>CM052888.1:47186225-47217969 GCA_028534135.1 Potos flavus
GCTCCCCTAGACCATCCTGTACTCCTAGGCCAGCCTGCACCCCCAAACCAGCCTGCTCCCCTAGACCATCCTGTACTCCTAGGCCAGCCTGCACCCCCAAACCAGCCTATACCCCCAGACCAGCCTGCACCCCCAGATCAGCCTATGCCCCCAGACCAGCCTGCACCCCCAGATCAGCCTATAGCCCCAGACCAGCCTGCACCCCCAGATCAGCCTATAGCCCCAGACCAGCCTGCGCTCTGGACCATGCTCTGGCCTCCAGAGCTCTTGTCCCTGCAGCACGGCATGCGATCCCAGACATTTCTGTGTCTCCGGGCCAGCCTGCGTCCCAGAGACAGCCCGTGCTCCCTGGAGAGCTCTGGTACCTCCCCACACAGCCCTGCGACCCCGCCTGCCCCCCCTACACCGCTGGTAACCGCCTGCGCTCCCCAGAAGCACCCGCACTCCCCGACACAGCCTGTGCTCCTGGAGAGAGAGTTGGGTTCCCCAAACACCCCGGGACATCCCAGCGGAGACCTCGTGCTTCGTCTCCTGCCCCTCCCACTCCGGAGCGTCCAGACTGGACCCTCCGGTCTTTCTTGTTCCTTCTTACAGACATCCCCCAGCCCTCACTGTCCTGCAGAATGGCCTTTCACCCGCAGCGATGCCAGAGGGCCATCCCGTACCTCGCACTCTCCCTGCCGGGTCACGCCATGCCCTTCACGTACACCGGTGGGACATTCCATACCCCTGGGGAGCCGCCCCGGGCTCTTGCTCTGCATCTGACACCCTTGTGGTCCATCCGGGACATCCCAGGCTTGATCGCCCACATGAGATCTGCAGCACTCTCCTCTCCCATAACTCATGTCCCATAACCTCAGTGCCCCTCAGAGGAGATCCTCTACCCCTCTGGGCTCCCGATGGGATTTCCCGCCTCACTTATCTAGAAATCTTACATCCATAGGGTCCCAAATAGGATGTCCCAAGTCCTCGATAGCGAAGCGGATGCCCGGCCCCCCTTGTGTGGGTTCCCCACCTGCTCAGGGTCCGGATTAAACACTTCGCTTCTGCAGATGGGCTCGTTTTGTTTTGTTTTGTTTTGTTTTGTTTTTCCCCTTAAAGTCTCAAGCAGGAAGTTCCCGAACTATTGCAAAATGAGATGCCGTGGGAATCATACGCTTGTGTAATATGCTTGGAGGCTTCCGTGGCACCAGGCTCTGTTCGAAGAACTTCACATGCATGAACTCGTTAGTCCTCGTATCCTCGTAGCAACCTTCCGAATAGTTACTACTGATCATCCCCATTTTACAGAAGCGAGCAATGAGGAGTGAGGGAGGTTAAGTGGCTTTTTCTATGCACCTGGGCTAGTCATATGGGATTTGAATGCTGGTTGTCTCTGTTCCTAACAACCACACTATATTACATCTCCCTAGTCCACAAAGCTGTCCCAGAGGTCCTCGCTGTTCCCGGAGGGGATGCCCCTTGCCCCGAGCTCACTGCACAAGGCAGGGTTCCTCACGTCCCTTGATGCCCCCCCATGGGTCAGAAAGGACTTCAGCCTCCTCCCAGGACTGTCTCCATCCTACCCCAGGTCCTGACCCTCCAGGAGACCCTCCAGAAGCTCACAACTTCCATTGTCTAAGGACTATCGCACACATTGTCCTACCCATCAAAGGGCGTCCCGTATTTCCGTGGGCTGCACGGGGAGAAGGGTGTGTGCGAGTCATTCTACTCCTTTCCAAATGGGCTATGCCATCCAGAGTCGGAGGCGAGAGGTCTTCCATCATGAGTAGCCCAAACGGGAGGCCAGACAGCCCACACTCTCTCAGAAAGATGTACCACACCTTCTTACTCTCTAGACAGGACTTCACATTTCCCTCGTGGATGGAGACCCTGGGCCCCCACTGACTGCTACAAAATAGCAGCCTGACCCTTTGCTCTGCTGCATGAAGCATCCTTTACTTCTTGCTGCTGCAGGATTGCTGCTGCTGCGGGGTAAGGACTCCCGTCCCACCGCTTCGGATGGGACCCCTCCTGCCCCTCACCTCGCTTTCCCTCGGGGCACGGCTGCGGGGTCCCCCCCACCTCGCCTGACTCAGCACCTTATTTCTTGTCCCTCCACATCCTCCTTCAATTTGGACATTTCCTTTCTCCTTCTCCAGACCACCCGGCCCCCTCTCCTACATCTTGTGCCCCTCTTACTGTCCACCTCTCTTCCCCCTTCCCGTGCCTCAGTTTCCCCATCTGTAGAACGAGGAGAGCACAGGGCCAAGTGAATTCTCTGGGAGGTGCTGGCTTTGAAATGCAGTTTGGAAAGTGCCCCCTCCCCAGCCTTTCTAAAGCTTCGGTGTCCTTGGACCTCAGGCACACGAAGTTGGATGAATCTGATTCTTCTTTGGTTTACGCCACAATTGTCACCAGTTGCCTTCCCAAGATCCTTCTGTGCTTTATTTTACATGCTATTCTTCCCCTCCCGCCCCCCGCCCCATCCTTTCTGACTCGGCTCTTTAAACGGCTGGATAGGGGCACCCGGGTGGCTCAATGGGTTAAAGCCTCTGCCTTTGGCTCAGGTTATGATCTCAGGGTCCTGGGGCTCAGGTCATGATCTCAGGGTCCTGGGATCGAGCCCCGCATCGGGCTCTCTGCTCAGCGGGGAGCCTGCTTCCCCCTCTCTCTCTCTGGCTGCTTCTCTGCCTTCTTGCGATCTCTCTCTCTGTCAAATAAATAAAAATAAAATCTTAAAAAAAAAATAAAAAATGGCTGGATATGCATCCATGAATATATATGTTAACTTGGAAAATATGGAGCACCGTTTTATATCTGTCTGTGTTTTAATTTACATAAATGATACCATGCCGTGGATTTTTTTCCTGTTTATGACTTTTTTTTCTCAACACTTGCTCAGGTCTCCCCCTTTTGCTTTCTTATTCTAATTCTTGGCTACCATGCGCTGCAGAGATTTGCTCGAGCCCTCCCTCACACTTACTTGAGCCCCTAGAGATAGATACTTGGGCCGATTCTGAGTCCTTGTAATTACCATCAGTGTTACAGCGAACATCCACGTATACGTTCCTGCTCGTAGTTTTTGTCTGGATACGTACCAGAGATGAAATTGTTGGGTTAGAGGATATAAACGTACTTCATTTCATAAAGGACGTCGCGAGTGCTTTCCAAAAAAGATGAGCGTATACTCCTAGCTGTTTCCTCTTATCTTTCCAGTGCTTGATATTATCCTTTTAATATTTGCCAATCTAATTGATCTAAAGTGGCATTCCCCTGCTGATTTAAGTTGCATTTCTGGGATCCCTGGTGAGGTGGAGCATCTCTTCATATCCTTGTGAGTCATTCAGACTTTTCTTCTGTGAATTGACTATTCCTGTCCTTTGCCCGTTTTTCAATTGGTTTCCCTCTCTTTTCTTGGTGACCTGCAGGAGTGAATTCTCCCTGAGATGAGAATCTCTTCCGAGAGTCTCTTAGCCTTCTGTTCCCTGTATCTTGGCGTCCTTTGTTGAATAAAGCGATCGTCGTTTCTAATCCCACTTGACCCTCAGCAAAGCCATACACGGTGGATCCGGGAACAAGACTATTATCTCATTTTATAGGGAATGATTCAGACGCCCCAGGGAGGCCCACAGCCCTCACAAGGCCACAGATCTGGACCTCAGAGCTCCAGACTGAGATCCCAGCTCCTGCAGAGCTGTTCGATGGCAGGCCGTTCTTGCTTCTCCGAGCATCATCTGTCTGCTGTGGATGTCAGGGATGCGGATGTCCTATTTTGAGGCCGCTGTGAGCGATGTTAAATGCCCAGTCCTGAGCTTAGCCTGGCAACTGCCGTATCACCACCTCTTTCTCTCTCCTGCTCCCACAGAAGCAAACTGCACCTATTTTAAATTCTTTACCACGGGGGAGAATGCACGCATCTTCCAGAGAACTACAAAGAAAGGTGAGAACTGTACTCCGCGGTGGGGGAGGCGGGGGGTAGGGGAGTGGGCTGACCATGCCGGAGGAGTTCTTTTTTTTTTTTTTTTAAGATTTTATTTATTTATTTGAGAGAGAGAGAGAGAATGAAAGAGAGGGAGCATGAGAGAGGAGAGGTCAGATGGAGAAGCAGACTCCCCGCTGAGGAGGGAGCCCGATGTGGGACTCGATCCCAGGACTCCAGGATCATGACCTGAGCCAGAGGCAGTTGCTTAACCAACTGAGCCACCCAGGCGCCCGCCAGAGGAGTTCTTGATGGTACTGTCTTCTCTGCTTCGCCCTGGGGAGGTCCCAACTTTGGGGGGCCCCCCGTGCCTGATGCTCCTGCCCCAGCTCTGCCTTTGTCACGTCCCGTGTGACCTCAGGCGCTTCACAGCCCCTTTCCGTGGATAGTACTTTAACGTCTTAATGATGTGTGTTCACTACTATGTGCGGCGCTGAGTGTTTCCTTTCTGAGAACTCTGGTCCCTTGCCTGACCCCGTGGGGCAGCGGCTCTGTCTTCATCTTCCAAAGGAGAAAATGGAAGCCCAGAAATAGTTACATTTACTTTTCCCGGGAAGTGGCAGAGGCGGAGGCAGAATTCAGACCCAAATAGTGCTGACTCTAGAGCAACGCTTTCTGATGGAATCTTCCATGAAATGAAAATGCTATCTCTGCTGACCAGGACGGTAGCCACTGGCCTCATGTGGCTGCTGAGCACTTGAAATGTGGCTAGTATGATGGAGGAAGTCAGTGTGTGTGTGTGTGTGTTTTTAAGATTTTATTTGTTTATTTGACAGAGAGAGAGAGAGAGAGAGAGAGCGCGTGAGCAAGGGGGAGGAGCAAGGGGAGAGGGGGAAGCAGACTCCCCGCTGAGCAGGGAGCCCGATGCGGGACTCGATTTCAGGACCCCGGGATCATGACCTGAGCCGAAGGCAGACGCTTAACTGACTGATCCATCCAGACGCCAGAAACTAAGTGTTTTGTTTTGTTTTTTAATTTGGAGTGTTTATTTGTTTTGAAGTAGGCTCCACACCCAGCATGGAGCCCAATGTGGGGCTTGAACTCACAACCCTGAGATCAAGACCCTGAGATCAAGACCTGAGCTGAGATCAAGAGTCCGACATTCATGGGACATCTGGGTGGCTCAGTCAGTTGGGTGTCTGCGTTCAGCTCGGGTCATGATCTCAGGGTCCTGGGATCGAGCCCCGCATCAGGCTCCCTATTCAGCAGGGAGCCCGCTTCTCCCTCTGTCCCTTCCCCTGCTCATGCGCACTTGTTCTCTCTCTCAAATAAATGGGTGAGATCTTAAAAAAAAAAAAAAAAAGATGTTCAACCCACCGAGCCACCCAGGTGCCCCAAATTTTGTTTTAATTTAAATCCACTTAAAATTAGAAGCCCGCATATAGCTAGTGGCAACCATACTGAACAATGGGACTCTTAGGACTTTACCCTTCCTGCTGTAACCACAGCCCCTCCATCACTCCAGTGTCTCGGCGTCCCTCCCCACCAGTAAAGGGATTGTGATCATGTCATGACTCTTATCTGGTCTTTGTAAGGATTTAATGAGACAAGGCAGCTAAAATAGACAGTGTGGTGCCCCGTGCATAGTAGAGCGGTCTCCCTCCTTTGTGTCTCGTCTTTGAGCTCAGTGAGCTCGGGCAAGGCTCTGTGTTTGTCCAGGAGAGGAAGTAATCGCCGTGCACTGTTCGGCACACCTGCCGTGTGCCAGGCGCTGCACTGGGCACGTTAGATTTCTAATCCTCACAACTGCCCAATCGAATACGGATTTCGATCCTGATTTTCTAGAGGAGGAAACCGAGGCTCAGAGAGGTTTGGTGGCTGCAGAGAATTCAGACTTGGACCACTGTAACGTGCCGCCTTCTCTGCTGTCACTCCTATGTCTGCTGTCTCAGCTGCTTCACCTGTAAGCAAACGGGGACCGGATCATAAGTGATGAAGGGCGGTTCCCATTCCCTTCGAATCCTGGCTGTGTCTTCTCTTTGTTCTGGGGCCTCAGGCAAATCACTGACCTTCTGTGAGTCTTAGTTCCTTCAACAGTGTAAGCACAGTATTAGACTGGATGATCTACCTGAAAATTCGTGTCTAGTTCTGAATCTTCCATCTTCCTGGTTCTGGGTCCCTATGGGGGAGTTCTTCCTACATCCCATGTTCTCTGGTTCTTCCCTGTCCTCCCCTTGCAGAGGTGAATCTGGCAGCTGCAGTGATCGCAGTCTTAGGCTTGGCAGTCATGGCCTTGGGGTGCCTCTGTATCATCATGGTGCTCAGCAAAGGTGCAGAGTTCCTACTCCGAGTTGGAGCCGTCTGCTTTGGCCTCTCAGGTGAGGGTTGGGAGCCTGGAGACTGAGGGAATTGCATGCTGGGAGGCTGGATCTCCAGGCACTGTTGCATGCTGGGAGGTTGGATCTCCAGGCACTGTTGCATGCTGGGAAGTAGGGTGTCCAAGCACTGTTGCATCCTGGGAGGTTAGATCTCCAACTACTGTTGCATGCTGGGAGGTTGGATCTGCAGGCACTGTTGCATGCTAGGAGGTTGGATCTCCAACTACTGTTGCATGCTGGGAGGTTGGATCTCCAAGCACTGTTGCATCCTGGGAGGTTAGATCTCCAACTACTGTTGCATGCTGGGAGGTTGGATCTGCAGGCACTGTTGCATGCTAGGAGGTTGGATCTCCAACTACTGTTGCATGCTGGGAGGTTGGATCTCCAAGCACTGTTGCATGCTGGGAGGTTGGATCTCCAGGCACTGTTGCATGCTGGGAAGTAGGGTGTCCAAGGACTGTTGCATGCTGGGAGGTTGGATCTCCAAGCACTGTTTCATGCTGAGAGGCTGGATCTTCAGGCACTGTTGCATGCTGGGAGGCTGGATCTCCAGGCACTGTTGCATGCTGGGAAGTAGAATGTCCAAGGACTGCTGCATGCTGGGAGGTAGGGTGTGCTAAACACTGTTGTATGCTGGGAGGTAGGGTCCTCAAACCCTCTTGCGTGCTGAGAGTCGAGGGAAACCCACAGGCTATAGTAGGCTCAAAAATGGGAGAATTCTAAGTTTTGTTGATGCCTAGGGATTAAAGGGTCTCCAGACACTACTTTAAATTTGGACCAACGGTGTCCAAGAATTGTTGCATGCTGGGTTGGATGCTGGTGATTGGAGGCTATGGAGATCTCAAACACAGGAGGATTCTGAGCCCTGTTGTTGGCTGGGAATTGGAGGGGGGCGGGTGCATCTCCAGTTTCAACGTGGAGTCTTCAAGCACCGTTGCATGCTGGGAAGTTGAAGGGCATCTCTAAGCACCGTTGCATTCTGGGAAGCCCAAGGGCTGTAGTAGGCTCAAATGCGGGAGCTCTAAGCCCTATTATTAGCTGAGAATTGGAAGGTCTCCAAACGCTCTTTTAGATTTGGAAGTGGGGTCTTTAAGGACTGTTGCATTCTTGGAGTTGATGGTCCAAAAAATGCTGCATCTCGTTAATGTAGTCCTCATTGGATCAAATGTTTTCTAAGGTAGATAGAAAGGTCATTAATTTTATAAGCTTCATTTCTTAATCCTTTGTGTATTTACTGAGCACCTGCTAGAGTCCATGTGCTGTGCTAAGGGCTGGAGATATAAGACTAACAACACAGCTAGTGTCTGCCCCTCACTGATTCTGACGGCATTCGATAAGTAACCGGGCGCCTGGGTGGCTCAGCCGGTTAAGCGTCTGCCTTCAGCTCGGGTCATGATCCCAGGGTCCTGGGATCGAGCCCCACATCTGGCTCCTGGCTCAGTGGGGAGTCTGTTTCTCCCTCTGCCCCTCCCCCCTGCTCATGCGCTCTCTCTCTCTCTTTCTCTCCCCCAAATGAATAAATAAAATCTTTAAAAAATATTAAGAAAAGAATTAGACAGTAACCGGCAATTACACATATAATAATTCAACCATAATTGCGATGAGAGTTAGGATAAAGCATGTCAGGGGTATGCACTGCGGTGAGGGTATGTCCGAGAAACTCAGAGAAGGTGATATTTAAGCTGGTGGTTGAAGGATGAATAGGAATCATCCAATCAAAGTGTGGTGGTGACAGTGGTGGTGGCAAAATTGGTGATGTTTGTGGTGATGGTGACAATGACGTTGGCGATGGTGGTGGTGATGATGGTCTAGCAGGTACAGAGGCTGTAAAAGACGTAAGTTTGAGGGACAGAATGAAGGTCAGAGCATAAAGGGGGCCACATCTTGCACAAAGATACATGGTAGTTCTAACAACAAGAGAGGTAGATCCCGGTGCAAGGTAAGAGAGACATGACGAGTCTTCAAGAGCGCTAACAGATGAATGGAAAATAATAATGGCCAATTCTTATTATTTTGTTGCCTTAGATATCTTCCTAAATAAGGGGGGAAATTCAGTCATCTCCCTTCCTTTCTTTCATTAATTCGTGTGCTCATTATCGTCATTGGTACACACACGGACACATTACACATAACGCATTTGTACGTGTATGTAGATGTCATATCAAGTGTACAAGACAGACAGGTGCTTTCCCTTATGGAGATTATGATCTGGTGAAGGACACAGAAATATCACACGTCGTCCCACAATTACAAACTTCTAGGTGCCATAAAGGAAAAGGAAAGTAGATTTCTATGAGAGTGCGTGATGAGAGTCCTCGATCTGAAGCAGAGAGTTAGAGAGGGCATCCATGAGTAACCAAGCTAGACAGAGGTTGATGAAGTTAAGGTCTCGAAAGAAAGGCAGTGCGGCTGGAGCATGGAGAGTGAGGAGGATACTGGTATAAAAGTTGGACGAGGGAATCAAAAGAATCTGGGTTGGAATCCCAATTTCTGAAGAGTTATGTGATCTGGCAAATCTTTTTTTTATCTCCGAGCTCAAATATTCTTCTATCCTAGAACTCACTCATCCAAGCATCCATTCGTTGAATATCTATCCCATCCATCCATCCACCCATCCATCCATCCATCGATTCATTAATTCCCTCCCACTCTCTTCTCTTCTTCCTTTTCCATTCTCCTTTCTTCTCTCCCCCTCTCCCTCCATCTATCTATTTTTCCATCTGTTCATCCATCCAATTATTCAACAAATATATATGTATATATTTGATATCTAGTAAGTGCTAGATGCTGTGTTAGGTACCACTGGGGATAGAATGATGAATAAGATTAAGATGATCCCTGTTCTTGTGGAATTTATAGCGTGGTAGAGATTTGGTGCTGCTGTTATTACTGAACTCATACCTGGGTTATTCCTGGGGGGGCCATAGAGGTGGGGATAGCAAAGTATTTTATGGAAGTCTCAGGCATGAAACTTTTTCTGCAGATTGCACAGCCGAATGAAAGTGAGGGGGTAGGGGCACCTGGGTGGCTCAGTGGGTTAAAGCCTCTGCCTTCGGCTTAGGCCATGATCTCAGGGTCCTGGGATCGAGCCCCGCATCGGGCTCTCTGCTCAGCGGGGAGCCTGCTTCCCCCTCTCTCTGCCTGCCTCTCTGCCTACTTGTGATCTCTCTCTCTCTGTCAAATAAATAAATAAAATCTTAAAAAAAAAAAAAGAAAAGAAAGAAAGTGAGGGGGTAGATGTGATGCTGTAAGTGCTTTGGTTATATTGGGTATTGGGGACTGGGCAGATTGTGGTTTTAAGGTCTCTTTAGATGAAGGGACATATTTGGGTTATATTGTTTCTTTCCATGAAATATATACATCGGGTGTTGTTCATGTTTTAGAGCTCTGAGACGGACAAGTTTTCTGCCCTCGTGGATTTATAGTTTAGTGAGGGAGATAGAAATTGGCCAGCCAGCCAGTAGTCATATGAATCAATATATGTCGATACGTCCAGCGGTGGTAAGTGCTGTAAATGAAAAGAAAAGAGTATGAGGGAAATGTATAACAGGGAGATCTGATATTGACTTAAGTGGCAGTGATCAGGGAAGGCTTCTCAGAAGAAGTGTAATGTCAGTAAGGATGCGTACAGGTCTCCAGACTTGAAAGAATTTGGTGCATCTAGAGGCTGAAAGAAGTCCTACTCTCGACTATTATAGGGTGGGAGCAGCTGAAAGGGGGCCGAAGGAGTAGGCAAGGGCCAGATCACGTGCGCCCTTCTAGGTCATACGAAGGATGTCAGGCTTGATCAGGGAGAAGGTACCGTGACGTGCCTAATAGTCTACGGAGCAGATCTGGCTTCCCTCAAACCCAAGCTCCGGTTCTCCAGGCCATAATGTTCCCATCTATCATCCCCTAAAGCGGGGATGAATATAATACGTACCTCCTGAGGTCTAGCGGGAAGAGATGAGACATGAAAGCATCTGGTGAGATTCTCGGCACAAAGCTAGTATGTCAAGGCCAGGGGTCTACAGACTATAGCCCAAGGCCAAATCCTACCTTTCTTTGCTTTGGGGTTAGTCGTATTTTTAAACCATATGTCACACTGTGGTTCCTACCTAGTTCAAAGGCCAACAGATTAACAATAAATTACTGCCACTAGAATAACGTGGCTCCAAGGTCTTACGTGGCGTGGCTCCTGACTACGTGGGACATTTTCTCTTACCACTCGCTCCCTCCATTCTGGCCACGTTGTCTTTTCCGTTCCTTCTCAGATACTCCGAGCTCATCTCCTCCTCAGAGCATTTTGCACTGCTGTCCCCTCTGCCTGGAATGTTCTTCCACTAGATCTTCCCGCGTCTTATTTCTTCGTATCATTTAAGTCTCTGATCAAATCTTACCTCCTCAGAGAGGCCACTGTCGGCCACCTTGTCTAGAGTAGGCCCATTACCTACCGTGTCCCTCCCTTGCCTTCCCCTCCCCCATAGAATCGATCGCTACCCGAAATGATATATTTATGTATGTATTCGTTTGCTCGGGCTGCCATAGCAAAGCACCGTAGACTGCGGGGAGGGGAAGGGGCTTAAAGAACAGAAATGTACGTTCTCACAGTTCTGGAGGCGGGAAGTCTGAGATGCAGGCGTCGGCGGGGCCGGCTTCCTCCGAGGCCTCTCTCCTTGGCTTGTAGATGGCCGTGTGTCCCTGCGTCTCTCCCTGTGTCCTCCCATGGTCATCACTCTGTGTGTCTGTGTCCTGATCACCTCTTCTCGTAAGGACACCAGCCGTACTGACCTCTCTAGTGGCCTCATGTACATTTAATTATTGCTTTAAAGACCGTATCTTTACCTACAGTCCCGTTCTAGACCCCTACAGGGTCAGGACGCCAACACACGAACTTTTGGGGACCACGATTCAGCCCACAGCAGTACATGTACCTTATTATTGTCCAGTTCTCCCTTTGGGATGGAGCTCCAAGAGGACAAGGCCTTTGTTAGTCTCATATATTTTACAATGAGAGCTCAGTTAAGATGTGTTGAATGAATGAAAGATGCGTGGATTAGCAAAGGAGGAAAAGGGACTGGAGAGCGTCTCCTCCTTGTCCCAATGCTCTTGTATTCCAGTTCCCTAAGCTGAGCTGCATGGGACCAAGAAGGCCCCAGAGGGGAGTTAGTGACCACAGGACACAGATCCTGGCTGCATTCTCCAGTCCCCTGATTAAAAACCACACAGGGAAGCAGAGTGCTGGGAGGAAGGAGAGTCTGGGACTGAGGCTGGGGCCAGACTCAGGGTCTGAGAGAGGAGACAGCTAGGACCCATGACTCATGGATGACCATCAGAGGGTCCCACATGACCTGACCCCTGCCGGCCTCTCTATTTCCATCACCCGCCACTCTCCACTCCCCACTCTCTTTGCCCCAGCCACACCGACCTCCTCTCTTTCCACCAAACACTCATTCTACCGCCGGGCCTTTGCACCAGCTGTTCCCTCTCCTTGAGACAGCCATCACTTAGTTCTGTGCATGGCTGGTTCTTTTTTTCATCCTTCAGGTCTTACTCAAATGGCTCTTCCTGGTAACATCATCTTAAAGTCCCTGCTCCCCGCCCCCCCCCCCGGGTCACTCCCCTTCCCATCACCCTGCGGGCACACATCACTGTCCGAAATTATCTTGTCTTCTCATGTGTTTACTTTGGAAGTTACAACCTGGCAGCCCACAGCCGGCAATGACCCATAAATGTACTTTGGCGGACAGCGCGTAAAGATTTCTCTGAGCAAATGTTTAAAGGTTGGGCAAATTTCCATAAAAACAGTCATCACTTTAAAAATTCCAGCTGTCCTCGAAAAATCAGAAGGTCTGGCCATTTAAGTCCCTATTTCTGAAGGGGAGTGAAGGTTGGCCAAAGCTGACGTTTGGCTCCTCTGTGATGTTCCCCACCCCGCTCACCTGCCTCGTTGATTTATGCTTCCTCGTCACCTCCTACAGGCATCTGAGTTTTGCAAGCCTTAGTTTATTTGCGCATCGCCTGTCTCTTCCAAGTAGAATATAAGCTCCTTGGGGTTAGGGTCTTTGACTGTCTTGTTCTTTCTTCTTTTTTTTTTTTTTAAGATTTTATTTATTTATTTGTCAGAGAGAGAGAGAGAGCACAAGCAGGGGGAGCAGCAGACAGAGAAGGCAGAGGGAGAAGCAGGCTCCCCGCTGAGCAGGGAGCCCGATGCGGGACACGATCCCAGGACCTTGGGATCATGACCTGAGCCGAAGGCAGAGGCTTAACCCACTGAGCCACCCAGGCGTCCCCTTTCTTCTTCTCTTATCCTTGTTGTTTTTAACCAAATTGCATTGCAACTTGACTGCCTTTCTTTTCGTTTTATGATGCCGCTTCTTTATTGGGTTATGATTAATGGGCTTTCCTGGGGTATGATTGATGAGTGGAAATTGGAGGTCTTTCAGGTGTACAACTTGCATAGTTGAATTCTGCGCCCTTTGCCCCACATCTCCCCCTCCCCACCCCCGCCCTTGGCAACCGCGTTCTACTCTGGGCTTCCCTGAGTTGGACTGTTTCAGATTCCATCATCACTCTTTCCAAAAGCCTTGATGCAGTTTTGTTTTTCGTTTTGGTTTTGGTTTAAGTAACTCTACGCCCGATGTGGGGCTTGAATCCACAACCCCTGAGATCCAGAGTTGCACACTCTACCGACTGAGCCGGCCAGGCACCCCTTTATTTCATTTTATTTGTTTAATATTTTAAAATGGAGTTATTTGATTTTTGCTATTCTTTTTTTTTTTTTTAAAGATTTTATTTATTTATTTGACAGAGAGATCACAAGTAGGCAGAGAGGCAGGCAGAGAGAGAGAGGGAAGCAGGCTCCCTGCTGAGCAGAGAGCCCGACGCGGGGCTCGATCCCAAGGACTCTGAGATCATGACCTGAGCCGAAGGCAGAGGCTCCAACCCACTGAGCCACCCAGGTGCCCCCGATTTTTGCTATTCTTGATCCCAAGGCTGGCTAGCTTGCTTGCTTGCTTGCTTGATTTATTTATTTGAAGGAGGGGGAGGGGCAGAGGGAAAGAGAGAATCTGAAGCAGGCTCCACATCTAGCGCGGAGCCCAAGGCAGGGCTCAATCCCACAGCCCTGAGATCATGACCTGAGCCCAAGTCAAGCTGGACGCTTAACCAACTGAGCCACCCAGGCACCCCCTGCTTTTTTCTTTTTTTAGGCTGTAAAACACACATAACGTGAAATTTACCATTTCAGCCATTTTTGTGTGCGGTTCTGTCCCCTTAAGTCGGGGCTCACCCTCTGCAGCAGCCCACCTGCCCTCCGTCTCCACCTCTTTTTCACTTTCGTGTTTCCCCCTCCGAAACTCTGTCCCCGTGAAGCAGCAGCCCCCATCCACTCCCTGGTCCCTCAGCCCCCAGCGGCCACCATTCTGTCCCTCTGTCCTTCTGTCCCTGTCAGTTTGTGCTGTGTTCCTTCTCTCCAGCTTCCCAAGCTGGGCGTCCCGAGTGGTGATTAGTAAGGAGCCGTCGGATGAATGGGGGGGACGGCAGGAGCACGAGGTGGGGCGCGTTAGGGAAACGGCCGGCCCCGGGCCGGGGTCCCCCGGGGAGTGGGGGGCCTGAGCACCGTGCCCGTCTTCTCCCCGCAGGCCTGCTGCTCCTGGTCAGCCTGGAGGTGTTCCGGCATTCCGTGCAGGCCCTCTTGCGGAGAGTCAGCTCCGAGCCCCCGCCCGCGCCCGCCCTGACCTACGAGTACTCCTGGTCCCTGGGCTGCGGCGTGGGGGCCAGCCTTTTCCTGCTGCTGGGGAGCGGCTGCTTTCTCCTGCTCACCTCGCCTCCCTGGCGCTGGGGCTCACTCTGCCCCAAGCAGGGGCACAGGGCCGCCTAGAGCCGCCACCGTGCCTTCTGCGAGCTCCTTCTAAACCCTTCCTTTTCTCCATTTTACCCCCCCAAATCTGCCCCACCCCTCCGATCCTGGAGAGACTGTGTTCTCCTTGTTGTGGGGCGTGTGAGGTTTGCACAGACCTGCTTCTTTGCCTCATCTTTCCCCTCCGTGAATATGTTCTTCTCCGTGGCTGAACGGGGACGCTTGGGGGTAGGATGGGGAGAGGCTTTTTTGCAAACGAGGGTCCCCAGGGAAGGCCGGTGGGGGTGGGGGGACCCGATGGGGTAACGAGGGAGTGGGGTGGGGGAGGATGAGGTCAGGGGGTCTTGGGAGGGAGTTGGACCGATTCATTTCCCAGATCTGGATGTATTCACTTGTGGGAGGGACTTCCTTCAACGAATTTGAACCTTGGGGAAACGGGAGGGGACCTCTTTGGGTCTGACCTTGCTATGGTCAGTTTGGGATTAAAGGTTCGGAAATTTGACAGCTTTTATTCGGAGTCTGTTTGGGTGTGATTGTGCGTCCTGGGGTAGGGAAAAGTGACCCCCTCGTGGTGTCCAGAAACCTGTGACATCTTACTCAGCCCCGAAGTCACACATCGAGAAACCCAGACAGTGGTAAGAAAATGCAGCAATTTAGAGCACAAATATTGTGGGTTGAACTGCATTCCTCCCAAATCTGTGGTGGAGTCCTAACCCCCCGGACCTCAGCACGAGACCTGATTTGGCGAGAGGGCCCACACGGAGGTGATAAAGTGAAAACGAGGTCATCAGGGTGGACCCTAGTCCAGGGACTGGTGTCCTCACACGGAGGGGAGATGAGGACGCGGACAGGCCCGAGGGGAGAGACGGGGAGGAGGCGGCCAGTCACCTCGGAGCCCAGGAGAGAGCCCAGCGCAGATCCTCCCCCGCGGTCCTCGGAAGGAAAGAGCCCTGAGACACGCCGACCCCGGGGACAGCGCAGTCTGTGGTGCTCTGTGAGGGCGGCCCCAGCAGGACCTGGAAACGGGTGCTAAAGATGGGCACGTGGCTCTGGGACGGGGGGTCCAGGCGAGGCTGGGGACTGCTGAGGTGCATGACGGGTAAGCCTCCATCGCCTGCAGGAGACTGTGGGCGGGGATGGGCATCCCGAGGGCTCCGAAGGAGGCAGGAGAGCTGTCCCCTCGGGGGAATGCAGTGACCACGTGAACAGAATGCTGGGGAGAGCTGGAGCAGCAGCAGAGGACGCCGGGAAGGAAGACTTGGGTCAAGGGTTCCCATCCTGTGGGGCCGCAGGGCTGGCCTTGAGCCTTGTGAAGACCAGGTATGTATTTCAACCCCAGAATCACAACCCGAGTGCCTTCTTCAGTTACACGAGAAAAGCCAAAGCCGATCTGTTATTTCTCAATGGCCAAAGTCTCTTAAACATTTAAAAATACTTAGGGAGTTGTAAGGATGCAGGGACACCTGGTTGGGTCAGTGGATAGAGCGCACAACTCTTCATCTCGGGGCTGCAAGCTCAAGCCCCTCGTTGGGTGTAGAGATTACTTAAAAATAAAATCTTTTTTTTTTTTTTAAGATTTTATTTGAGAGAGAGCGAGAGAGCGTGAGCACAAGTCAGGGTGGGGGGGAGGGCAGAGGGAGAGGGAGAAGCAGGCCGTAGGGTGTGATCTCAGGACTCTGGGATCATGACCTGAGCTGAAGGCAGGTGCTTAACCCACTGAGCCCCCCGGGTACCCCTAAAATTAAATCTTAAACAAATTTTTTAAAATCGGGACTGCGTGCTGGCTTAGAATACAAATGTGTTAATACCGAGAGACTGATTCTCTTAAATGTTGCTGTATTTAATTATACATATAATTACATATATATGATATAATGTTATATATTATACCAGTATTATATATAGCATATGAGTATATTATAATCACTTGGTTACTATATTAATAATACTATGGGTATTATATTTAATATGTTAACATATACTCTTTTTTTTTTTAAGAGATTCTGTTTTCAATTTTTTTTTAAAAGATTTTACTTATTTATTTGACAGAGATCACAAGTAGGCAGAGAGGCAGGCAGAGAAAGAGGAGGAAGCAGGCTCCCTGCTGAGCAGAGAGCCCAACACGGGGCTCGATCCCAGGACCCTGAGATCACAACCTGAGCCGAAGGCAGAGGCTTTAACCCACTGAGCCACCCAGACGCCCCTTAACATATACTCTTAAGCATTTCTATATTTGATTATACATTATACATACAATTATGTATTATGTAACTATATAATGTAACATCATTCTATGTTATAGTAATCTTTATATAAATGTTATGTTACTAGCCTATATTATATACATATAGCGTTCATAATATTACATATGTAGAACATAATATCTAATGTATAAGCATATAATATTTATAATATAACATGCAACATAATCTTTATATAATACGACGTGTTACAGGACATAAATAATTATGTATATATCATTGCAAATTATCCCAGGGTTCCCGGCAGCCTCCTCACTGGGGAGATTGTTTTTCATCCAGGAAACGTGGGGTGGGCTCTGGGGCTTTGCCGAGCCTGCCCCCTTGTCTCAGACTCCGTGGGGCACTCTTGCGAGGGACCCTCTCTTCATTTCTTGCTGTACTGAAGTCAGCGTCATGCTGGAGATGGGAGTTCCCATCCTCCTTGGACAGCCAGTGGCTGCAGAAACCTGAGCTCCAGCTTCCACAGCCCGAGCGAGCTGCTGGGCCGCTGGGTTTCTGCTTTTCATTCCTCTCGGAGAGCTCCTCTCAGGGCTTACCTTCTAGAGCCATTGCCAAGAGTCATGCAGCCCTAATCCCTGCAGAACCTTGGCGCCCGGGGCCTGACCGCATCCGCCCTGCTGTCCTCATTATCGAGTGGCACTTCGGGCCCCGCGCACAGTAGAGAGCAAAAATGGGACCCCCGAAGAGCTGACAGTCTGGTGATGGAAACAGATATTAATCCCATAATCACACTAATGAACGCGTAATTATAAACTCAGATAAAAGCCAGGGAGCGGGAATCAGCAATACTTTTTTTTTTTTCTTTTTCTACTTGACTTGGAGCTCGGCTGGCTTGGGGAGGCTCTGAGAGATGTCTGCCTGGAGGGGGAGAGTCCTCTGGTCTTGGGAACGGCTCTTTGTGCGGGGGGCCTGCACTCTGCCCCCTCTTTCCTACCCAGGGTTCGTGTGGACGTCTCAGAGGTGGGGGCAGGGAATAGAGACCCGCCAAAGACCAGTAATGGGGACCACATCGTACTGTGGGATAATTTGCCGTAACATTAACTTGGTTCTCTTCATCTTGTATTTTTTTTTTTTTTTTTTTTGCAGTAAAGGAAAATAGAAGCTGCTGCTTCTTTTTTTTTTTTTTTATTTGACAGAGAGAGAGGGATCACAAGTAGGCAGAGAGAGAGAGAGGGAAGCAGGCTTCCCGCTGAGCAGGGAGCCCGATGTGGGGCTCGATCCCAGGACCCTGAGATCATGACCTGAGTTGAAGGCAGAGGCTTTAACCCGCTGAGCCACCCAGGCGCCCCAACATTTATTTTTAAATGTGGGATGCATCATATATGCAAAAGTGTGTGCAAGAACCCAACGTCCCATTTAAAGAATCAGAATAAAAAACGCTTTCTCAGAACGCTGGCTGAGAAAAAGATCTCAGATCTTGAAAGCTGCTCTCATGAGCTCATCTCCACCTCAGTTCCCAGCTCTGAGATTACCAACCACAACGTGGATTTTGAATAAGTCCTTCCCTTTTCCTTGTAGTGTTGCAAACTATAATTCTACTCTTCAAAGAAAGTGTTGTTTCATTTTGCTTATGCTTGAACTTCATGTAAATGGAATCCAACCGTGTATATTTTTCTGTGTAATGTTTGTCTTTTTTATTTTTTTTAAAGCCCGAAGAAGAGTCAAGCTCATGGCCGGAGGGACAGAGGAGACCCACAGACACGTCTGTTTAGCCTTCGCGATGTTTACAAGGTTATTTACTTATTTAATGGAGGGCAGATTCATACAACGTGAAATTAACCACTCACCATTTTTAAGCAGACAATCCAGCAGCATTTAGTACATTCTCAGTGTTCTTCCACGGCGTTTTATGCCCCCAGAGGAAACCCTGTCTGCACCAAACAGCTATGCTCCATTTCCCCCCTCCTCCCAGTCCCCGACAGCCACTCATCTACTTTCTGTCTCTGTGGATTGACCAGGTCTGGGTGTTTCCTGTAACTGAAGACAGTTGTTCAAAGACCTGTGCGTGAATGTTCCCAGCAGCACTGCTCACAGGAGCCTAGAGAAGTCTGCAGGGAGTCAGAGGAGGGCACGGTGCAGAATCTGATGAGATCAGCTCTGAACGTTTTTCACTGCCTCCTCAAGGAGAACGAGGAGCGCACACTCAGTGAGAGATGGGAAAAGCCGAAGATAAGATAAGGAGGGCTTAGGAATTTGCGAGTCTTCCTTCTGTGCTACGAAGGCATTTTCCATGCTCTACTCCCTTTTGCACTTAGATAAAAATCCAGATTTCTCATGGCTCTGTGTGATCTAGCTTCCTACATTTCTCCCTGGGCTTTGTTCTGACCAGCCTGCTTTGCCCCAGCAGCACTGGCCTCGTGCTCGGTTTTTAGGACTAGAACATGCCAACTCTCCCCTGCCTCAGGGCCTTTGCACCTGCCGAAATGGCTGCCCGAGTGGCATTCCCTTTACATTCCTCATGGCTGGATACTTTGCAGTCTTTATTTATTATTTATTATTAAAAAAAAAATTTTTTTAAAGATTTTTGTTTGCTTATTTGACAGAGAGAGATCACAAGTAGGCAGAGAGGCAGGCGGAGGGAGAGGGGGAAACAGGCTCCCTGCCGAGCAGAGAGCCCCATGAGGGGCTCAATCCCAGGACCCTGAGATCAGGACCTGAGCTGAAGGCAGACGCCTAACTGACTGAGCCATCCAGGCGTCCCTGTAAATATTTATTTACTTAGTTTTGCCTGTCTTTGAATATAAGCTCCATGAAGGTGGGGATCTTGGCTACTTTTTAAAAAAACGTAATAGCTCTTCAAAAAAAAAAAAAAGAAAAAAGCCTGGTACATTGTAGGTGCTCAGTAAATGTTTGTTAAATAGCTGGATGAATAGACAATTCCAGAAATGGGAAGGGCTTGCTCAAGACAGGAAGCCTGCCCCAGGTTTCTCTCTCCTGCCTCCCAGCCCAGGGTCTAACCGCTGCAGGTACAATGCCCGCCAAGAACAAAGAAAGCCCTAAAGTGGACTGACTCGGGGGCATGAAGTCCGTTCATGCGCTTGTCGACTTCCAGAACTTTCCAAAGTGAGACTCTGTATCTGTGAAGCAGTCACCCGTCACCCGTCACCCCTCCCCTCTCCCTCCGGCCCCAGGCAGCTGCTTTCTGTCTTTATGAATCTGACAACTCTAGGCCGTTCATGGAAGTGGGATCATCCAGCATTTGTCCTTTTGTGTCCTGGTTTATTTCACTGAGCATTGCGTCCTCGAGGCTCCTCCGTGTTGTAGCATGGGAAATGCACCGTTTCTTTCCCTTTTTTTTTTAGTTTCCTTCCCTTTTTAAGGCTGTGTAATATTCCACCGTGTAGTGTTACGGACGGAATCTGCCTGCCCCAAATTCGTATGCTGAAGCCTCACCTCCAATGTGAGTATATTTGAAGACAGAGACGTTAAGGAAGTAATTGAGGCTTAATGCGGTTGGAAGGACAGTATCCTAATCTAATGGGGCTGGTGCCTTTATAGAAGAGACACCAGAGCTCGCTCATGCTCTCTTACCTCATACAGAGAAAAAGCCCCATGAGGACACAGTTGAGAAAGTAGTTGTCTGCAAGCCAGGAAGAAAGATCTCCCCAGAAACCAGCCCCACCGCACCTTGATCTTAGATTTCTAGCCTCCAGAGCTATGAGAAAATAAATTTCTCTTGCTTCAGCCACCCAGCTATGGCATTCCATAATAGCCACAGCTATCATGGAATTAATCATTAATCATTAATGCGAATTCGTCAGCTGATTAATACGCATGTATATGCCCCATTTCGTTTATCCGTTCATCCACTGACGAATTGCTTCGACTTTCGATGCTGCTGTGAACACGGGTGTGCAAATATCTGATACGGATATGCCCCTCGGAGTCCCCTGTTTTTGATTCTTTCGGACACATGCCCAGAAGCCGAGAGCCTGGAGCACACGGGAATTCTATTTTATGAGTTGGAATCGGACGGTCTGAATTTTTGTCGCGTCAGGGAGGACTCGCAGCGAGAGAAGCTCAGTGGGGGGTGGCTTGGGGGAGTGTGATGTCGCAATAAACTAGATCTCATTTCCTGAAGGGTCAGCAGAAGACCGACTGTGGGGCAGACAACAGAGCAGGGGAGAGAGGGTGACCTCCCAGCTTTGCTCTCTTTCTCAAACGGCAGAACCGGAATGGGGGTGTTTGGGACACTGCAAAGGGACTCTCCCCACCCCCAGCCATGTGTGGTTCCTGTTCTGCTTTGGGGAGCCCCCTGGGGCTGGGCAAACGGCTTGAGGCTGGAAATGAGGGTATTGGTGTGGAGACACGCAGGATGGGACCAGGTTTCTGTAAGGAGATTGCCGTTACGGTTCTAAGTGGCGTTGGTGTTGGACGTTATTAGACTTTGGGTGAGAACAGCAGGTGCCTTGCCTGGTCTCCGTCTGCCTTGGGCTGGAGACAATCATTGGCCGCCACCTAGCTGCAGAACTGGCAGCCAGCAGAAGCCGTGGGAATAAAGCCTTTCACCGCGGCGTCCCTTGGCTCGGGGCACTGATTCTCTGCTCTCTTAGCCATCGGTTTATACCGAACCAGCCCAAACTTAGCGACATAAAACAGCCCTCATTTTAGTATGCCCTTGGGCTGCAAGGTTGGGAATTGGGGCAGAGTGCAGTGGGGAGGTGGTATCTCTCCCCACCATCCCAGCCTACGTTGGGAAGACCCGAATGGCAGAGAGAGACGTGGGGGGCAGGGTCCGGACATCGAGCCCAATCGTCCTCTCCCTGGTCCCAGACCCTGTGCTCATGCTGCTTTCTCTCACCCTTTAACAAGTAAACTTTTATTTGTTTATTTGTTATATTTTAAAAATGTATGATTTTATTTTATTTCATATTTTTAGCACCTGGCTTTGAGTTCCCCACAGTGTAGATACTTTTCTTTTTAAAGATTTTATTATTTTGTTTATATATTTGACAGAGAGAGACACGGCGAGAGTGGGAACCCAAGCAGAGGGAGTGGGAGAGGGAGAAGCAGGCTTCCCGCCAAGCGGGGAGCCCGATGTGGGGCTCGATCCCAGGACCCTGGGAACAGGACCCGAGCCGAAGGCAGACGCTTAACTGCCTGAGCCACCCAGGCGCCCCACAAGGAAACTTTGAATGTTAGGATGGTTTTAGGTTTACAGAAACATTGCCAAGAGAGTACACAGAGGCCGTTTATCCTATGACCCATTACCGATTCCCCCTATTGTCGATATCCTACATCGTATGGTACATTTGTCCCAATTAACGAACCCACCTTGATACAGGGCTGTTAACTAGAGTCTGTGCTTTGTTCAGATGTCCTTGGTTTTTACTCAGTGTCCTGTCTTCTGTTACAGGATACATGACACCGATTGGCCGGGCCTCCTCTTGACCACAATAGTTCCCAGACTCCTTGTTTCGAATGACCTTGAGGATTCGAATGACCTTGAGGATTCGAATGACCTTGAGGATGTGAAGGACCTTGATGGTTTTGGGGAGTGCTGGTCAGGTGCCGGGGGTGCGGTTTGTGTTCACCTGAAGGTGTGGAAAAGCGGTGTTGGAATTAGAAGAGTTGTGTGGGTTGTTGGGTTTCAAGAGGTGGGAGTCCCCAGGTAGGAGGGTAGCGGGCATGTCAGTTTCTCGCTTCCAGCTTCGAGGGGGAAAGCGTCCCCTGGGCCACTCAGAGCGTTCGGTGTGGGGTCAGGGTAGGCTCAGAGAGGAATGGGATCAAGTTGGAACCATCTGGAGGGCTCAAGATTGTGGCTCACAGCTCCCGAGACATTGGGGATGGAATGAATGAATGAATCAGGTGTCTTGGGTGCTTTCCAGCAGCGCCACCTGGAGGTGGAAGGCGAACCCTGCGGAGAGGCTGGAAATGGACCGATGGACCCCAGGACAGAGCAGATGGTCCTTCCCTGAGCACGTGGAAGAGGTGCGTTTACAGGGGAGAGACCGGTGGCTGGGGGAGGGGAAGGGGGACGGGGAGGGGGGGGGAGGGGAGGAGCAGAAGCTCCAGGTGGGGAAATAAAGAAAAAGCTGACCATGCCCACGGCAGCTGCAGGCCAGCTGTCAAAAGCATTTCCATTGCTGAACTGACATGATTTTTCCCTCGCATGTGACTAATTGGACACCTTTATTACCTAAGATGACTGTGAAGGTCATGAGACCTGCCTTAGACGTCGCCCAAGGGCACAGACCAGTGATGTGGGTGTGTTAGGGTAATGGGGGCGGAAGGAGAGAGCCAATGTTCTTATCACGCCTGCTTACAGCTCCTCCCCTTGCAACGAGGGTGAGGAACGAACTCGGTCCTCCGTGCCCGGGGCTTTCTCAGTTTTAGCCCTGAAATATCCATGTCCTGTGAAACTCCTCGTTCCCACATCCTGGGGCAGCCCCCGCCCTCGCCCCGGGGAAACTGGGACGGTGGGTCCTACTACTGCCAACAACCCTATCCCATCTCTCTCCCGCTTTAGGGCCGGGGCTTGGAGACCTGGAGCTTCTAAGAAATCTTCCGTAGGTTCACATAACCCGAATGTAGACCCTACACCATCTGAAAACAAAGGGCTCCCCCTTTCCACAGCCCTGGCCTCTTCCCAAGCACGCCCCCCCATCCCGTGGAAGACACGAGTTAGGAAAACACCAGTGGGCCACCCTCGCTATGCCGCATTTGGAATTTTAGCAAATAAACAGGAGTGGTTTAGGACGAATCCCAGAGTGGATGTCCATAAATGATATCTTTTAGGGCCAGCGATCTTAACAGTATATGTCCAGACTGTTCATAACAAAATCCCTTCTCAGACTAGCTCAGACTCAAAAAAAATTGGGGGCTGTCATTTATTTTAATAATAATAATTATTATTATTATTTTGGCTCAGAGGGTTCCCAGAATGAGTGAACAAGAAAGCTGCCCACGGAGGGATGCTGAGCGTTGGAAGCAGTCAGAATCAAGAAAACAAAAGCTGCAGGCCCCGCTTCTCCGGCTCCTCTGCCCGACGACGCTCTGACTCATCTTCGGGTTTCTGCTTCCTCCACATGGTGAGACAGATGGCCACCAAGAGCTCCCAAGTTTGAGAGCGAATGACTTCCCGACCGGAGGAACGGAGAGGTACGGCTCCCCCGCCCGCCCGGCGACTCCCCCGGGGGCTTTAGCGCCTTGTCAGCCGCCCGGGCTGTGCGGGGGTGCGGAGGGGCGAGGAGGGGCGGGGAGGGGCGCAGAGGGGATGCACCTTCAGGTGCAGGGAGCCTGGGAGCTGCTGGCGGGGGCTGGGCGTGCAGGGCATGCAACCAGTGCCTGGGGGCGGGGGGCGGGGGGGTGGGCTCCCATTCAGCAGGGACCTTGTGCTTCAGGCTTCCTGCTCTGCACTCACCATCTTGAAGTTCTTAGTCATTTATCTTGGGATCTGAGTGTTGCTGATGAATTCCTACGGGACAGTGTAGCCTAAGCCGGGGGGCTTCGAGCCAAGCTTACCTCCTGCTAGCCGGCCTCCTGCGGCCTCCCTCGTTCCCTGGGTTCCTGTTCTCCCCGCTGCTCTCACGAAGCAGCACAGACGCCCGGTGGGGGTGCGGCGGCGGCTTAAGCAACAGGAATCTATTCTCTCTTGGTTCTGGAAGAACCGAGGTCAGCAGGGTTGGCTCCTTCGGTCTCAGGCCTCTCTCCTGGCTTCTGGTCCTTCTCGGCTTGTAGACACATCACCCCGATCTCCACTTTTATGTTCCCATGGCGTTCCCCCTGTGTGCATCCCTGTGCCCAAAGGTCCCCTTCTTACAGGACGTAGTCATATTGGGCGAAGGGCCCACCCTCCTCCGGTAGGACCTCAACTTTTAAATTAGGTCTGCAATGAGCCCGTCTCCAGATAAGGCCACCTTCGGACATACAGGGGGGGTTAGGCCTTACGCATGTGGATTTGGGGGTAGACAAAGTTGAACCCACAAGAGTGTGCGCTGGTGTGTGTGGCTGTGCATGTGTAGAGGGTCTGTGTGGCTCTCTCTGGGCGTCTGCATCCAATAGTGTGTGTGTGTGTGTGTGTGTGTGTGTGTGTTATGGACTATTTGCATTCCTCCAAAATGCGTTATACTGCAGCCCTAAACTCCAGTGTAGCGGTATTTGGAGATGGGCCTCTACGGGAGTAATTAAGGTTAAATGAGATTACTGAAGAGTGGGGCCCTGATCTGACAGTATTAGGGTCCTTATGAGAAGAGCCACCAGAGAGTGCACCCTCTCTCTCCGTCTCTCTCTGTCTCTCTCCGTCTTTCTCTCTCTCGCCACCCACTGCGTGAGCACGGAGGGCAGGTCATCGGAAGACGCAGTAAGAAGGTGCCCTCTGCAAGCCAGAAGAGAGGAGGCCTGCACCCCGTCCTGGACTTGCAGCCTCCAGAACCAAGGAAATAAATACATGCCTGTTGTTTAAATCGCCTGCTCTACCGGATGTCACCGTGGCAGGTGGCGGGGTCTAATACAGTGTGTGCGTGACACAGAGAGAGCGAGAACGACCGAACCACTCTTTGTAGAGCAGACGCCCCTGTGGGTTCATCATGTGTGCCTTTCATGAACATCGAGACTGAGTCTTCTCTCCCTTCCTCCAAGCTTTCGGACCCCTCTCTCTCCTCTGCTTTCTGTCCTCACTCCCCAGGGTGCCCCCCACAAACACACGCGGTGAGAACAGAGAGACCAGCACACCCAAAGGAGCTCCAAGAATCTGGGACAGGCCAGGGCCCCAAGATTCAGAAGGCCTCTCTGCTCTTAGACTCCTTCACCTTCTTCCCAAGCCCGGTTGCCTTGACTGTACTTTACAGACCGATTCAGGCTCTAAAGGGGAAGCCACTTTCCCAGCAAAGTTCCTGGGAAACAAGCCCCCTTGGAGTTGCAGGGCTGGGTCTCTTCACAAAGAGATGTCGGTTGGGGGCCCCCCTCCCTTCGGCAAACCACCTCTGCGGTAGGGTGGATGGCCCCAGAAGTTTAGCACGTCAGGACAGAGAGGACCCCAGAAACCATCCTATCTTGCTGGTTTCCCACTTTTACAGATCTGAAAACTGAGGAAGGGCCAAAAAAACCAAAAAAAAAAAAAAAAAAAAAGAGCCTTCCATTGCATCCTAGAACACGTATTTCCTGGCTTAATTCAATTCTCATTCTGGTGATCCATTCAGATTTCAAAAAGCATTGGTCTAGGACAGGTGTTGGCAATAGGCCCATCTCTTGTGTTTGTAAATAAAGTTTTATTAGAACACAGCCCCACCTATTTGTTCACATAACAGATACGGCTGCCTTTGCGCTTCAAGATCAGAGATGAGTCGATACAGAGATCCTGTGGTCTGCAAAGGCTGAAAATACTCCCCTCTGGTCCTTTTCAGAAAAAGTTTGCTGACCTCTGGTCTAGGACGGGACAGGCCTGGGTTTTCTTTCTTTCTTTTCTTTCTTTCTTTTTTTTTTAAAGATTGTGTTTATTTGACAGAGAGAGATCACAAGTAGGCAGAGAGGCAGGCAGAGAGAGAGGGGGAAGCAGGCTCCCTGCTGAGCAGAGAGCCCGATGTGGGGCTCGATCCTAGGACCCTGAGATCATGACCTGAGCCGAAGGCAGAGGCTTTAACCCACTGAGCCACCCGGGCGCCCCAGGCCTGGGTTTTCTATCCACCGTGTAGATACACGGATGAAAGATGCTAAAGCGTATAATCTGTTATTATTCCCGATAAAGTGGGCCTGCATTAGCCCAGGATAAGACTTGGAGGTTTTCTTCTTTATGTATCCGTTGTGGTTATATACGAGCAGAAGCTTGGCCTCCTCAGCTCTGTGTTTGTGCTGAGCTATAGATTATAAATGAAAGGCAAGATAAACGTTGGTTTCTTTCCTCTGTGCTTCAATCTTTTGTGAGCGGGTTTCTAGCATGTTCCAAAGGTAGCCAGTAATATCTTTTTCTAAATTGATCCAGTAAGTGAAAGCCCCCCTTACCTCTTTGGCTAAAAGTCTGCAAGGCTGTGAGCCTAGAATTGTCACTGTCAGTCCCAGACTCCTCGGGACAGCTAGTCTGAATAATAATGATAACACAGAAATAGAAACAGGGATGAGAGATACAGAGAGGAAAAGTCTAAATAATATTTGAGCCTGGGGATGCGATTATCTGAGATATGGCTAGCTCTGTCTTTTCCTTGGTTAGGTTACATCTTCAATTTCTTCCTTCTTCAACTCCCTCCTTTTTTTTTTTTTTTAACGTAATCTCTAGGGGCACCTGGGTGGCTCAGTTGGCTAACCATCTGACTGTTGGTTTCTGCTGAGGTCATGCTCTTAGGGTCTTGAGATCAAGCCCCATGTCAGGCTCTGTGGGGCGCCTGCTTGAGATTCTATCTCTCTCCCTCTCCTTCTGCCCCTCCCTGCCATGTGCATGTGTGTTCTCTCTCTCTCTCTCTCTCAAATCAACCAATCAATCAATCAATCAATCTTTAAAAAAGATAAATGTCATCTCCACAGCCAAGGTAGGGCTTGAACTCACAACCCCAAGATCAAGAGTCATACATTCTATCAACTAAGCCAGCCAGGTGTCCCGCCCTTTTCCTTTATTGTTTTCAAGTCTTTTCAAATCAAGTTGCTCCTTTCGTCATTTCCATCAAAGAGTTTGAAGTAGGCTAATAATGGAAGGCAGTGCGAATGAAACAGAAGTGAGCGTATTTCATCAGACTGAAGATACAATTGAGTGAAAAAGAACGAGTCTTTCAATAAAGGGCACTAGGGTAGTTGGTTTTCCAAGTGGAAAAATTAGATCCCTGCCTCACGCCTTAGACAAAAATTAATATCAGATGCATTAGGTATGAAAAACAAAACTTAAAAAATGTTAATTTAGAAGATACGGGGGAGTATACGCATCATGTAAAGCTAGTCAAGACAATGAGAAGTCCCTCAACATATAAATTAAAAGACGAATTACTTTGAGAAGCTAACATTAAAAGATACAGAAGGAATGAAAATATGTCACAGTCTTCAAGGAGGTCTTTGCAGCATTCAGCTTACAAAGGAAAGGTGTACCTGGTATATATATAAAAATCAGAAAGGAAAAGACCAACAGTTCAGGCAAAAAGTGAACAATGGATAGAAATCATCAATTTGTAGAAAAGAAAACCCAAATGGTCACTAAGCCTCACTTGTACTCAGGAAAATGCAAATTAAAGCAACCATGAGATATTTTTATATAGGCAGCTTAAAGTGGGTTATGAGTTCACCTATTTTAATCAGCAAAAATTATCAAGTTTAATATATTTCGGAATTGGCAAGGACGTGGGGAACTAGGAACTTATATATCCCTGGCGGAAGTATAAATAGGGAAAACTACCTTAGTTCTCAGTTTGGCTCTCCTAGTGGGATTAAAGGTGTGCATAGCACAAAAGACAGGTTTTACTCCTAAATATGCCACCAAGAGATCACACTTGTGTACAGGACGTCTGTTGTAGCATTTTGCTGATTGCAAAGTCCCGGAAACAGCCCAGACATCTAGCGGTGGAGGAAAGACTAAGGAGAAGCCATGATTGGCACATCCAACCAGTTCTTTCTACAAATTTGGTTTATTGAGGTATAATTCATATACCATACAATCTAGGCTTCTAAAGCATACAATTCAGTGTTTTTTTTAAAAAAGTGTATTCACAAGGATGTGCAACCATGACTGGTTTGTAAACCCACAGTATTTCTGTCACCCCCCCAAAGAGAAGCCCCATATACATTCTCCTTTCCCTCCACCCCCTGGCAGGCATGAATCTATCTGCTCTCTGTGTCTGTCACGGAAATGGAATCCTACAGTATGTACGTAGCTTTTCATGACTGGCTTCTTTCACTGAGTGTAATGTTTTCAAGGTTCATTCATGTTGTGGCATATCACGGTGCTTTATTCCTTTTTGGGGTTGAACAATATTCCGTGATATGGCTAACAGATGAATTCTCTACGGCAGGCAATGAGCTAGACCCACAAAATTCACCCGGATGATTTTCAACAGTGTAATATTAGGGACAATAAAAAGTCACAGAATTGTAATATACAATAGGATTCCATATATACGTGTATATGTTAACACATAGAATATTGCCATGTATTGACAATCAATAGATGTCTGTGTAGTAAAAGTATGAAAAAATGGATAAGAATAACATATAATAACATGGATAAAGTTCACGTCTGGGGCAGAGAGGAAGGACAACAGATTGGGAGTGGTCGACATGAAACACAGCAAAAAACGTCTAGGAAGTAAGGACGGCGTGCATATTTCCGTTTCTATAGTTTGGGGTTTTCCTTTATGGTCAAATTATTTCATAATTAGAAACCTAAAACGAGAAAAGTCACCCGGCATGTGCTTGTGAGTTAAGCATATTTATATGTGCATCCCAAGTCCTTACGCTTTTGTTCATTCCGATATTTAAAAAATGACTTTCGATCCTGATTGGGTGACATAAGTTTGGAAGCAGAGTTCACTTATTTGTGTTTGTATGTAGCTGGCCATTCTGAGTCATTGCCACAGAAAAAAGGCCACGCTCAGAAAAATCCTTACAGTGAGTGGCATGATACATAAATTAATGAAGTTATGGGTCCCAAGGGACAAAATCCACATATATTTGGTAAGTCTAGCTTCATCGCATGCTTTTTTTTTTTTTAAGATTTTATTTATTTATTTGACAGAGAGAGAGATCACAAGTAGGCAGAGAGGCAGGCAGAGAGAGAGGGGGAAGCAGGCTCCCTGCTGAGCAGAGAGCCCGATGCAGGGCTCGATCCCACGACCCTGAGATCATGACCTGAGTCAGATGCTCAACAAACTGAGCCACCCAGGTGCCCATCTTGTGCTCCTTTTCAAAATCCCTCTGTCTATGCGGGGCCTCACCCAACAGCAACCAACGGACTTTTCTGCAGAACAAGCTTTCTACTTATGGGGTGCCGTCCAGAATCCCCGTAGTGGCTATTATAGTACCCTCAGCCCATAGACACAGGACATGTTTTAAGTCAATCCATACTAAAGTCATGCTCCAGATTTGGGGAAAACCCAGCCAGCAATTTTTGAGAGGCGTGGAAGCCAAAAAGCAGAAATTTAATGTTATTACTATGGATTATGAGCCAAGGACGCAGAGTGACCCAGTTTCCGTGTGATCAGTCATTCCTCCACCTTAACCCACGTTCTCCTTCTTCTAGGGCTCCGGCTGTCCTCCTTCACCTGCCGCACTGCACATTCACAAGGTCCTGGGGGATCCTCGGCGGGGGACAGAAGCAGCCTGAGGTAGAGATCAGCATCGCTCCCTCCCTGGGGGTCTTTCAGTCTTTGGGGGAAAGAGATGGGCGTTTAGAGCTTAGCCGTCCAATATGGTACCTACAAGCCACCTATGGCGATTGACATTTAAGCGAATTAAAATTACATTTAATTTAAAACGCAGGTCCCCAGTCGCACCAGATGCATTTTGCGTGTGCAATAGCCGTGTGTAGCCAGGGGCTGCTCTATCAGATGACACAGCTGTAGGACCGTCCGTTGCTGTGGGATGTCCTACCGGACAGCCCCATTCCGGGAATGGCTGTGTCTCGGGGAGGATGTCGAGTAGAATTTCATTGTATGGAGGTACCCCACCATAATATTATGTTATTGATAATATTATTATTGTCAACAACTTGCTAATCAATAATATCAATATCAATAATATTGATATTATTATTATCAACAACTTGGCTAATCAATGTCATTTACCCAACATTTAAAATAGCCTAGATTTGTTCATTGATGGTTCAGTTGTGAACGTGCGAACTATGGTTTTCCATACTTTTAAAAAAATATGTGTATCTCAACGAATGCCATGTGCAGAGATATTTTTTAAGCACAACAGTGAACAATCTGCACCTTTTGCTAATGCCCCTTTTTACTTGCTTTGGCATAAAAAATGAACCAAGGAACCTCCGTGCCCTACGGGAAAAAATGTATAAATGTCACCTGATCATTGCTCTCAGAGGTAATGGTAATTAATGTGAAATCACAAGTAGGCAGTATTTTAAATAGAAAAACTGATTGATGTACATTGATTAACATTTGCTATTCGATGCTTTCATGCCATTCGTCCGACGTTTAAAACTTGCCAGAAATGCCAGCAAACCCTTTATGTTTAGTGTGTCGCTAGATTCACACAGGCCTTTTCATGGGGGATTTTGATCCCCATTAGATAAGGGAGGGAATGAAAGGTCAGAATCACAGGGCTTTCACAACAAGTTGTCTCAGACCATACTGGCGATAAATAGTAGCCATGGGGGGTTGGAACCCAGCTACTCTGGGATACAAAGCCTGTGTTTCTTTGTTGAGTTATTGAGATATAATTAACATATAGCATTGTATGCGGGTAAGGGGTACCATGGGTTGATTTGATACATTTATATGTTGCAACATATAAATGTTACTAACATCTCCATCCTGCTGCATAATTATCATTTCTTTTTTGCAGCGAGAGCAATTAAGATCTAGTCTCTTAGCAACTCTGAGGGTTATAATACAGGGATGTGAACTATAATCACAGTGATGAACTATAATCATATCTCCATGATGTAACTCATCTACTAGTTGCAAGTCTGTATCCTTTGGCCAGCACCTCGCCAGTTGCCCCAGCCCTAGTAACCACCATTCTACTCTCTGTTTTTATGCGTTTGGTCAAAGCACATGTTTTTAAACACGATGTTAATTGGCCTCTTGTCAATCGTGTGAGCGGAGGGCATCCAAGGAACTCGAATATGGGCTAAACCAGGAGGCAGACGGGGTCAGCCCATGGCGGTAAGTGACCTCGTGGGCAGAACTCACCAAGACAGATACCCTCTCCAGGTTGGATAAATCTGCATGTGAGTGAAAGGAAGAAAAAACAAAATCAGCTCTCGGATTGCAGGAGTGAGACTTCCTCTTTCCATCCCGCGATTCCCTTGTGGTTTCTTCCCTTACCACTCACCTGTAGCCTCCTGCTTGGGAAATTCGGAATGGCTGCTTCTGCGAGACAGAAACACATAAAGTATGGGATCCGAAGACTGAGGGAGAGGATAGGGCTTTGGAGAGAAGGGGCGTGGGAATCGCAGACGTGCAAACAGGGTCTCTGGGGAAGGGAGGGGCACGAGATACGTCAAGTATATCTACCTCTTGGTGGCTTCTTCATGGGACGAACCTACAGAACAAAAAAATACGGGGAGGAATTTATATAATGAGAAAATCCTTCGCTTCATTCCCCGTCCCCAGCATTTGAAACCGGTGCTTCCCTGGGGTGCCTGAGTCGCTCAGTCGGTTAAATGTCTGACTCTTGATCTCAACTCAGGTCTTGATCGCAGGGTCATGAGTTCAAGCCCCGGCTTGGGCTCCATGCTGGGTGTGGAGCCTACTTATTAACCGAGCAA
>CM052888.1:47218469-47247188 GCA_028534135.1 Potos flavus
TTAAAATTAAAACAATAAAATAATAAAATAAAATAAAATAAAAATAAAGTAGATGATAACATAAAATAAATAATATAATAAAAATAAAAATAAAAAAATAAAGTAGATGGGGCGCCTGGGTGGCTCAGTAGGTTAAGCATCTGCCTTCGGCTCGGGTCATGATCTCAGGGTCCTGGGATCGAGCCCCTTGTCGGGCTCCCTGCTCAGCAGGGAGCCTGCTTCCCCTCTCCCTCTGACCTCCTCCCTGCCCGTGCTCTCACTCACTTTCTCTGTCTCTCTCAAATGAATAAATAAAAAAATATTTAAAAAAAAAAAAAAAAAAGTAGATAACATAAAACAATATAATAAAAATTAAAATTAAAATAATAAAATAATAAAATAAAATACAAATAAAAAATAGATAACAACATAAAATAAATAATAAAAATAAAATAAAATAAAAACTAAAAAAATAGTTAAAAATTAAAAATTAAAAAAAGATTTAAAAATAAAATAATAAAAAAACCCCAAAATAATAAAATAAAATAAAATCGAAAATAAAAACCCCTGAGCCCCCGAGTACAGTGGCCACCAAATTCGGGATTATGTCCCTGGAGGCCCAGGAGGTTGGTGGGGGGGAGGGCCCAGGCTGCGTTTTGCAGGCTGACCTCTGACCTCCGCCCGCGGCCGCAGAGGGCCCGCGCCGCCAGCAGAGGGCGCTCCGACACAGCAGATGCCAACGCGGCCAGCCTCCCGCGGGGAGCCGACGCCAGGTGAGCCGGCCCCGCCCACTTGCAAATGCCTCGGGGCTGAGTTACCTGCGCGGCCGCCCCGGGAAATCCTCTGTGAGCTCCGAGGCCAGCGAGCAAGGTCAGCAAAGTTCCCGGAACAGGCTGAAACCCTAAGGAATGCAAATGCAAGCCTGCGTTGTTCTCTTAGACAGAACGGAGGGGGACCACCTGTCTCGGGACCCTGGGCAGCAGGTGACATACTTTTATTCGGGAAACCATGTATGGAGATGGTTCCCATCAAGGATCCAACTCGGAGGAAGGTAACCGGTATTTTCAATGCCACCGGATAACTTGGTGATTTAAAGACGGGGCGAGCAATTAACATCTTTAAAGAGTCAGCAGGGGGGGGGAGACCGACCCAAGGAGGGAAGGAGAGAGGGAGAGGGAGGGAGAGGGAGGGAGAGGGAGAGAGCAGCGGCTGGGCAAGCCTCCCTTCTGTCCGCTGGTCCCCGTCTGCACCGAGCAGCAGGCAGTGCCCTCTGGAGACTGGTCACCCAGGACGTGGGGGCGCAAAGGGATGGGGTTTGTCCCCCTAGATGGCTTTCCCCAGATACAAATAATCTCATCGAGTCAGGAAGACAGCAGCCAAGGTCTGTGCGTGCTGTTAGGACGCCTCCAGGAAGCCAGATAAGATGGGTGGCCAACTGTCACCATGAAGCCCCCCTCAATCCGTCTGGGCTCCCCCTGGCCGAGTTCCTGCCACACTGCGGGCGGGCACAGAACATTTGGCAAATGGTCATGCCGGGTCATTTGCAACAGGACTCCTTTCACTTGCCGGTTGCACGAAGTGTGGGGAAACCTGCAGGCAGACCCGAAAAATCAATATTTTCCCAAATGCACACCCGTGGCTAGGAAGTCCTCCTCGCCGGCATACAACGGAAAACACGCTGTCCCCAGACACTGGGGCTCTCGTCTCGAGCCTGACTTAGGTTTAGCTTCTGGGGTGTTATTTACCCGAATATGTATTCACTGAGATCCTGGATTTCGGGCTGAGCTCTCTAGCCAATGTTTTAAAGAACTGTGACATTCTGTTTCACTGGGTGCCAACAAGAATAAGTATTACGTTTTGTCAAATGTCCCTTGAGCATGTCTGGCGATGATCATGGGATTCTTTTTCTACTTATCTCTGTTAAGATGAGAAATTATTGATTTCCTAATCTGGGTCATCCCTGCACCCCCACTCAGCCAAGATGTATTTTTGTTCGTTTGTTTTAATATGTGGCTGAGTATCCTACGCGAACCAAACCACTTTCTCCTGGAACACAGTCCTGCGGTCGAAAACTTTGATGCCGATCTAATTTTCTTTCCCTTCTAAATTGACTTGATCTATTGCTCAACTGCCTAAATAATTGTTTTCCTCTTAAAAAAAAAAAAAAAGCCAACTAGTAGTTTTTCTAGAACGCATCAAGCTGAGGACTGGTTTTGGTTAGCTTTTTAATTTTTTAATATTTAATTAATTTATTTATTAGAGAGAGAGCACAAGTAGGGGGAGCAGCAGAGAGAGAGGGAGAAGCAGGTTTCCCGCTGAGCAGGGAGCCCAACATGGGGTTCCATCCCAGGACCCCGAGATCATGACCTGAGCCCAAGGCAGACGCTTAACCGACTGAGCCACCTGGGCGCCCCTTGGTTGGTTTTTCTAGTTATATCCTGGGCCTTTCCGTTGGAAGGCCCAAATCTTGAATTTCGGGGAGGTTTTTTTAGATTCTGGCTTTTCGTCCCTGTTTCCTTCGCTTGCTTTGGTTTTTCTTCTTGAGCTCTTTCCTCGTCTCTCCTCTTCCCTCTCACTTTCTGGGGAATGGTCTGTAGTCTCCTCATTTATATCTGGTTGTTTTTCTTCTTTCCATCCTCAATTTCACCTACCATGTGTTCTGTGGGTCTGTTCTCTCCTATTACAGTTCAGCTGTCATTTTTAAAATATCTTCCTTTTTTTTTTTTTTACTTTTTTTCCAATTTACATTTAAAATATCTTCTTAAACATTTCTAGTCCTCTCCTGACCCCCGTCTTTGGGCGCCTTGTGAGGTTCCCCCGGGTGCTGTCGTCTTCTCGCTGTGATGCGGTGATTTTGAATGAGATATCTGTACTTGGCTGAGCCCGTGGGCTTGCGTTTCGGGGTCGCGGGGACGCTTGTCCGCCGAGTTGCCCTGCAGATGGTACCCACAGATATTTTCCCTCTGCTGCCTTTGTTGTTAAGGAAGGAATGAGGGGGAGATTCAGAAACGGATCCTTGTGGCCTCTCTCTGCATGTATCCCTTATTCCTTGAAGACGCGCTCCGGCTTGGCCGGCTTGCATTCATTCACTCACTCATTCGTTCGTGGAGCGCTCCTGCGCCCACCGGAGCCGGAGCTAGCCCCGGGTATGTGCCAGGTCGCATCCCCCGGGGATGCCCGGCAAGCTCACGAGATGCAGGAAGAAGCGGGCAGCACACGCCATTCTCGGCAGAATAAAACAATTACTCATGCTTCTCATCAAATCAAAGACCCAGGAAGAGGGATATGAACAGTTGGCACAGGGAGCCCCTCGCTTCGTTCCACTCTTCCCAGGCCGTCGTCACAGGCCCCTGGGACCTCCGGGTCTGGAGCCCGTTGTCGCCGCCCACCGGCAGGTCGTCCTGCACCTGCCCTCCAGCCCGAGGCCTCGAAAGCTGGGAGGTCTCGGGGTGTGTGGGGGGGAAGTCCCCTGGATTCGTGAATCAGCTGCAGAAAAAAGAAGCTCCTTCGGTTTGCTCTCAAGCAGGGTTTCTGAGGCTCAGCAGAGCTGGAAACCGGGGCTGAGTCATTCTGTGGCGGGTTGTGGGGCGAGCTGCTGGGCTCGCAGGTCTGGCCCTGCACCACCTGCGAGCCGGCAGCTCCCTCCTCTCCCCTGACTGAGACACCCCCAAACTGTCTCATCATCTCCTTTTATTCTGTGTTTTTGGTGCTTGACAGGTTGGGGTCTGGCTGGCCCTGGAGGGACAGCCCTTTTCAGGTCTAGCTAATTCCTAGAAACAGCAAACTGGCCTTTGAGTGTGTCTTTGCCATGCAGACGCCCCCCTTCACGGCCCCTCTTCTCTGTCCTAATCACCAGACAACCGGCGACATCCCCTAACGGCCAAGACCCCATCCTAAATCTGTTCACCCTGCCTCCCCCGATCCTCCCCCTCAGTCACCCCTAGTCGGGCTCTTGGCCATGCTTTCCCCTCCCTCTGCCTCCTGTCGGACCCTAGTGCCTCCCCGTGGCGCAGCGGGCCCCCTCCTCCTGGGATCGGGGAAGGGACCTGGGCTGTTTTTACAGACGCCGAGTGTCCGGTGATTTAGGTCCCTTCTGACCCTATGAGGTAAGGCTCAGTCCCACCCGACTGCCCCCGCCCCCCTTCAGATGCCGGCTGCAAGTCCCAATTCACCCCCCGCCCCGTACTTCTGACCGCAGGGCCATAAACCAGGGGTTCCCGCATCCCCACTCCTCGGGTTTGACAGTGTGCTGGAATGGCCCGCCGGACTCCGGAAAGTGCTTTGCTGATAGCTCGTTTCTTGTCAAAGATGCCACTTAGGAATAGCCACATAGAAGAGAGGCTCTGGGACGCCTGGCTGGCTGGCTCGGTTGGTAGAACGCGCAACTCTCGATCTCACGGTGGGGAGTTCAAGCCCCACACTGGGCGTAGAGTTTACTTAAAAAATAAAATAAAAAAATACAATCTCCTAGAAGGACCCATGTGCCCAGACCGGAACACATCTATAAAAAGAGAGATGCATAGAGCAAGGTTTCAGGGGGTGCCCTCTGGGGGTTCATCACCCTCCCGGCACCTCGATGGGCTTGCCACCCCAGAAGCTCACCGAACCCCATCATTCGGGGGGTTTAGGGAGGTTTCATCACACAGGCACGATTGATTAAATCTCTGGCCATCGGTGATGGACTCAACGTCCAGCCCCCTCCCCGCCCCCGGGGCTGGGGCTGCAGGCTGCAATCCTCCAGCCACGCCTGGGCGTTGGTGCTGAAGCCACGTAGAGCCCAGCAGTCAGCCCCTTAGCATGCAAAAGACACCACTCCAGAGAGCCCAGGACTGTTGAGACGCCAGTGGCAGGAACTGCCCACAAAGACCAAATATTAGAACAAAAGATGCTCCTATCCCCTCATCGCTCGGGAAATTACAACAGTTTTAGAAGCTGAGTCAGGAGCCCGGACAAAGCCCATTTATAAACTACGTTTTCTTTTTTTCTTTAATTAATTAATTTATTTGAGAGAGAATTTCTTTGTTTCTTTAATTAATTAATTTATTTGAGAGAGAAAGAGAGCATGAGGGAGATCACGAGCAGAGGGGAGGGGCAGAAGGAGAAGCAGGCTTCCCGCTGAGCAGGGAGCCCGTTGCGGGACTCTGTGGGACTCGATCCCAGGACCTGGGGTCATGAGCTGAGCCGAAGGCAGACGCTTAACCCACTGAGCCACCCAGCGAGGAACCCCTAAACTATGTTTTCAATGGCAAACAATTGTCCTGATCTGGTGGCCTCGCCATCCCTGAAGAATAATAAAGCGTCTGGTTTTTTTTAAAGTTTTTTCTTTAAACCCCAGTTAAGCAGTGTTATATTAGTTTCAGGTGTACAATATAGGGCTTCACACAACACCTGGTTCTCATCACAACAAGCACACGCCTTCATCCCCATCGCCTGGTGCCCCCCGCCCGCACCTCCCCTCTGGGGACCATCAGTTTTCTACAGTTAAGAGTGTGTTTCTCAGTTTGTCTCTCTCTTTTCCCTTGGCTCATTTGTTTTATGAGTGAAATCATATGTAAAACCTCCATTTTATTTGTTTATTATTATTTTTAAAGATTTCATTTATTTGGTAGAGGGAGAGAGAGAGAGTGAGCAGAAGCAGGGGGAGCAGGAGAGGGGGAGGGAGAAGCGGACTCCCCACCAAGCAGGGAGCCTGACTCCGACTCTATCCCAGGACCCCGGGAGCAAGTGACCTGAGCAGAAGGCTGACGCTTAACCGACTGAGCCACCCAGGTACCCCTATTTATTTATTTGTTTGTTTCTTTCTTTCTTTAGGGATGTTTCTTTTGCCTTTTTTCTTTTTTTTAAAGATTTATTTATTGTGGAGAGAGGGAGTGCGCGGGGAGGGGCAGAGGGAGACAATCTGAGCTCCACCCGGAGATCGCAGCCTGAGCCGAAATCAAGAGTCAGACGCTTACCTCCCTGAGCCGCCCAGGCACCCCCAAAACCTTTATTTTAAAACAGGGCAAACCTGCCTCCCACTGGGTACTATGGTTCCAAACTTCATCTGTTAAGTTCATTTATTTGTTTCATGCACAGAATAACTTTGCAAGTAGGAATAACATTGTTCCGAGTTGTAAAATAAATAATCTCTGCAATCATTTTTTTTTTAAGTTTTATTTCTTCAAGTCCTCTGTACATCCAACGTGGACTTGAACTCACAACCCAGAGAGAGCAAGAGTCTTGTGATTCTCTTCCGACTGAGTGTTAGCTTTTTTTTTTTAAGTAGTCTCTATGCTCCACGTGGGGCTCGAACTCATGACCCTGAGATCTCCAGCGAGCCAGCCAGAAAGCCCTTGTCTGCAATCTTCTTGAGAGAATTCAGAACAGGTCTGAACGGGGGCAAAAAGGTGCCCCTTTGGCATGTGGGTTATTCTGAGCCGAAGGCAATCGAGACCCTGCAGGCTCATGAGAGAATTTTGCCCCTCCCTTAACTACCTAGAAGAATCTACACTGGGATCTTCTCCAAGATAAAGGTTATTATCCGAGATGAGTTTTATCTGAGTGCCCCATCTGTACAGCGGGGCAAACGTCTCCTTACCAAACGTGTGCTCTTCCTGCCCTGCTCCCCTCTGAGGCCCCGGACCCCAGCCCACTGCTCAGCTCAGCGTGGCCCGGAGACCGACCTCAGCCTTCCTCTCTGTCTGGGAACCTCCTATGTGCTAAAGTCAATTTGATTTTTCCTGCTCATCTATCTCATGTCGGTTTAATTCTTAGAGCAGCCTTTGAAAGGTAGGGGAGAATTTCTCCTCCCCAATATTCTATATAGGTGAAGATACTTAAAATTGTATCAGCAAGGTCATAGGCAATGGTTAATTATCACAAGTTTAGTGGGTTTTTTTTTTTTCATTTTTTAAAAATTGAAGTATACCTTTTATTTTGGCTTTTTTTTTTTAAGATTTTATTTATTTATCTGACAGAGAGAGAGAGCACAAGTAGGCAGAGAGGCAGGCAGAGGGAGAGAGAGAAGCAGGCTCCCCGCTGAGCAGGGAGCCCGATGCGGGGCTCGATGCGGGGCTCGATCCCAGGACCCTGGAATCATGACCTGAGCCAAAGGCAGCTGCTTAACCAACTGAGCCACCCAGGCGCCCCTCCCTTCCCTTTTATAAACTGGGTTTGCAGCTTCGGATCGGCAGACCATTGCACAAGAAACATTTCAACAAACGTAACTGTCCATTACTAACAATCACAGTTTCAAGGTTTCAAGGCAATGAGCCTCGGGACTATTTAAAAAAAAAACAACCAAGCATGAATGTTATTCGAGCATTGTCGTTCATGATGGTGAGTTATAAAATAAATATAATTTGGACTCTCATTTGAAGACGTTTGGTATGTCAATGTTTGCTCACTTTCTTCTGAGCCATTTACACGAAGGTTAATGACTAACCCAGTTACGTGGGCTCACTCACTTCTGTCAGCCACTTCTGAAAGATTGTCTCAGGGCGCCTGGCTGACTCAGTCAGAGGAGCATGCGACTCTTGATCTCAGGGTCGTGAGTTTGAGCCCCACGTTGGGAGTAGAGATGACATAAAAAAGTAAAGATCTTAAAAAAAAAAAAAAAAAAAAAGGTGGAGGGGCTCCTGGGGGGCTCAGTGGGTTAACCCTCTGCCTTCGGCTCGGGTCGTGATCTCAGGGTCCTGGGATCGAGTCCTGCACGGGGCTCCCTGCTCAGTGGGGAGTCTGCTTCTCCTTCTCCCTCTGCTCCTACCCCACCCCCACGCCCACTCATGGGCGCTCTTGCTCTCTCTCAAAGGAATAAATAAGTAAATAAATCTTTTAAAAAAATATTTTTTCATTAAAAAAAATTGCCTGATGGTTTTTCTCAGTAACCTCATGTTCAAACTCAGGGGGCCTGTTGTTTCCATGATAATTATATCGATAAAGGATAGGGCTTATCATCCGTATTTCTTATTTGCCCAGAATTAAATAAGCCGCGAGGGGACAGCCGGAAACGTGCTTCTGATAGAGTCTGTCCTTGCCCGGCATGTCTCCTACTCATCAAGCTGGGGTAACCATAATAGGTAACATTTATTGAGCACTGACTGTGTTAGGAATTGATCCAAATCCTTTCCACGCATTAAATAATTTAATCTGAGGTATGTGTTAGCACAGAGAGCTGAAGTAATCTGCTAGTCATCTGTTGCTCTTTAAGAAACTTCTCAAAATTGGAAGAGCTTAAAACAATAATGATTTCTTACTTCCCACGGTTGCCGGGGTTGGCTGGGCTCTCAGCTCTGCGGGGAAAGCTGAACTGAGCTGGAAAATCCAAGATGGCGTCCCTCCAATGCCTGGAGCCTTGGTGGGAAGGATGGGAGCCCCGGGCTCTTTCTCCAGGACACTCATCAGAAGCTAGCCCGGGGCTTCCCATCTGCTGGCTGGCTTCCAACCCGATGAAATTGGGAGCTGCGAAGTCCCCTAAGGCTGAGAACTTACGCAGTGCCACTCCAAGCATGATCTGTTGGCCCAGGCAAGTCATCGGACCACACGAAGGTCAACAAACTGCACCTCTCCACGGGACAAGCAGCATGATTCCACAGATTACCGAGGAATTGTCTGCCACTGTCTTCGTAATAAAGCATGTAACGAGCATTTCACCTTTAGATGGTGGAGACAGGATTGGAAGCTTGGCTGTTTGGACCATGCCCTTGCCCCTAGCCTTGATGCTCTTCAGCCTCTCCCCACATACTTCCAAAGACCTGTGTCAAGGACCCCTCAGAAGCAGACCTACCTCCTCTGAAGTTCCGAATCAAGTCTCGTAGGCTAACGTTAATTGTATGTGTCAGCCTGACTGGACCGTGGGGTACCCAGATATTTGGTCAACCATTATTCCAGCCATGTTCCTGGAGGAGGATGTTCCTGGAGGAGATTAACCTTGGAATCGGCACACCGAGTTAAGCAGATGGTCCTCCGTAGGGTGGGTGGGCCTCCTCTAATCAGTTGAAGACTTGACTACAACAAAAAGTTCTTTCTGCCTGACCGCCTTTGGGCTGGGAAATTCATTTTTGTTTCCTGCCTTTGGCTCTTTCTGGGTCTCAAGCCTGTCAGCCTTCAGACCAGAACTACACCCCCGGCTGTCCTAGGTCTCTAGTTTGCTGGATGAAGATCTTGGGACTTGTCAGCCTCCATAATTTTATATAGAAGCTATATACATATAAACATGCATAATTTAATATATATATATATACACACACACACAAACACAAATAACCGTGCTTGTCACCATCCTATCAGCTATGACCACTGAGGAGGCAACTCTTCCAAGAGGGGGAGGCTAAATTCCCAAGTGCGTTCATCTGCTTCCCATAAAACTGCAGCCCAAATCCCGAGGAAGCATTCATTGGCTTCCCAGAATACTCCCCGATGAGCCCTGCCTCCTCTTCCAGCGTGAGTCTGCAATGCCTCCGTAACAACCATTTAATAATTCCAAGAATAGCTCCTTTCTCTTAACCTTCTTACTATGTTCCAGGCGCTCTTCCAAATCCTCTGAGAGGCTGAGCTCCTGACTCCGCGGGGGAAGCAGGACCTCAGCCCCATCTGAGCCCGCCTCCCCCGGCGAGCCCCGGAGACCCGAGGGATGGGCAGCTCGCCCCTCAGGGACATGTCTGTCGATGCCTGGGGCTTGATCATTTCTACACACTCGTGAGTTATCTTGTCCCTGTTTCATGGATGCCGGCAGAGGACTTGCACCCCCCAGTCACAAGGGATTTATTCTTAGGAAATAGCAGGCAGCAGGAGCCCCGCGCTTGTGCCGGTTTTCCGGGTCCCCCGGGTCCCGTCCGGGCAACGCAGAAGAGGGGCGCAGGCGGGCTCTGCCCGTGCGGCGGTGTCATCGAAGCTGAAGATCGCCAGCTCGGGGGTCCGCCTCTGGTAGAGCACGTCTCTCTCTGCTCTTTGTCCCGGAAGGACACAGCCCCTCACCCGCCACGGCTGCTTGTGGCAAACTCAGCCCCTGAGAAGTGGCCGGATGGACAGTGGAGGGCCGTGCATCCCGACAGCCTCTCCCGGGGACATGGCCCTGTGTACCCGGCGGCATGATGGGGCCACCTGGTCGGGAATGGATGCCTCTCGGTCATCAAGACCCTGAATCAGCATTTCCTGGAGCGAGGGGATCCCTGCGATCATCTCACCCACCAGCTCTGGACGGATGTAACCTTACAGCGTGAATCTACAATCCTAATCCTCGTCCCCTCTGACAAGCCTGTCTGTCCTTGAGTGTGCGCCTCTCTCTCCCTATAGACAGACCCGGACCAGCTCCCTGAAGACCTTTCAGCTATATCTCCCTCAGACTCGGCCCGTTCTCAGACCCCACCACTCCATTCATCTTACTCATGTTATTTTTTAAAATATTTTATTTATGTGTTTGAGACAGAGACAGAGCATGAGCAGGGAGAGGGGCAGAGGGAGAGGGAGAAACCGGCACCCCGCTGAGCAGGGAGCCCAATGCGGGGCTCGATCCCAGGACCCTGAGATCATGACCTGAGCCTAACGCAGACGCCTAACCGACTGAGCCAGCCAGGAGCCCCCATTTGGCTCATTTCAGAACAAGCAAACACACTCCCCCGCCCCAACACACACACACACTCGACCGTGCTCTTCCCTCTCCCAGGAACGCTGGGCGCTAAGACGTTCGGGCCCCCGGCAGAAAGGCCCTCTCGGATCACCTGCCCTGCAGGAGCACCGGGTTCCCCCCATCCCACGGACCCCACGGCCTCACCTGCGGGACCGGGACCGGGCACAGTGCTCTCTGTCAATACCGCTGGGCAGGCGCCGCCGCGGCCAGCACGCTGACCCCGCTCCCCTGCGGCCACCCGGTGCCTGTGCTGACCTCTTTCCCCGGGGCCCCGGCCCGCTCTGGCCTCCTCTGGCCTCCTCGCTTCCCTCCTCGTCTCCACTCCAGCCACCTTGCTTCCTCTACCCGGCACGGGGGCTTTAAGCCCCAAAATTCAGATTATGTCATTTGCAGTTTTAAAAGCCTTTAATTGCTCCCTTTTCCACTTTGAACAAAAGCCGGAGTCTCTGTCTTGTCCTCAGACACCTTCCACCATGCCGGCCCCCAGCCCCCCATGCACCTCAGCGGCTTCATTTCCCGCCTCCGTGCCGGCCCCCTCTGTCCCACACTGCATCAGCCTCAAAGCTCTCTGCCATACACGGCAATCGCACCCCTTTAATGCAGGGTCCTGAAGCTGATTCCTCCCCGTGCTCGAAATGTCCAGACTCCCCCCTCTTCCACTCCCTACGTTGCCTGGCTTCTCCTAGTCCCTCGGTTCCGGCTCCCAGCGGCCTTTCCCACCAGATCAGGACCCTTGGGCATGGTCACACGGTGCCTTTCAGGTTTGAAAGGATCCGATCTACATCTCTGCCATCTGTCTTGTCTGCCTCTCTCCCCAGATCGTGTGCCCTGGATGGGCCACGTCTGTCTCATCCGCGGCCATCTGCCCCGTCCCACGCAGCCAACCAATTCTTGTTGAAGGAAAGAAGAAAAGAACCTTTGTCATCTTCATCAATACCTAGGGACAAATGCACTCTCTCATCACAGTTCCTACAGCAAGATCTCAGCATGCAGGAGCCCTCTGGGGACCCCGGATTCACCCAGTCCACCCAGTCGCTTTCCTGAAAGGCCCCACCCCAGACTCGTGTCTAAGAATACAGCAGGAGACCTCAGGAGGGGAGAGAGCCGGCCCGGTCTCTCACTCTCCAGGCCTGTGTTTATCTGGGAAATGAGGCATGGTCCTGGAAACCTCCTCGGACCCTCGTGCCAGCCCTGGAACCGATCCCAGTCCGCTGGGGCAGCCACAGCCTGACTCATAGAACACGGAGTCCCAGCTCTAGATACCGGGGCTGAGCCCCAGTCTGGAGATCGTGGACCCTTGGGGTCTAATTCTGGCCTTGCTTCCAGCTGTCTGTCTGGGGACTTATCAACAGCTACGATTTATCACTATCTTTACCTTTGCCGAGAGCCGGGTGTCTTCTCCCCGGGGGGCAAGCCCACCGCAGTCCCCTTCCAGAAGCACTCCTTCTCCAGCGTAAGGCTCCCTGTCGGCCAGATTCTATTCCGTGCCCAGCTTTGAGCCAGGAATCCTTTACACGGTAAACTGCAAAGCATAAAGTACTTTTGTACAAAGGACAAGATGGTCAACATCTAAGAACAGAAGATTGCAACAACGTGCACGGACCTGGAGGAAGTTATGCAAGATGAGGGAAGCCAGAGAAAAAGAAATACCGCATGATATCACGCGCGGAATCTGAAAAAGCTGACCTCCTAGAACCTCAGAGTAGAATGGCGGTTTCCAGGGGGTGGGAAAAGTGGGGAGATGTTGGTCAAAGGGTACAAACTTGCGACTAGTAGAAAATAAGTCTTAGAGATGCAACCCTCAGCATTGTGATTAAAGTTCACAACGCTGTGTTAGAAACTTCAGATTGCTAAGAGACTGGATCTTAATTATTCTCACTATAGCAAAATGATAAGTGTGTGACATGATGGAGTTGTTAGTTAATGCTAAGGTGACACTATTGCAATATATAAATGTATCCAATCAGGGGACATTATTGCAATATATAAATGTATCAAATCAGGGGACACTATTGCAATATATAAATGTATCCAATCAGGGGACATTATTGCAATATATAAATGTATCAAATCAGGGGACACTATTGCAATATATAAATGTATCCAATCAGGGGACAATATTGCAATATATAAGTATATCAGGGGCACCCAGGTGGCTCAGTCCGTTAAGCATTTGACTCTTGATCTCAGCTTAGGTCTTGATTTCAGGATCGTGAGTTCAAGCTCATATTGGGCTCCACACTGGGCGTGGGGTCTGCTTAAAAACAAAAACCAATCAATCAGATCAACATGGTGTACGCCTTGAACTTACACAACTGTTGGGGCGCCTGGGAGGCTCACATGGTTAAGCATCTGCCTTCGGCTCAGGTGGTGGTGGCCTCCAAGTCCTGGGATCGAGCCCCAGGTCAGGCTCCCTGCTCTGCGGAGAGTCTGCTTCTCCTTCTCCCTCTGCCTCTCCCCCACTTGTGCTCTCTCTGTCTTTGTCTCTCTCTCGAATGAATTAAAAAAAAAAAGATAAACTTACACAATGTTATATGTCAGTTATACCTCAATAAAAATAAAATTTTTAAGTCAAATAAGTCCCCCACCCATCCCTGTTTTCCAGTTTCTCAATCCCCCTGCCCCTTACCACTTCATTATCTTCTCCAGAAATTCACGACATATACAAGAATGTATTTATTTCATGGTTAGCAAGTAACAAGATGTCACAATTTGGAGGCACTGTCCCAAATGCTCTCCTTGCTTTGAGCTTTGTAATTAACACAAAACTGTTAAATGGGAAACACATTTGTGGGTTTAAGAAATTCAAAAAGGTACACATCAAAAGGTCTTACCCGTGCTGTCATTACCTCATCACTTGCCAGGCATCCTTCCCTATAGGCCACCACATCGATGAGTTTCTTATGCAACCCTCCAGTGTTTATGCAAAACCCAGATGATAGGAAAATATAGTCCCATTTTTAAACCTTTCCTCACACAAATGATGACGTAATCCTCGTCTGTCCCTGCTTATCTTACTAGAAAATAGATCCTGGAGATTTTCCTATGTTCCATCCAGTTAAATAACAATCATGCAACTGAGTGGGGGTCACCTGGCTGGCTCAGTTGATAGAACATGTCTCTTGATCTCAGAGTCACGAGTTCGAACCCCATGCTGGATGCAGAGATTATTTTTTATTTTTATTTTTTTTTAAAGATTTTATTTATTTATTTGACAGAGAGAGAGATCACAAGTAGGCAGAGAGACAGGCAAAGAGAGAGGGGGAAGCAGGCTCCCCGCCAAGCACGAGCCCGTGAGGAGCTCCATCCCAGGACCCTGGGGTCAGGGCCCAAGGTGAAGGCAGATGCTTAACCGGCTGAGTCACCCAGGTGCCCCGGAAAAGAATAGAAGGCAGAAAACAGTAAATTTTTAGCAAAGAATGCATTGTGTTAGGCAAGGTCACCGCCCTGAGGGAAACTGAGGGGCCCATCCCAACCACAATGGTGTCTACAAGATGATTCCAAGTTGACTGATTAGAAGCCCCCCATTCTTGGGGGCTGGGATTACATTTAGGTTAGGTATTAAGTCTTGGTTTCCTGATGTGGGGTTTTAATACAAGTGACTCCGTTTGGGGCCTGCTGTCCCCTTTTTAACACCCCCACACCTTTGCAAATTGTTAAATTCTCCTCAGTTACCCGTTAGAGTTTTGTGGTTCCCGACTACAAAGGTGCCCAGTACCCCGACATGTCTGAAAACCACTCGAGTGTGGAAGGGTGATATGGATGCACTGGGGGCCAGACCCTTATCAAAGGTAGCTTTTTAAAAATATATATATTTATTCGAGAGACAGAGAGAGAGATCATGAGCAGGGGAGAGGGGTAGAGGGAGAAGCAGGCCCCCCGCTGAGCTGTGAGTCCGATGCGGGGCTCGATCCCAGGACCCTGAGATCATGACCTGAGCTGAAGGCAGATGCTTACCTGACTGAGCCCCCCAGGCGCCCCTCAAAGGTAGCTTTTGACAAGCAGATGCCCTAATCCATTCAGGCCCCTATAACAAAATACCACAGACTGGGTGCCTTACGAACAGCCTGAATTTACTTGTCACACTTTTGGAGGCGAGAAGCCCAGATCACGGTGCCGGCCGATTCTGCGTCTGACGAGGGCTCGCTACCTGGCTCGGAGAGGGCTGTCTGTCTTTTCCCTCTGTCCTCCCATGGAGGAAGGGGCGAGCGGGGATCCCTGGGGTCTCTTTTATAAGGGCATCAATCCCATTCACGAGGGCTCTACCCTCATGATCTAAACCTCCCCAACCCATCCCACTGGGGATTTCATTAAGGTGGGAAGGGGGAGCACAGACATTCACTCTCTAGCAACAAAAGTTCTATTTTAGGTAACTCAGACTTTCAGTTTGTACACAATGCTCTGTGTCCTGTTAAGAAATCTGTCAATCCCAATATCCCAAAGATGCCTTCCTATGTCTTAATCTTTTCTTAAAGTTCATTCATTTATTCATTCATTCATTCATTTGTGATTCTATGCCCAACGAGGGGCTCGAACTCACGACCCTGAGATCAAGAGTCACGTGCTCCTCTGACTGAGCCAGCCAGGCGCCCCCTTGCATACTTACTGTTTTATATTTCACAGTTAGCTCAAAGTCATCTGGAAATTTATTCACGGGTATGGTATGGGTGGGGGGTTGTTTGGGGTAAATTCTCCACCCTTCCAAGGGTTTTTCTGGCTGGCCCGACAATTAAACTGACACAGGACAGATGCACAGGGGAAAACCAGATTTAATTCTGCACATTCAGGATCCCCACATACACGAGAGGTTCCCAGACAGAGAGGAAGGCTGAGGTCGGTCTCTGGGCCACGCTGAGCTGAGCAGTGGGCTGGGGGCCGGGGCCTCAGAGGGGAGCAGGGCAGGAAGAGCACACGTTTGGTAAGGAGATGTTTGCCCTGCCGTACGGATGGGGCCCTCGGATAAAATCTGGCTTTGGTAATAGCTCTAAATCTGGAAAAGACTCCCAATTTAGAGTCTTCTAGGTAGTGACGTGAGGGGCCAAAGTTCCTCTTGAGCCTACAGGGTCTCGATTGCCTTCAGCCCCAAATAGTCCACATGCCAAAGTGGGACATTTTGGGGGAGACTTGGTCTGAACCCATTCAGGGGCATTGCTCAGCAAGACTAAAAAAACAAACAACAAAAAAAACCAAACCCCAAACCCCTCCTTTCTCCACTGCAATGCGATGTATGTTTGTTCATAAGTCAAGTGACTTTCTTTTCTTTTTTTTTTTTTAAGATTTTATTTATTCATTTATCAGAGAAAGAGCACAAGCAGGGGGAGCAGCAGAGGGAGAGGGAGAAGCAGACTCCCCGCTGAGCAGGGAGCCCGATGTGGGACTCGGGACTCGATCCCAGGACCTGGGATCATGACGTGAGTTGAAGGCAGCCGCTTAACCGACTGAGCCCCCCCCCCCCCAGGTGCCTCAAGCGACTTTCTCTGTGTGTCTGTTTCACGCACCCGTGCGTGTCTCTGTGCGAATACCACGTTAGTGACCTCCCTCCCCCCGGCCCCTCCGTGGGTCTGGACTCAGCCCCATCGCCGTCCTGCTCCTGCCTCTCCCTCGGGGCGTCTGCACCTGCTCGGGAATGTGCCTCTTTCCTCGGACTCCTTGGGAGGCAGCTTCTCCTGGTCCTTTAGCACTGAGCTCTCATGCCACCCCCTTCTGTGACCTCGCCACCTAGAACGACCCCCGGCACCCTCCACGTGCTTTACGTCTCTCCGCAGACACAACCTGTGTCTGTCTTTGCATCTCCACCATCTCTCCCTCGACTGCGTGCATCAAGCCGTGCGGATCCCGTGTCTTGTTCCCTCGCCCTGTGCCCTGTGCTCCTCGGGCCTGTGTCTCCGCGTGGAGCGAGCGAGAAGGAAAAGGTGCCTCTTCCAAATCCAGGAAGCCTGCGTTCCACGCTCACAGTCCCCTAGAGGGCGGCCTACTGTGGATGCGCCCCCAGGGCCTGACCCTGCAGGCCATCTGGAGTTGTTTTTGTGAGTTTTCCCTGAACTGTGCCTTTTCACTATAGATTTAGAAAGAGGGACCGCAAATGCTGGAAGCCGAGGTTCAGCCCCAGGTGACCCAAGAGGACTATTTTTATGGACTCCGGGCCCCAAGCTCGGTCCCCCCGAGGGCATGTAGAGATTAACAGGGCCAGATGGCCTTCATGGTGGCAGTGACCACCCACCCCCACCCCCCCGCCACAGCGTGGCACACAGAGCCCCGGGACCCCCCAGCAGGTATGGGCTGCATCTCACGCCTGCAGATCACGGGCACTGGGATAAATCTGCCCTGGGCTCCAAGCCTTTCAACTGTGCGTGTTTGATCCCCACTATTTTAATCAGAGAAAGGGAGCTCAATAAGGAAAAGGCATCTGTATTCATTTATCATCATAAGGCTCCTTGCCTGGCTGATTAAAAATAGCCCGTTAAAATGCATGCATGCGTACTTACACGTTTTTGACTTGGTAATGTATTTACCCGGGCAGAGGATTCAGAAAGTACAGAAAAGGCGTGGAGACTGAAAAATAAGTCTCTCGCCTGTGCCCGAGTGCCAGCCGCCCCGATCTCCTGTCCCTCTGCTCCGACCCGATTTCTTTTGTATCTTTCCGGAACTTTCCACAGCGTATTGTATGCAATATCAGGATGTGTTCGGCATTGTACCATAATTACAGTCTACTGATGTGGAGCCATCCTTCTAAGCATTTTATGTGCATTGAGTCGTATGATCTGCACTTAGATATAATAGGAAATAATCGGGCAATATGTTTAAAATTTAAAATGTATCCGTACACATGGAGAAGTTTCATTTCCACCCCCGTACCGCCATCTCGCTTTCTGCTCCCCCTTGCAGACCCTTGTGTCTCCTCACAGTGTTTATTTTTTTTATTTTTTTTTTTTAATTTTATTTATTTGACAGAGAGATAGATCACAAGTAGGCAGAGAGGCAGGCAGAGAGAGAGGAGGAAGCAGGCTCCCCGCCGAGCAGAGAGCCCGATGCGGGGCTCGATCCCAGGACCCTGAGATCATGACCTGAGCCGAAGGCAGAGGCTTTAACCCACGGAGCCATCCAGGCGCCCCTCCTCACAGTGTTTAAACAAACATCAGCGAATAGGGACGCCTGGGTGGCTCCGTGGGTGAAGCCTCTGCCTTGGGCTCGGGTCATGATTTCAGGGTCCTGGGATCGAACCCCCCCCATGTGAGGCTCCCTGCTCAGCAGGGAGTCTGCTTCTCCCTCTTCCTCTGCAGCAACCCCTGCTTGTGCTCTCTCTCTGTCAAATAAATAAATAAAATCTTCAAAAAAAAAAAAATCAGCGAATAGACCTATTCTAATTTTAAGTATTCCCACACGAAAGGTTAGATCCTCTTATACCGTTCTGTGTCCTGCCTTCTTCATTAACTCCATATCCCGGAAAATTTTCCGTTTAGGTAAACAGAGCTCTTCGAATTCCTTTATTTGTTTTTTTTGCTTTTAAAGATACGCACATTGCTGCGTTATCTGGCGGCACCCTCCTTTGCTCATCCAGTCCCCTATAGCTGGGGACGTGATTTGTTTCCCATCCCATAAGAACATTTAGCAGGGGAGTTTTACAAATCAACTAGATTTCCTTCCTCACCTCCTCCCCGCACCACCCCCACACACAAATGCAGCCTATGTCTTCAAAAGAGAAGACTCCAGTCTGTTTTACTTAAGGAGGATGAAAGTCACCATCTGTTAATGCAATCTGCGTTGTGGAGGAAAAGGAAAATCGTCCTCATGGGCATGACATCTTTCAGATCCCACGGAGGGTAATTCCTGAGGGTCTCCGACAGGGTAGCATTGGCACGGAGAGCTCCTCCCTACTGAGGTCCTGGTTTGCAAATGCCATCTCTTCTGGGGCTAGGAAGCAGAGGAGGCATTTATGGGAGGGACCTTGAGTAAATCACATTATGCATGGGAAGGCTAGACAATCGAGCTTGGGAATTTGGTGGGGAGCCAAGAACAGACCAGCAGACTGTCCCTAAAGTCATGCGAAACCTCAGCCAGCCCGGAAAGTGCCTGGGCCACCGACCAGTGGCCCTCCACTGGACCACTGGACCCTCCCTCCTCTCCGTGCTTGACCAATGAACAAAGCCTTCCCCCTTCCCCCTGCACTCTGAATTTCCCCACTTCCTCGCCTCTTTCCTGCCTAATCAGAGTCCCAGGAGGAAGCATTCCAGGACCCTTACCTCCCAGGGATAGGAGGAAGGCAGGTCTGGTCCCCCAGGCTTCCTAAAAAAACAGACACCAGCCCCCACCACAGTACCCACAGTGGGGAACTACGTCCAAAATAAGAAGGTGGGGGGTCTGGATACCGGGAAGCCCCCAAAATATCTGGTGTCATCTATAGCGTTGATATATGCTGACGTCCTGCAGAGAGCATTCTGAGAAGTAGGGGCCCTAGACACGCGCCCTGATACCCGGGACCCGGGAAACCCCTTCACAACGCGGCAGCCTTGGAGGGCCACAGATGTCTAAGAGCTTTGGCAACTGTAACTTCCTATTTATTCAGTGTTTGGGTTTTTTTTTTAAGCACTAATAGATATTCAATTTTGCCAAACACTTTTTTCGCATAGATGGGATCATCATAGGATTTGCTTCCTACCTGACTCTGCAAATGTGAAACATCTCATTAATGGTTTTTGAATATGAGCCATTTCCATATTTAGCCGTTATCTATTGCATTTGGGGAGTAAACTCCACTTGGTCACAATATATTATTTTTTTAAATAGTGCTGGAATCTGTTTGCCGGTTTAGGTTGGCACACTCCGAAAAAACGGAGAGTTCCACTTTAAGCATAAGGAAGTAATGCTTTAAGGATGAGCTATCCAATCTTGAGAGCCTCACTGAGCATCTTGAACCGTGGCCTGTGGGGGCTAAAGAACTGCATTTAACATTTTATTGATGTTTGATTTCATCTAAAGGCTGATACTTGATTCGGTTAGATAACTTGGAAGTATGTTTGGACAACTTGGGCGCAGGGATTTACTTTTTCAGCTGTTTTATGAATTCTACCTACAGATGAAGCACCTTCCCTTAAAAACTTAGCATCCAGTTTGAGATGTATTCTAAATGCAAAATAGTGGGGCGTCTGGGTGGCGCAGTCAGTTAAGCGTCTGCCTTCCGCTCAGGTCATGATCCCAGGGTCCCGGGATCGAGCCCCGCATCAGGCTCCCTGCTCAGTGGGAGTTTGCTTCTCCTTCTCCTTTTGCTCCTCCCCCTGCTTGTGCTCTCTCTCTCTCTTTCAAATAAATAAATAAATAAATAAATAAATAAATAAATAAATAAATAATCTTTTTAAAAAAATGCAAAATAGCCCCTGAATTTTGAAGGGAGTATAAGCCAGCATCATTATCATGGCCAATAGCTAGGTCTTATTGAGAAATCTTTTTTTTTTTTTTTAAGATTTTATTTATTTGACAGAGAGACAGAGGGAATACAAGCAGGGGGAGTGAGAGAGGGAGAAGCAGGCTCCCCGCTGAACAAGGAGCCCGATGCGGGGCTCGAGCCCAGCACCCTGAGATCATGATCTGAGCCAAAGGCAGAGGCTTAACCGACTGAGCCACCCAGGCGCCCCCATTTAGGTTCTTTGAAATTGCTAGAGCAGCTCACAGAACTCAGGGGAACACTGAGGTTCAAAGGATGTGAAAAAGGATATTTATCAATAGCTAGATGGAAGAGATGCATAGGGCCAGGTGTGGGGAAAGGATTCAGGACTTCTGTGCCACTCTCCCCATTGCCACCCTCCCAGGATCCCCCCTAGCTCACCAACCCAGAGCTCTCTCTGAATCCAGCCAGTCCTCTCTCGGGGCTCATGGAGACCTCATTATACGGGCATGATTGACTGACCCACTGGCCACTGGCTGATTCCACCTGCAGCCCCGCCCCTCCCCCAAGGTCGGGGGTCGGGGGAGTGAAAGTTTCAACCCTCTAATCACATGGTTGGTCCTCCTGGCCACCAGTCCCCGCCCTTAGATGGAGTCCAAAAAATCACCTCCTTAATTTAACAAAAGATACATTTATCGTCCTTATCACAGGAAATCCCAAGGTTTCAGGAGCCGTGATCCAGAAACTGTGGATGATGGGAGAAATATGTATTTGGTCATCGGAGGGACTAAATATAGATTTCTTACAAATCACACTGCAATACTCAAACATTCCTTTTAAAAAAAGGGTGGGGAGGGAGGTTCAGAGTGCTTCCTTTTTTCCATTTTCTTCTGTTCTATTCTGAATGCTCCAGTCTGTTCCATTGTCCTATTCATCTCGCTTTGTGCCAACACCACACTCACTCAAGTATCTGGCTTCATAAGCAAGTCTTTTTTTTTTTTTTAGGTTTATTTAAGTCATTTCTACACCCACCGTGGGACTCAAACTCACGACCTTGAGATCAAGAGTTGCACACTCTTCCGACTGAGCCAGCCAGGCGCCCCTGCATTCTCATCATTGTGCAACCTTCACCACTCCACATTTTCAGAACTTTTTAACATCCCAAACTAAAACTCTGTACCCTTCGAACACTAACTCCTATTCCTCCCTGCTTCTAGCCCCTGGTAACTACTACTCTACTTTCTGCATCCATACATTTGACTACTGGAGGCACCTCATTAAGTGGAATCACACAGTATTTGTCCTTTTGTGTCTGGCTTATTTCATGTAGCGTAATGTCCTCCAGGCTCATCTGTGTTGTAGCAGGTGTCTGAATTTCCTTCCTTTAAAACATTGAGTTTTGGGAAGCCCGGGTGACTCGGTGGGTTAAAGCCTCTACCTTCAGCTCAGGTCATGATCTCAGGATCCTGGGATCAAGCCCCGCATCAGGCTCTCTGCTCAGTGGGGAGCCTGCTTCACCTCTCTCTCTGCCTGCCTCTCTGCCTACTTGTGATCTCTCTCTCTCTCTGTCAAATAAATAAATAAACAAAATCTAAAAAAAAAAAAATGCTGAGTTTTGGGGTGCCTGGGTGGCTCCGTCGGTGATGCGCCCGACTCTTGGTTTCGGCTCTGGTCATGATCTCAGGGTCCTGGGATGGAGTGCCGAGTTGAGCTCCGCGCTGGGCATGGAGTCTGTTTAAGATTCTCTCTCTCCTCTCCCTCTGCCCCTCCCCTGCTCTCCCACTCTTAAAAAAAAAACTATAAAAAACAAATGAAACAAACACTGAGTTCTGGAGTAATTTATTATCCAGCAATGTGTGACTAGTACAGAGACGTAGAGAAATTGATGAATCTGAGAGGAAATACAGGAAGCAAATGTGACCGGACTTGGGGGTGTCCTGGATGTGGGAGCTGAGATGATCCGTGATGCCTTAGCTTTCTGGATTCTGCAACTGGATGAGGGCTGGTGATGCTGGTGGTGTGTGCTGCCCTAGGAATGACAAGGCTTTGGAGGAAAGGTCGTCTGTTTGCCATAGATGTGTTGAGTTGGGACTTTTGTGTCATCCCCGTGGAGGCACAGCGGGCACTTGGATACATACATTGGGAGCGCAGAGGAAAGATCTGGGTTGTGGTCTAATCCTGTGAGTTGTAGTCTCTTCCTATCCAGTAGTTTTCCCCAGTTTCCTTCCTCTGTAAGAGAAGGTTTATCTGGACATATATCTCCCCAACTGAAGACTAGATCTCTCAGTCTTCCTTAGCTCTGCGTGGTCATGCAGCGAAGCTCTGGACAATGGGATGTGTGCAATTTCAGGATTACGCCCTCGAAAAGAAGGAAGCGTGCCAACCTCTCCCCCTTCCCCGCTTCCTGCTGGAGGCAATGCCAACCTAGTGGTATGATTGGATCACATGCTGCATCCCAGACAGAAGCCCTTGTTGAAGAGGACAGAGCAACAAGGGAGAATGGTTCCTTGAGACGGTGGAGGTATCATATCAACCTTGGATTGCTGACGCTTGGACTGCGAGAAGAGAGAGAAATACATCATTATCTTGGCTGGGTCTGCATTGTCTACTATGGCAGCCATTGGCCACACAGGGCTATTGAACATTGGAAATGCGGCTAGCGTCATACGTTGAAATTTTAGATGGGTTGGATTATATAAAATATGTTGTTAAAATGAACACTTTCCTTCTGTTTCGTTTTAATGTGGCTGCCGGAAAATCTAAAATTGCACACACGGCTCACATTATTGTTTTTATTGTGTCATCCACTGATATTTTGCCTTGCTGAATTAGCATCTTCACTAGTACATGGCTCGTTTACCCAGTGGTGCCCGCCGAAGTCTGGTGTGTATGGATCCTAGCAAGAGTGGGTCATGAGAAGAGCAGGGGCTCAGGAAGGGTTTTGAGGGACTCTAGTATTCAAAGGAGCATGAGCTTGCAAAGGAGTCAGAGAAGGAGCCCAAAGAAGCAAAAGGAAAACCAGGAGAATGATGTGCCATGTAATCCTCGAGGACAGTGTTTCGACTTGGAAGGAGCCAACGACATCAGTTACTTGAGAGATCAGAAAATTAAAAGCCGAAAAAAAATTGTTCAGAGTGGTAGGCAAACCGTATTAGTTCGCTTAGGGGGGTCTGTAAGAAAGTACCGTGGACTGCGTGATACAGAAATTTACAGAATTTAAAGACGTAAACAGAACTTTATTTTCTCCCAGTTGTGCAAGTTAGAAACCCCAGATCAATGAGTCGTCAGGGTTGGTTTTTTCCGGAGGTTCCTCTCCTTGGCTTGTAGACTGCCATCTTTTCCCCCCGTGTCTTCCCATGGTCACAGCATGACTTTACCTAAGGCCACTGAACTGTACCCTTAAAGATGGTCCAAAAGGTAAATTTCATGTTACGTGCACTTTTACCACAATTAAAAAGACCTATCATTTCTTGAAAAGTCAGTGAAAGATTCTTCGAGTGGGAGATACTGACTATCCAAAAAGAGGAAAAAAAAAAAAAAAAAGAGGAAGAATGGCCATAGCAAGGGTATGAGAAGAAGGATGTATTCAAAAGTCACAAAGCTACGAAGGGTTGGCATGGAATAGAGTCAGGTCTGTGGCTTTAGGAGACTGAGGGACTACCCAGCCAATGGCTTCGAACATCGTTCAAATAAACGAGGCAGGTCATAGGCTGAGAATGGGGGGGGGGGAGCTGGAGGCAGAAAGTGCCTCGGAGATTGAAGAGGATAAATATAGTGCACTTGTCACCATGGAAACGGGAGTGAGTGGACCCGGCGATAGCAGTGGGACTGTGGCGACGTTGAGAGCTCGTGGAGGTCGGCCACCACATTTTCACGGTGGAACCATTCTGCCCTGTAAGGTGACTTTCCTCACTAACCCTCGATCGCTTAGGGACAAGCTCGGAGAAACAAAACAACACCTGATCAATGGGCTATTTCTTCTCCAAGACTGGGGCCTTACAAAGATGGAAGGGCAGGGGTGCCTGGGTGGCTCAGTCGGTTAAGTGTCCAACTCTTGATTTCAGCTCAGGTCATGATCTCAGGGTGGTGAGATCGAGCCCCACGTGGGGCTCTGAACTCAGTGGGGAGTCGGCTCGAGATTCCCTCCCTCTCCCTGTCCCTCTGCCCCTCCCCACCTTCTGAAATCAATCAATCAATCTTAAAAAACAAAACAAGACAGAAGGGCAAAAGAGAGTTCGATGCCTAACATGGTAAGAGTATTATTAAAATGATGGACCCCAGAATCATACCCAAAGGAAAGAGAGAGTGGGGAGATGCGGGTTCCTATCAAGCTAAGAAAAGATCATGGTGGGCGCTGCTGAGAAAGCAAGGTGGAAGGAAGAGTGGTCGAGGTCCAAGGAGCGTGGAAAACTGAGCACATGGAGGGAGTGGAGAGCACCATCAACGTCTCCCCATCATGGGACGAATAGAAACACAATGATATTTTTACAGCTCATTGTGGTAGACGGTTAGGCCTGCCACAGACAGAGGCAACCAGACTACTCTAGGACTGAGAAAATCAATGTCCCCCCGCCCACCTACGACCTGCTCTTGTCAGGAAACCATGTGGAAAAGGAGGGCAAGTGACCAGGTCAGTAGGTGACAAAAAGGTGGTATGGCCATAGAACAGGCTAGGGGAAGTATTTCTTTCTTTCTTTTAAGATTTTATTTATTTTACTTATTTATTTGGGAGAGGGAGAGAGCACTGGCAGGGGGGTGGGCAGGAGGAAGGGCAGAGGGAGAGGGAGAAGCAGGCTCCCCGCTGAGCAGAGCCCAATGCGGGGCTCGATCCCAGGACCCTGAGATCATGACCTGAGCTAAAGGCAGATGCTTAACCCACTGAACCACCCAGGCGCCCCAAGGGTGTATTTGTCTCATTGAAGGTAAGAGAAGAACGCTTAACGAAGTTGCTTTGGGACGCCTGACTGCCTCAGTGGATAGAGCATGTGACTCTCAATCTCGAGGTTGTGAGTTCAATCCCCATGTTGGGCATAGAAAAAAAAAAAAGAGGAGGGAAAGAAGAAGAGGATGAAGAGAAGGAGAAGAAGGAGGAGGAGGAGGAGAAGGAGGAGGAGGAGGAGGAAGAGAAGTTGCTTTGATAGGGGAATTTGATGTGCTGATTCTGGAACACTTCCAAAGGACCTAAAGCAAGGGTTTCTGAGGGCTTGAGCAGGGAGGAGCTGGAGCAGGGCGGCGGTGACCCAGAGAGCCAGTGTCTACGAGTCTCTCTCCCGGATGTGCCCGAGTCATGGGTTTCCATCATCCCAAGAAACCCAACCTCCCTGGGGAAAACTGAGATCTGGACACGCAGGACCCTAATGCCCCTCGTCCTTCCCCACTTCCACGAGGTTCACTGCTGGAAATACGGGACACCAACAAGGTAACCCCAATTGCAGCTACTATTTCAGTTGCGATCTCCCCGCTGGATGAAATCAATCCAGCCCTCGGCATCTAGAATGGCCAATCCATTTCTCTCTCTCGCAATAGACAGAGGAACTCGATGCAGTTTTCTTTCATAGGGATGGTGTAGGGTTAGCCCCAGACATATGTCTACATCCAAATGTCTGGAACCTATAAATGGTGTCTTATTTGGGAAAAGGGTCGCTGCTGATGCGATGAACTTAGGGATCTTGCAGAGAGGAGATCATCCTGGGTTATCCAGCTGTGCCCTAAACCCAATGGTAAAAGTCCTAATATCCTAATAAGAGGGGTGGGTGGGAATATTTGAGACACACCGAAGAGGAGAAGAGAAGGTGCATACAACAGGGGGTGGACACTGGAGTGATGAGGCCACAGTTACAAGAAGCCGGAAGAAGCAAGGAACCCATTCTTCCTTAGAGCCTTCAGAGTGAGGCACTCACTGTTGAAAATTTGATTTCAGAATTCTGGCCTGCAGGCCTGCGAGAGAATAAATTTCTGCGTTCTGAGTCACCAGGATTGTGATGCGTGTTACTGCAACCCTAGGAAACTAACACGGGTCAATAGCAATGCCGTTCCACCTTCCCCTGGGGTCACACTAATTCTCTGAGCATTCTCGAAGACACTTGAACCGCAAATATGACACAATGCTGATAAGACCTGAAAAGTTAAGACCTGAAAAGCAGGAAGGAGCAGATACCCTGCATGTCTTATTAAGACACACACATGCCAGAGCGTGGGAGATAAACACCATGAAAATCGGGGAGCTTGTCGCCTCAAGGAAGTTCCCGAGAATCAGGCAGTTTGAGGACAGTGGGAATATCCCATTCAGATGGAGCTACTACATCTTGAACCCTTTCCCATGAACAAATGAGATAAAATCTTCACGAGAGGAGGTATTCCTTAGCCTGCTTTGTGCTCACATGAGAGGCACTCAAATATTTGTTGATGAATGAATGCAATTTTCAGATGGATGTGGATTAGGTAGGGAAAGATCCGTGTGATGTCGATACAACAGAGCTCCCTAAGACCCTTGTAAATCCTGAGTGGTAGGCATGAGAGGAGAATCTTCTATACAGTATAAGCCCCTTTCGGTCATACCTTAGTTTATGCTAATGAGATGAGTCTAGGGGAGCCCCAGGGTGGATCAGGATGGGGTCTGACCGCCGGAGAAACCAGTCCTGCAATTGGAAGGTTGGAATTATCAGCCCCATCCCCTGACCTCCCTGGGGGAGCTCGAACTTGATTGTGGATAGCCAATGATTTAGTCAACCATCCCATGGAACGGAACTTCCATAAAATTCCTAAACAATGGGTTCAGAGACCATCCAGGTTGGTAAATGCATCAGTAGCTCCGCATCCCTCCTTCCATATATTGTCCTATGTGTCTCTTCTCTTTGGCTGGTCTGAAGTTGTATCCTTTGTGATACATCAGTAATACTCAGTAAGGTGCTTTCTTCTTGACCAGTGCTGAGCCCCCGGCGTGGTAGGTTTCCTAGGGAGACCAGCCAAATACCTGGTCTCCTGAGAATTATGCTGGGCTCCCTCCATTGCGAATTGAGCAATGACTTTTTCCTCCCTGGAATAATTAAGTCTGGATTGTTGTTTGCTTTCCCTGCCTTACCCACTCCCGCCAACAGCATCTGTGTACCCGCTGAATGGCCCTATTCACCATCATATTGACCCACACAATATTGCTTCTGATCAAGGAACTATGTTTATTAGGAAGTCGGTGGGCAGCCCACGTACCCCATCACCCCAAAGCAGCGAGCGTCACCGAACAGAGGAAGAGCGTCACAGGGCCAGGTGGGAGACAACATCCTTGGTGTGGGGGGCCCTGCAGGATGGGCAAACACTCCGAACCAGGGGCACATGCATGGGCCAGATAGCACACATCCAGGAGCCCCAAGGTATCACTTCTCAAGATCATGGTGACTCATTCTTTCAACATTTGCTTCCTCTTCCTGCCACCCTGAACTCTGCTGTTTTGGGGTTTTCGTGCCTAAAGGAAAACACTACCCCCAGAGAGCACAACATAGTAAAACTGTGGGAGTGGAGGCCACCCCCAGACTATTTGAGGTATATGAGGAGTGCCGCTATGGGGTCAGGCAAAGGGGGTGAGCGATTGGGGCAGGAAGCGCGGGAGAGATGCTCTGCCCTGGGGAACAAGGAGGTGTGTGAGTGGAACCTGGGGACCACGCCGGGGAACCTCCCAGCTTGCGCCGGGTCCTGACTCCTTAGGCAGGCCCGGGTGCCCGGCGCACGGAGACCCCCGCCCCTATGCAGAGCACAGAATGGCAGAGAGGGTCTGTGCCTGTCCCCTTTGCAGGGGACACAGAAGTGGGCAGGCACCCTCCTCATCCCCCCCCCCGCCCCCCATACTGCGGCGGTCGCCGCTTCCAGGCCCCCCAGCCCCTCCCACCTCCGCAGGGCACGCAGTCTGCCACACAGGCTCCCGGACCCCGTGCGACCACCCCACCCCGCCGCCACTCGCGCGGCTGCCTCCCTCGGGCTGGGTCTCAAAGCCTCCTTAGTTGTCGTCCTGGAAGGCACCCAGCGGCAGCAGCGCCCCGTTAGCTCGGTGGCTCGGAGCAGCCGCAGCCGCCACCAGGCCCCGCCCAGAGGCAGCCGCGAGCGAGGCCGCGCCAGGGACGGCTGCAGAGCGCGGTGAGTGAGCAGGGCCAGCGGGAGGGACCCGGGCGTCCCGGTCCCCGCCCCTAACCCCGGGCAGGCATCCCGACCTTCAGCTTCAGCTTGCTTCTCGATTCCGTCACTCGGTTTCAGGGCCCCAGAGCCGCCCTAAGAAAGGACCCCGCGGCCCCTCCCTGTTCCGGGCCTCGGGCCGACCCGCGACTCGGGCCCCTCCCTTTTGGCCGACACTGGGAATCTAACACCCCCTGCCCCCCAGCCCGGTCCTCATGGAGCTCCTGAGCCCCTCCCTCAATCCGGGAGCCAGGAAGGCAGGCCAAAAATACCCCTCCGTTCCAGACCTAGGAGGCCACATCTGAGCAGATGAAACCCAGGAGTCGGAGCTTCCATGGCTTTTTGCGCCAAGAATCTGGGCGCCCAGCCTAGGCGTCATTTGGAACCTGGGAGGCCCGTGCCTCCGACTCCCACCGCCCTCCATCCAGGCCCTTTCCCTGTCCCCATCGACTGTGACATCTGGGACCCAGGAGTCCCGCCCACCAACCCCTAACACGGCGAGCCCCAGTCTAAAGGAGGATTTGGAGACCCAGGAGTCGGGGACCTCAGCCCAGAAACCCCTCAAAGCCTAGGGATCGGCGGCCTCAACTATTTC
>CM052888.1:47277207-47288019 GCA_028534135.1 Potos flavus
AATAAAAGTATTTGGGGAAAAAAATGAATGGATAAGGAAGAAGTCACACACACACACACACACACACACACACACACAGAAATATTATGCAGCCATAAAAAGGGTGAGATCTTGTCATTTGCAACAACATGGACATAAAGGGTATTATACTAAGTGAAGTAAGTCAGACTAAGACAGACAAATACCGTATGATTTCATTCATACATGAAATCCAACTAAAAAACAAATGAACAAACAAAAAGTGGAATCAAACCTATAAATACAGAAAACAAACTGACGGTTGCCAGAAAGAAAGGGGGGCGGAGTGGGCAGATTGGGTGAAGGGGAGAGGGGGAGACAGGCTTCCAGCTACGGAATAAGTAAGTCACAGGAATAAACGGCACAGCATAGGGACTGTGTCCCTGATACTGTCATAGTGTTGTATGGAGATAGATGGCAGCTACACTTGTGGTGAGCACAGCACAACACAGCAAGAAACTGAGCCACTTTCTTGTACACCTGAAAACTATAGTGTCAACTATACTAAAAAAAAAAAAGCAATAAAAAAAAACTTTAACTAATAGTAGCTATAAGGTAATAGTTCAATTTTACTGACTTCTCTTGTGAACCCATCTTTTTAATCCCCAAATTTTTCAGTACCCAGCTATCTTTATCAGATGAGAATCTTTTAACGTCTTAATTTAATTTTATTTTTTTCGGTGTTCCAGGATTCATTGTTCATGCACCACACCCAGTGCTCCACGCAATACGTGCCCTCCTCAGTACCCACCACCAGGCTCGCCCAACCACCCACTCCCTCCCCTCCAAAACCCTCAGTTGGTTTCCCCGAGTCCACAGTCTCTCATGGTTTGTCTCCCCCTCTGATTTCCCCCAGTTCACCCTTCCTTTCCTTCTCTTAATGTCCTCCTTGTTATTCCTTATGCTCCACAAGTAAGTGAAACCATATAATTGACTTTCTCTGCTTGACTTATTTCACTCAGCATAATATCTAGTCCCGTCCATGTTGATACAGAAGTTGGGTATTCATCCTTTCTGATGGCTGCATAATATTCCATTGTGTATATGGACCACATTTTCTTTATCCATTCATCTGTTGAGGGGCATCTCGGCTATGGACCTGCAACTCTATAGTCAAATAATCTTCGACAAAGCAGGAAAAAGTATCCAGTGGAAAAAAGACAGTCTCTTCAATAAATGATGCTGGGAAAATTGGACAGCTATGTATAGAAGAATGAAACTAGACCATTCTCTCACACCATACACAAAGATGAACTCGAAATGGATGAAAGACCTCAATGTGAGGCAGGAATCTGTCAAAATCCTAGAGGAGAACATAGGCAGTAACCTCTTCGACATCGGCCACAGCAACTTCTTTCAAGACGTGTCTCCAAAGCCAAGGGAAACCAAAGCGAAAATGAACTTTTGGGACTTCATCAAGATAAAAAGCTTCTGCACAGCAAAGGAAACAGTCAACAAAACAAAGAGGCAACCCACAGAATGGGAGAAGATAATTCGCAAATGACACTGCAGACAAAGGTCTAAGATCTATAAAGAACTCTTCAAACTCAGCACTCGGAAAACAGATAATCATGTTGAAAAATGGGGAGAAGACATGAACAGACACTTCTCCAAAGAAGACATATGAATGGCTAACAGACATATGAAAAAATGTTCATCATCATCAGCCATCAGGGAGATTCAAATCAAAACCACACTGAGATACCACCTCACGCCAGTTAGAATGGCCAAAATCAACAAGACAGGAAACAACAAGTGTTGGAGAGGATGTGGAGAAAGGGGAACCCTCTTCCACTGTTGGTGGGAATGCAAGTTGGTGCAGCCACTTTGGAAAACGGTGTGGAGATTCCTGAGGAAATTAAAAATAGAGCTACCCTAGGACCCTGCCATTGTACTACTGGGTATTTACCCCAAAGATGCAGATGTAATGAAAAGAAGGGCCACATGTACCCCAATGTTCATAGCAGCAATGGCCACAATCGCCACACTGTGGATGAGAATCTTTTTAAAAAATGTATAACTGCCAGGGACGCCTGGCTGGCTCAGTCGTTAAGCATCTGCCTTCAGCTCAGGTCATGATCCCAGGGTCGTAGGATCCAGCCCCGCATTGGGCTCCCTGCTCAGCGGGAAGCCTGCTTCTCCCTCTCCCACTCCCCCTGCTTGTGTTCCCTCTCTCGCTGTCTCTCTCTCTCTCTGAAATAAATAAAATCTTATAAAAATATATATTTATATCTAACCACCAAAGCAGTGTCATCCCAGGAAGACTAACAGTACTTCCTTGATACCATCTAATACCCAGCCAGTATCCAAATTTCCTCAATCATCTCAAATACGCTCTTTTTGTCAGTTTTTTTAAAAATCAGGATTCAAATCTGCCAACTACAAGTCGACAAACTGCGTTTGATAGATATGCTAATTTAAATAAGACACCATTCTCAATCTCTTTGTTAAAATAAGAAACCAAGCACATCATAGGTTTTTATGATTTTTCCACCGTTCATTTGGGAGATGAGCACCAGGCCCCTGAGACGATTGTCTTGACAGGGTTTTTGCTTGTCTTTCCATTTAGTAGTACGGAAACATCAACAAAGCAACGAATTATCAAGGAGAGAAACCAATTATAATTACAGGCATTTCTTTGAAGGTGATTTTCAAAAGATATGGCGATGATTTTAAAGTCTTGAGACTCTTCTAAGACTCCTGTTTAAATAACACCTCTGCGCATAGATTTATTTCAACAGAGAACAATTTAGTAAAAGTCATGAATGCATATTTACGCAATTCTCCTAATTGCATCAGAAAACAAAACGGATACTTTGGGCGAAGCTTTCACCTCCACACTTTAACCAGATTGACTGATTAATTTTAAGTAGGCTCCTCGCCAGGCGTGGAGCCCAACGCGGGGCTTGACCTCACAGCCCAGAGATCCAGACCTGAGCTGAGATCAAGAGTCAGATGCTTAACCAACTGAGCCATCCAGGTGCCGCTAACCAGAGTTCTTAAATAATCTTTGTCGCATTACATTATTCCATTGCAGAGGCATGATTGATTAAATTATTGCCCATTGAGTGAGTCACTCAATATCCAGCCTCTTCCCCTCTCCCCAGAGGCGGGGGCGATGCTGAAGTTTCCAAGCTTCTAGCCGCATGGCTGGCCTTTCTGACGGCCAGCCCCCATCCCGAAGCTACCTAGAGGCTCATCAAGAGTGGCCTCCTTCGAACAGAAGATGCGCCCATCACCCTCGTCACTGACGACATAAGGGATTTCGGAGCTCCGGGCCGGGAAGCAGAAACGAAGGCTGTATGTCTTTGTCCTGAATCCCAGGAGGGGAAGCTAGACTGCGCTAAGCGTGTGTTTCTATTCCGCAGCTCGTCTGAGGGGACCGGGCGGAAAGCGCCGCAGCTCCCGGGAGCCCGAGAAGCAAGGCGAAGCCGTGCGGGGCCTCCGGGAGAAGTAAGGTGAGCGGGGGGCAGGCTCCCAGCGGCAAGCCGCTCATCCTGTCGTGTCCCGGGAGGATCGTGAGGCGCTGTGCCCAGACTCGGAGCAGCTGCAGCCCGAGCGTCTGACCGCGGACACGGGAAGGGTTTCCAGGACGCCGTAGCAGAGCCTCCCCGCCCCCTTCCCACGGCGCGAACTTTCCAGAATTCTTTAAAAATAAGCAGGGGATACGAGATCTCCAGAAGGACGCTGTTATCGGCTGAATGTCGGGGTCTCCCCAAAATTCTTGTGTTCAAGCCCCTAGCCCCCGATGCGCTGGTATTAGGAGGTGGGACTTTTGGGAGGTGATTAGGTTTAGGTGACATTATGGGGTGGAGACCGCAGGGTTGGGATTAGTGTCCTATTTATAAGAAGAGACATGAGAGAAGCCTTAGGTCTCTTTCTCTCCCTCTCCTTCCTCTCCCTCTTTCTCTCTCCCCCTCCTCCTGCCTTGTGGGGATCCATGGGAGGCCACCTGCCAGCCAAGAACCATGCTGGCCCTCCGTCTCGGACGTCCCAGCCTTCAGAACTGTGAGAAATAAGTTTCTGTTGTTCGAGCCACCCAGTGAATGGCAGTTTTTAAAAGCCCGAGTTGACCGAGACCCGTGGACAAAAAGATGGTCGTATTGATGGGCTCCTGGGAGCGGCGCCCGGAGCCAGGTGGGGGCAGGGAGACTAGAGTAGAAACAGCTGGCAGGGGCCCCGGTCCATCCTGGACCCTCAGACACCGGGACCAGTGGAGCCGCCACCATCTCCAACATTGCTGGTCGCTGTGTCCCGGAGAGGAGGGGGCGCGGAGTGGGGAGGAGGGAGTTCTTACAGTGAAGCACTCCAGCTCAGGAGCGACACGGGTCACTGGCATTCACAGCTCAGTGTCCGGCCAGAATGGGTGGGATGGACGAGGATGGCTACAGTCCTACCAGGTGCCTGTCGGGGAGTTCAGGGATTTCGGGGAAAAAGGGTGACCACAAGGTGGCAGTAGGCACCGTCGCCTCGCTTCCTCCGCAGGGGGGGCCTTTGCACATGCTCTGCTTAGACCGCTCTTCCAGCACCTTCATCTATAGTGAAGTCTGCTCAACTTTCTTTCTTTCTTTTTTGTTTTTTAAAGATTTTATTTATTTATCTGACAGAGAGAGATCACAAGCAGGCAGAGAGGCAGGCAGAGGGAGAGGGGGAAGCAGGCTCCCTGCCGAGCAGAGAGCCCGATGCGGGGCTCGATCCCAGGACCCTGAGATCGTGACGTGAGCGGAAGGCAGAGGCTTTAACCCACTGAGCCACCCAGGCGCCCCTCTGCTCAACTTTCAGATCTCACCTCTGCATTTCAGCAAAGCCATCCAAGATCTCCAAGATTAGATCAAATCCTCGATGATAGGCTTTCAGATCTCCCTCTTCTTTCTTGCTATAGTTGTACCAATGGAGATGGCTCACGGTTTCCTAGCATCCAAGTTTCCTTCTTCCTTTAAATAATAGGGACCCCCCCTCCCAGTTTTAGAAGGGCACATACTAGATCCCAGCCACTTTGCAGCTAGACCTTGCCGGGAAACTGAGTTCTGGCCAATGGGATGAGAGCAGAAGACACGTGTTCAAATCCTGGGTCCTCCTCTTTAAAAATGATTGTGTGATCTCTGTCTCTCTTGCTCGCTCGCTCTCGCTCTCTCTCACTCTTCCTCCCTTCATGCTGGCTCAGGACCGCACAGAAGGCACATGTCGACGAAAGCAAAGCTGTTGATAAATGGCCCTAGCCTATTTCAACTATATACTGTTAAGTGAGAGGGAAATAAAATTTTTAAAAGATTATTTATTTGACAGAGAGAGAGAGAGACAGCACAAGCAGAGGGAGAGGCAGGCAGAGGGAGAGGGAGAAGCAGGCTTCCCGCTGAGCAGGGAGCCCAACGTGGGGCTCGATCCCAGGACCCTGGGATCATGACCTGAACCAAAGGCACATAACCAACTGAGCCACCCAAGCGCCCCAAGAAATAAAATTATATAGTTTTTTCCTTGGAGGGGGTCTCTTTGTTACAGCAGCTTAAAGTGCTTCCTAATCGATACAGTGTGTAGCAATTTGGTTAATGCTCCCCTCCCCCACCCCAGAGCTTCAGGAGAGTAGGGTTTATGCCCGCCCCCAGCACAGTGCCCCACACGTGGTGGGCATGGAATAGATGTGTGCCAGGTGGATGAATGGGAACTTGGGGAGGCAAGCAGGGTTGGGACGAAAGTGGAAATCCTAAGGGTGAACATGCCTGGGTTTGTGGGAAGAGGAAAGAGCTTCCCTTGAAGCTAAGGGTATTAGTTTTGCTATTGTCATTGCAACAAATTGTCACAAAGTAGTGGCCTAAACAAACTTTTTATCTTTGTGTTTGGAGGTCAAAAGTCCAAAATGGGTTGAGAGGCTGTGTTCCTTCTGGAGGCTCTAGGGGAGAATCCACTTCCTTGACTTTTCCAGGTTTAGAGGAGCCTGCGTTCCTTGGCTCGTGACCCTGCATCACACTGACCTTGGCTTCCGTGTCTACATTTCTTCCTCTGGCTCGGACCTCTTCCCTCTTCTAAATAAGAGCCCTCGTGACTGTGTGCCGCCTACCATGGGGGTTACCCTAATCCAGGATGACCCCACCCCCACCGCGTGATGCTGTAATGCGTCACACCTGTGAGGTCCCTTTGGCCACGCACAACATTTTCACAGGTTCCAGGATCGGGACATCGCGGGTGGGGGTGGGGGACCTCATTCTGGCCGCAGCACGAGGGCAAAAGTACGGGCTCACTCGGGCCCCCTGCAGCGTGCTGAGCTCACCCGGCCACGCTGTGCATGTTCCTCGGACCTGCGCGAGGCCCCGCGCACATAGGTGCAACGACCTGGTCCCTCTCGGGAGGGGCTTGTGGTCTCTCTCGTCTGGGAGAGAGAGAGTCCGAATACAGGGCAGATACTGAGTTCGGGCACGATAGGGCTCTGTGGCAGCACAGACGGACCGGGCAGCAGTCTGCAGTGGAGACGACAGCCAGCCTGAGACCAGAAGGAGGGGCGTGGCGGGGCGGGCGTGAGCGCAGGTAGCAGTCACAATCTCCTTATGAGCACCCTGGAGGTGCTGAGCGTTCGTGGGTGACATACAAGGAACCACGGCCTGGGGGCACCTGGGTGGTGCGGTCGGTTAAGCATCCGACTCTTGGCTCAGGTTGTGATCTCAGGGGCGCGGTGCGATCAAGCCCCACATCGGGCTCTCCGCGCTCAGCCGGGAGTCTGCTTGAGATTCTCTCCCTCTCTCTTCCTCTCCCCCTCTCTAGAATAAATAGATCTTAAAAAAAAAAAAAGGAACCACTGCCTCAAGAGCGGTAAATTGCTTTGCAATAGTTAAATGTGGTAATATTCCCCTTTCTCTTCCCCATTCAAAAGTGGAAGTGATGGGGGGACCTGGGTGGCTCAGCAGACTGGGCAGCCGGCTGTGGGTCTCTGCTCAGGTCGTGATCTCAGGGTCCTGGGATGAAGCCCCACGTCAGTCTCCATGCCCAGCAGCGATTCTGCTTGACGGTTCTCCCTCCCTCCTCCTCGGCCCCTCGCCGTGCTCTCACGTGCTCTCTCTCTCTAAAATAAATAGGGATGCCTGGGTGGCTCAGTTAGTTAAGCATCAGCCTTCGGCTCAGGTCATGATCCCAGGTTCCTGGGATCGAGCCCCACTTCGGGCTCCCTGCTCAGCGGGAAGCCTGCTTCTTCCTTTCTCTCTGCAGCTCCCCCCCCCCCCCGTGTGTGCTCCCTCTCTGTCTCTCAAATCAATAAGATCTTGAAATAAATCTTTAATATTCTATTGATAATAATATCTGTCAATAATACTATATTTTTTCATTGGCCTTAATTCCTTTCTCATCTTCATACACACATTTTCCACCTCAGAGCACTTCCCAGCACTCAGCACTCATGTGTTCCTTTCCTGATTTATGCCTACTTTTGGTGGAGCACACGTCTTCTATTTTTTTTTTTAAGATGTATTTATGTATTTATTTGACAGAGAGAGACAGCGAGAGAGGGAACACAAGCAGGAGGAGTGGGAGAGGGAGAAGCAGGCTCCCCGCTGAGCAGGGAGCCCGATGTGGGGCCCGATCCCAGGACCCTGGGATCATGACCTGAGCTGAAGGCAGACGCTTAACCGACTGAGCCACCTAGGCGCCCCATCCTCTTCTATCATTATTAAATTTTCCAATCTCCCCTCCCCACTTTATGAAGAAGAGATCTTCAGGCTTGTTGGATAAATAAATGCATAGGTTGGCTGATGGATACTGAATAAGTATAATAGGTCAGTGGATTCATAAATTAATTAACTGATTAATAAAGGGAGGAATGGTTGAATGGATGTAAGAATGAATGAATGATGGGTAAGGGCAAAAGGAAGGATGTATATTCAAATAAGGGCAAGGGGAGGGGCCCCTGGGTGGCTCAGTCATTAAGTGGTTGCTTTCCAGCTCAGGTCATGATCCAGGGTCCTGGGACTGAGCCCTGCATCAGGCTCCCTGCTCTGTGGGGAGCCTGCTTCTCCTTCTCCCACTCCCCCTGCTTGTGTTCCCTCTCTCCTTGTCTCTCTCTTTCTGTCAAATAAATGAATAAAATCTTTAAAAAAAGAGCAAGAGGAAAGGGGATGAGTGGTTGGATAGTATAGAAAGAAACAAGGGTGAGCATCAGTGAACAAATGGATGGATGACAATGAGTGGGGTGAGTAGTTGAATAGTAAAGGAACCAGAGAATGAATAGATGCAGCCAAGTTGAAGTACAAACTCAAGGGGAGCCTCCCTGATGTGCCACTGACTTCCCGTACGACTGTGGGGGAGCTTCATGCCACCCTTCCATTCCACCATTTTCCCATCTGTAAAATGAGGAGCCTGGATTTGATGACTTTGCAGCCCCATCCAGGTCTGGTTCCCTCCTGAGACACTGGGTCCCTGCTTCCCCCTTGATTTCCCACATCCACATCCAGTTCCCAGGGGGATTGCCCAGGATATGCCCCACATCGGTACTAAGTACAAACGAGAGAGTCCTGCTTGGAGTCTCTCCTCCCATCTCCTCAGCAAGTCCGTGGACCCAGGCGGCTAATTTGACTTCAAATTTCAGTTCTGCTTAATTCAGTACCCAAGTCTCAACCACCAGGAGAACTGGGTGTTCAAATAGCATCGTTTTATGCTGTTTATCTGTATTTTGAATTTCCCAGTCTTTATACAAGTCCAGAGATCAGCTTCTGTAGCCAAAGAACACCAACAAACATTGCTCAACTTCCTCAAATCGTGTCTCCTCGTGGGTGTTAGGGAGTTGTTCCATCAATGAAAGGAATCGTGATCAGCATTTTTAATAAACGGATTATGATAAAATAGAAGTGAATATTGCTTCATAGAACTTGAATTCTAGTTTACAGATGTAAGTGGATGTGTGTACAGGGCTGTGATGTAAGTTTTGCTTCCTACTCATGTCTCCCCAAAAGGGGAGGGCAGGATAGTTTAAAACTGCTGATCTGAGCTTTTATAATCTCTCTCCGCATGTTGGGGACAAGTTATCTTGTTTGATTATCTCTAACAGACATGGTAGATATTTTTAGTCCTCTTTCAGAGATAAAAATTCAGGAGGGTGTGTAGATTGCTCAAGGCTATCCCATCCCCCTAGTGGGTGATGGAACTGGGACTGTCCAAAAAATGGAAGGCATCCTCTCCTTCCTAAAGTGGGGAGGGGAGGAGGGGAAGGTGGAAAATATAGTAACGATAGAAGAGGATGTGTGCTCCATCAAAATAAGGCATAAAGCAAGAAAGGAACACAAGTGTTGAGCGGTCAGAAGTGCTTAGAGACAGAAAATGTGTGTATGAGGATGATAAAGGCATCCGGGGTACCCAGATTAAAACAGAAGTTAAGTTAATAAACTCGGGAGAAACTGAATGTAGTCAGGCCTTCCAGAAAGAGAGGCAAGAGGGGAGAGCAAACGGGCTGCAAGGGGAAGGGTTTGCATTATCTTTACAACTGTGAAGGCCGCCAAGAGCCCGTGGGAAGCAGGCCAGGTACCACGTATGAATGTCCAGGTCAGAGGTCTACGGCACCCGCTGCCTTGCCCTTGCCCTTGGCGATGGACTCCACTGAATCATGATGACGGCTCAAGAAAACAGCCTGCGCTGCACGCAAATGAAGCATTAACTAAGGAAGAAGTTCTGCTTGATCTCATCTTGGTCTCCGTTTGGGGAAGGTCTGAGGAGGGGTTTGGAAAAGGTTTGCTTGGCAACCAAGAACGACGTCATGAAGGAAATGGCAGGGAATCACTCAAAAGTTCAGCTGGAGCAAGCACGTTTGAGGGGGGGGTAGAGCTAACTTCATCTGGCCCTGAGCATCTGTAGAAACCGCAGAGAGAGGATAGCTAACATTTATTGAGTATTTACTATGGGCCACTTTTAAGGGCTTCGCGTGTATTGCCCACTTAATCCAACAAGAGTAAGAAGTGGGTATTATCAGTGAGCCCATTTTACAATCAATGCAATTGAGACTTGGGAGAGGTCTCTTTCCTAATAACCCGGTGAGTGAGCAGTGGATGGCACTGGGAATCGAACCCAGGCCTTGTGACCAGAACTCTTAACCACGGATAGAGCCTTCCGCTGACCCACCAGAGGAATGACCCAGAAGGAGCTAGAGCACACAGCACGAAGCTTATTATGACCCAGGAGCTGGGCTCAGCCAGGGGGACGGTGGGGCTCTTGGAAGGGCCAGTCCGACCCCAGGAACCCGCCTTTCTTCTCCCCGTCTCTAGGAGGTCTTCTCACACTGCGAGCCGTCTGTATCCAGTCCTCCGGGGCTCAGGGCCTGACACCTGGGGCGCGGCTCTGGCTGTGCCAGTCCAAAACGACCAGTGCGCCCAGGCAGATGAGCACCAGGCCGGCCAGCCCCAGGCGGAGGAGGTTGCCCTGCGTGTAGTCCAAGGAGCCTGAGCCTGCCGGACAGCAAGGGAGAGAGGCCTTCGGCTCCGGAACCCACTGTCCCGGCCGCCCTCTGGGTCTCCCACCTCCAGGCTGAGACTGGGGACACAGCTCCCAGTCTCGAAGCTGCGGTAGGTGGATGGGAGCAGGGGTCCTAGACTCCCGGATTTGGGGAGGAAGGGGTAGGGGCCTGAGCCCTAGATTGGGGAGCAGGGAGGGTTTGGGGGTCCAGACCCCCAGGTTGGGGAGCAGGGAGAGGCTGGGGCCCAGACCCACCCCCACCCCCGGGCTGGGAAGCAGGGAGAGGCTGGGGCTCGGGCCCCCGGGCTGGGAAGCAGGGAGAGGCTGGGGCTCGGCCCCCCGGGCTGGGAAGCAGGGAGAGAGGCTGGGGCTCGG
>CM052888.1:47288519-47306799 GCA_028534135.1 Potos flavus
GGGCTGGGGCCGGGCGCGCCGCCCTCACCGTGGTCGGCGCGGATGACCAGCGGCTCGCTGCGCAGCGACAGCACGTACGGGGAGGACGGCGTGTGGTAGTAGCAGCTGTAGGTGCCGGGCGCGCGGGCGCCGGGCAGCGGGAAGTCGGCCCAGGGCTCGGCCGAGTCTCGGTACTGCAGCGGCGCCGCCTCGCCCGCGCGGTACAGCGCGAAGCTCATGCCCCGCAGGCGGCCCGCGCAGCGCAGGCTCACGTTGGCTCCGGGCGCCACCACCGGCCCGGGCAGCGCCACCAGCGACGGGGGCGGCAGCTGGTCTGCGAGGGGCACGGACCGGGACGAGCGCTGGCGCGGCCCAGCGCCGCGCGACCTTCGCCCCTCTGCGCCCCCGCCCCTCCTCCCGCTCCCGCTCCCCCTCCTCCCTCCTCATTTCGTCCCTCCTGCCCTCACTCCCTCTCCCCCGTCACCGGCCCCCTAGCCTGTACCTCACTCTGCACTTCTCTCCCCCCACCGTGTCTCTCTCTCTCTCTGCCAGTGTCTCCCACAGTTTCTCTGCCTCCCTGTCGTCTCTGCGCCCTTTGCATCCTTGTCCCTGGCTCCCCCTGTGCCTTCGTCCCCAAGTGCACCTTTCTCTGTGGCTCTGTCTCTCTCTCCCTGGATGGCCCCTTTTCTCTCTTGGCCCAGAGCCTCACTAAAATTCTCTCTCCGTGTCCCGTCCTGTGTGTTTCACTACCCTGGGTCTCAGAGGCAGCCTCCGGAATTGTTTCTTCTGGTGTTTCTGGGTTTCTCCCAAGGTTTCCTAACCTCAGCACTTGTGACATTTTGGAGAAATCCGGATAATTCTTTGTTGTAGGGGGTGGGCATGGGGACTGTCCTGTGCATTGCTGGATGTTTTTGCAGCATCTTTGGGAGTAGTGACAATCCAAAAATGTCCCCAGATATTGCCAGAAAGGTCACCTGGGGGGCACAATCGTCCCTGGTTAAGGATCACCCTTGTTTCTCTGGTTCTCTTTCTCTCCCCATGTAGCTCTTTTTGCTCTGGGTCCTTGTACAAGCCTGTCTCTGTATGTCTCTTTCACTATATTTCTCTCTGTATTTCTCTGTCCCTCCTTCTCCCTCCCTCATCACGCCCCAAAGTCCCTTCTTCTCCCCCCCCCCAACGCCCCAGGACCTTACCTGTCACCAGCAGTTCCAGCGTATCACTGGGGTGGGACCAGACACCCAGATTCCAGCCTGGATTCCGGTAGCAGCAGTGGTAACTGCCCCCCTGGGCTGGGGTCACCTCCTCCAGGAAGAACTCTGCCAGCTCCATGGACACATCCCGGTACAGCACAGGGGTGATCTCTCCAGACTTGAAGAGGGCAAACCTCCAGGCAGGTTGAGGTGCCCGGCACCTCAAAGTCACGTTGACCCCAGGGGTTACAATTGCGGCAGGCTGAGCCCCCAGCGATGGCTTGAGGGATAAGGCTGGGGGGACTGAATAAACAGGGCTGCTGGGTCCCTGGGCTTCCTGGGAGCCTGAGGAGATGAGGTGGGAAGAGAATCACCTGGGGCAATCCCTTCCTCTTTCTCATCCTTAGTTTCCTGCTTCTAAAATAGGAGAGATGCTCGACCCCAGTCAAGGATCGTCAGCACCAGCTGCAAATGAGAGTAGCAGGGCAATCCCCAAGCTTTACTCCATGGTTTTTAAACATAATGTCAAGAGATCGGGTCCCAGAATGTCATTTTAAGTTGCTCTTCAGACTATTTGTAACATAGTCAACATATTTCAGTAGTTGCCAAAACTTGCTATCTATTTGAGTAAAAAAAAAAAAAGAAACAAAAAAGTTGTATCCCTATCTCACACCAAATTCCAGACCAAATTCCCCCAATTCCAGGTTAATTAAAGGCCTGTATAGTTTTGTTTTGTTTTACTGTAAAAATATTAGAAGAAAATACAGGAAAACGCATTTGTCTTGGCGGTGGAGAAAGTGATCTTAAAATATAAAACAAAAAATTCAGAAGAGACAAGGTTAGTTAAATTGATGACCGCAACATTTTAAAGTTGTGTATGAGAATAGACAAATGGAGCTAGAAGACAAGCAACATCACCGGCAGAAAGGATATATTCATTAATCACATAGATTAAGAGTATAGAAAGAAATCCCAAACCAGCCGAGTTGAAAATTGGACAAAACGTATGAATCAGGCAGTGCACAGAAGAGGAAGTCCAACAGATGAAAACACACGGGGAGGGGGGAAGTTGCTTAATGTTACTAGTAATCATTAAAAAAAAATTGAAAACAACAGGGTTTTTTTGCCTATCAGGTTGTCAAAAATTAAAATAATGATTTATATTCTGTTTGGGTGAAGATATGGTGAAACAGTTTCAAAGTTTCAAACAGAAACTTGAGTGCACCTTTGGAGAAGGCAGTTTATCCCTTTCTATCTAAATACACAAAGGGCATACCCTAATAATTCCCATTTCATCCTAGACAACAGTACATACACGGGCACAAAAAACTCACATTGGAGTACTCACTGAGGCATTGATTAGGGTGGGGCTGGGTGAGGACACTGGAAACAACCTAAATATACATGAAGAGGGCCACATAAACTAGAATCCAACTATACAATGGCAAATGTTAAATAGCAGTTTAAAAAAATGTAGAGTAAGTTATAATGATATGGCCATGTCGCCAAGAGAGATTGTAAAGTGAAAAATGTAAGATGCAGAACAGTGTGAGTCATGAAGTATCAATTTCGCCTTGTCAAGAAAACAAAGTATATAAATACATGTATGTGTCTGATTATGTGGAATTTTTTGGTAAGGATTCAGAGCTTATTTGAGGAAGATGAGGAAGGGGAAGAGGGAGGTTATATGTCCTTTGGGAATCATCTTTTAAACCATGAATATATGTTAGCTTTATTATTTAAAAAATAATAATTTAAAATAAATTGATAGCTAAGGTATCAGTGGTTTTCCAGGCGACTCTTATTTGAAGTTGTAGTATAGTGGGGCAGGTTTGAGAGAAAGAGATCTCACCAATCAGAAAACCTGGAAAGAAACTCAAGACTCTCTCAGGGTGAGGGATCCTACTCTTGTGGAAATGGACTTCCAAATGGGGAAATAATTGGCATCGCCAGAGGTCCTATTTCTTGAGCCCTGCACTATGCCAAGCTTTGAGTCAAGGGTTTTACACGTGATTTTTTTAATTCATTAAGTACTTTTATTTTTTTTAAGTAATCTCTACACCCAACATGGGGCTCAAACTCAAAACCCCAAGATCAAGAGTCGCATGCTCTACCGACTGAGCCAGCCAGGCGCCCCGTACACACGGGTGATTTTATTAAATCCTCAAAACAGCCCATTTCACAGAGAAGGACACCGAGTAGCAAGCAATGGTTTGTTCAAAGTTATAAATGAATAATACGGTGAAAGTGGGATTCCAGCTTAGGTCTCTTTAGCTCCAAAGTTCATGGTCTGCACTACTCACCTATGCTGGTCACTAAAGGGAGTAAGATAAGAAGGAAAGAAAGGAAGGAGGGGAGGGAAGGAACAGATGAAAGAAGAGAGGAGAGGGAGGGACATATGGAAATCTGAGGTGAGGCTGAGCACCAAAATAAAATCTGAGGAGTTGGAAATGGGCTGTCAGCAGCTTACAGGTGAATGGGTGGGCGATATTACTCACCAGTTTGAGTGATGTCTCCATGACACACAGGCCCTGTCGAAGGTGGAGGGGCTAAGTCTTTTCAAAGCCCTGGGCTTCTCCCAGTCCTACCTCACTGCAAACTCAGGAATCTAAATCCTTCCTCTGGGAAACAGGAATCTAACCCATATGTCCTCTCTCAGTAGCTATAACTTGAGGCTCTTAATCCCCACCTACTTCAGAAGCCTGAAGTCTGGCCCCAGCGCCCTCTTGCCTCTACACCCAGTGTTCAGACCTTTGGACTCCCACCTTTTCCAGGAGACAATAGTCTGAGCCCACAGTGTCTCCTCCCTGGGGGTCAGGAGTCTGGGTCCCCAGCTCCCTCCGTTCCCAGAGACCCAGGTGTTCTGGCTTCATCGTCTTTCTACATCGGAATCTAGGACTCTACACTTGCTATCCCCAGGAGTTCAGGTCCTTAGCACCCTTCTGCCTCAATACCCAGAGAATGCTGCCCCCGCTCTCTCCTTGTCCGGGAACAGGAATTCAGGACCCATGTGTCCTTCCGTGTTAGGACCCAAGGATCTAGGTCCTGTCCCCTTATTCTGGTCTAGAATTCTGAAACTTCAGCTAGTGCTGCCTGCCCTCAGGGAGACTCAGTAGCCCTCGTCCCTTCCCCCTCCCTACTCAGGGTGTCCAGGTCCCCAGAGCCTGCCTCTCTGCACCTCAACCAGCCTGAGATCCAGGGAGAAGGGGGTGGGGGGGCTCACAGAGGGTCAGCAGCTGGAGGATCAGCACCAGAGCCATGGCGGGCAGATCTTGGCTGGAGCAGAAGCAGGAGCCAGGGCTCAGCTGTGCCCTCTCACCTCTCAGGAAATGCAATGTCCGAGAGCCAGAGCCAGAGCTCTGTTTAAGGAAGGGAGGGGGGAAGTGGGGGCCTCTGGGAGACTGTGTCACAGCCCCATGGTGCTGTGGAAAAACCTGGGAGAAGGGGCAGTCATAACCAGTTGTGTTCACCAATTAAGCTTAAAAAAAAAAAAAGCGACTAGAAACTGGCACCTATTATGTGCCAGACCCTGTGCTGCACTATTCTGGGGGCACAGAGAGGAGTCAGACCCCATTACTGCCCTAGAGCAGCTCCCAGTCCGCTGTAAAGACAGAAGCCGACCAGGTGAGTTTAAAAAAAAAAAAAAAAAAAAAAAGTGAGCTACCCTAGAGGTCACATGAGGCACTGAGAGAATCCACAGAAGACCCCTAACCCTTCTGGGACGAGAGTGAAAGCTTCCGGGACGAACTGATTGAAGTTGCGCTGCGACCTCAAATGATAGCGTCATTTGTCCTCTCCCGGCCTCCGTTCCTCCATCTGTGAAACGGGCTTTCAGGAGTAAGCTCTAACATGAAGACTTGCATTCCGCCTTGGATGGGTCGCGGCTTGGGTGGAGTACACCTCAGGCTGGACTCCTAGGCGAAGAGACAGGTTTGCATTTAATTCTGCAGCGCCGCCTGCGTTTTCGCGACCGCTTCTGACAGCTGTTCTGCGCCAGTGCGCACGCGCGGACTCAACCGTCAGAGTCCCGCGCACGGAGACCACAACACCCAGAGTGCTCCGCGTCCTCGCCCCGCCCTGGCGTGCAGGTCCGTGCCAGGGCGCTCGCGCAGACTCAGAGAGGGGAGACTCCGGCGCCGGGACCACAACTCCCAGAGTGCTCCGCGCGCTGGCCCGCCGCTGCCGCCGCTGACGCTGCGACCAAGATGGCCGGGAGTAAGTGAGGGGGCCGCGGGCGCGCGGGGTCCGGTGGTTCCGTGAGCCCCGGTGGTGCCGGGGCTGGGGCACGGTGGAGCCTCCGTGGAGGCGGTGGGGTTCGGGCCGGAGGGGAACGCCGAGGTCGCGAGAGGGCTCCTCCAGGGCGGGGGCGGCGCGACAGGGTTAGAGGTCGCCGGGGGCGTCCCCTGCAGGGGTGACCCTCCTCCCCCGCCCCTCCAGGACTCGCCACCTTCCTCAAGGATGCCTGGGCCAAGGAGCCGGTGCTGGTCGCGTCCTTCACCATCGGGGGCCTCGGTGCGTGAGCGTGCATCGCCCCCACCCTGCCCCAAGGTCCCCTGGGCTCCCCACTAGCGTTCCATCCTGTACCCCTCAACGTTCCGTGGCTCCCTCGTGTGTCGGCACCCACCCCACGACAACCCCTTGCCCACCCCATCCCCAATATTATGACCTTTCACCAGCCCCCTCCTTCCCACCCCGTACTCACCAACCCAGGAGGTCCACGATCCCCCCCAAGGAGACGTTCTCAGCCCAGGCTGTGCACTAAAAACACCTGAGCGACAAAAATAAATGTCCAAATCCTACCCCTTTTCACCCTCGCCCCCCACCACGTTCGGTATGGAGCCGAGTGGGGTGGAGGTGGGGCTGGGGAATCCCTATGCTGTGAAGATCCCTCAGCGGTTCAGTGGACGGGCTCCGGTCTAGAACAGGGCTGCTCCCACTGTCACCGGCGAGAGGTCTTGTAGGATACAGGCTGTCATCGCGTGGGTCTGGGATGGGGCAGGGGACGCGGCCTAGCTCCGCGGTCCCCAGATCTTGTCAGCACTGCTGGTCTGTGGGACACACGCCGCGGGTGAGGTTCGAGAGCAGTTGTCCCTTACGGCTGCCACGGGCCACCCTGGCCACCAAGCGCCTGAAACGCAGCCCCTACGGACTGAGTTGCTACACTTTCCGCTCATGTAAAGGACACACGGGATTGTGGAGAGTGCGACGAGTCTATAAAAATCTTTTTTTTTTTAAGATTTTATTTATTTGACAGAGAGAGAGAGAGAGATCACAAGTAGGCAGAGAGGCAGGCAGAGGGAGAGGGGGAAGCAGGCTCCCTGCCAAGCAGAGAGCCAGAAGCAGGGCTTGATCCCAGGACCCTGAGGTCATGACCTGAGCTGAAGGCAGAGGCTTTAACCCACTGAGCCACCCAGGCGCCCCAATATCTCTGCTTCTTTCAATTATATGTTGAAATGGTGTTTCCTGTATACGGGGTTAAATAATTTTTAAAAATAATTTGTATTTTTAACTTTATTTTTAATATGGCTGTTAGAAGGCGTAAAACTAAGGTGTGGCTCTTGTATTTCTATCGGACAGCGCTGGCCTCGAACATTGCTTTTACCCCCTACCCCTGCCCCCCCAGACTCCTGGCTCCCACCCCGGGTGGACTGTAATTTCCCAGTGACTAATCCTTGTACGACCCTCCTTTCCTCAGTTTGTAACAGTTGATGGTTCTTCTGGAAGATTCCCAAAACACTCCCCTCACCCACCACCCTCTGCTCCCTGACCACCTCTATACTCAGGCACTGAATACCGTGACTTCCCTCCCCTGCGCTCTCTAGATCCCATGTTTCCTTGAATTGCTGGCTCCCACCCCCTCTCCTGCTGATAAATGGGGATCCCAGAATACCAAGAGGTCTCCTGGAGGGGCTCCCCTCTTCCTGTGTATTTGACTCATAAGTTTGCCAAGGTTCGGCTTCTGCCCCTTCCCCTCCCACCCTGGCCTGAAAGCCACCTTCCCCCCGGGCCTCACCCCTGTCTCTCCACAGCTATAATTCTGCCCATCATCAGCCCCTTCACCAAATACGCCACGATGATCAACCAGGTCACGCCCTACAACTATCCAGGTGAGTGGGAGCTAGAGGGCGAGCTCCGAGCGGGAGTGGGGGTTGGGGGGTAACCTTCCCGTGCAGGGGGAAGAATAGTCATGGGCAGGTCTTTCCTCTGCTGGCGTCTGAGAATCTGCAGTGTGGGCTGGACTTTCTTTTTTCTTCTGAGATCTAATCCATGTGCCATAAAACTCATTTCCTGTTTTCGCACTTTGAGTTTCTGTTGTAGTTCTAGATTTGTATTCTTTCCTGGGTTTTTGTCATTCTCTCTGTGCTTTTCCATGCCTCTAGGTCTCTATCTCCCTGCTTCTCTCTGTCCCCCCTCTCTCACTTCTCCCCGGGGGTCCCCTTTCCCTCTTTGAATATGAACTGACAGACTAGCCTTTATGGGCCTCCCAAGATCTGCCGGTCTCAGTGGCCCACCCTCCTGCCTCACAGTGCCCGTCCGAGATGATGGGAACATGCCTGACGTGCCCAGCCACCCCCAGGACCCCCAGGGCCCCAGCTTGGAGTGGCTGAAGAACTTGTGAGCACCCCCGGTGACACGGAGGAGGCCCCTCCCCTGTAACCAATAAAATGCGCAAAGCAACCCCAGAATCTGAGCTCGTGTGTGATCACAGGTGGAAACAGTAGACGGTGGCCAAGGCGTTTCTGGGGGTCAGTTTATTAGGGATGGGGGTCAGTCAAAGGGGGGGCTGGCTAGGGTGGGGTAGGGCAGCAGTTTGTCTGGCCCCCGAGAAACCCAACTGGAGTCCAGGGCCTCATCTGCTTCGAAGCCAAAGTCTTCCTCGACCTTAATCTGGGGAGAGAAGGAGCCGCTCTGAGCAGGCCCGCCGGCCTTGATTCTGGCTCCTCAGCTTCCTCTGCGCCTGGGCGAAAACCCCAACACTCCCGCCTTCCCTTCCACCCGTGGCCTCTGACTCTCCCTCCCCCTCTGCCCAGTCCTCTTCCCTGTTCCCCCCAGCCTCCCCCAGGTCTCTCTCCTTCCTTCTCCTCCGGAGCCCTCACCGGGCTTTTTCCGGCTCGCTCTCCTTCCCTACTCAGCCCCAGCCCTTCCAGCCCCACCTCCTTTCCCCGGCGGTCCCCAGCCCCCACAGCACCGTTGCCAAACCCAGGAGCCCTGCTCCCACCTGCACCGGGGCCGGCTCTGGACTCAGCACGGCTCCGGCTCGGCGCCCGTCCCGGGGCGCCCGCCGCCTCTTGCGGCCGCTGGGCCCCTCGCCGGGGGTCGGGCTGCTGGGTTCTGGGGGTGCGGGCGTCCTTTGGGGCGGGGACAGGCCCTCTTTCTCTGGAGGCTCGTTCTCAGCGTTGCCGGGGGTGGGAGCATCTGTGCCCTGGCTGCCCTCGTCCTGGTGGGGAGAAGGGGCGGCAGGTGAAGGCTCCGTCCTGGGGCCCAGCCCCCACTCCCCCCACACCCCGCACCCACCGCTTGTCGGGAGGCTGCGCTCACCTCCAGGACGATGGTCAGCTGGCTGGCGCGGTAGTCGTCGCCATACGCGTCCAGCACTCTCATGAGGAACCTGTGTCCGGGGAGAGGCCACCAGGGGCACAAGCTCAGCGTCCGGAGGGTGGGGAACGGCCACCCCACGGCCCAGCCCCGGCTCGGAAGCCAAGGTTGCCCTGGACCCACAGACCCAGGAGATTCGCAGCTTCCAAGTCTGAGACTGGGTGCCAAGTACTTGAGCAGCCTGCGGGACCCTGGGCCAGCCAAGGGGACCTCTTTGCACCTGCTTCCTGCTCGGTCACAGGACAGGACGACCCCGAGTGGGGGGTCGCCGGGAGGGGGACAGGGCGGCTAGCGGGGGTGTGTCCTAGTGCTCGGCGGACATTCTGGTGTCAGCTGGTGTCCTTATCCGGAACTGGAGGACAGGAGAAAGACGGTGCAGGGCACTCCCGTGGGCGACCTTCTCTGCTTCCCCCCGTCCCCGCTTCCAAGAACGGGAGGTTTTTGTGAGCTCTGAACGCTACCCGGGGGCCAGCGCCCACGCGGACCAGTCCACATGCAGTCTCTTGCAGGTGTGTGTCCCACCTCGCACGTGTTCTCAGTGCTAGTGCTACATCGGGCACCCCACGAAATCCCCTGTGCCTACTGAACTCGGGGGACATCAGCAAATCAACAGCACAGAGTAAGCTCGGAAGGAGGACATGTGATACCTGGAAGAGGGCTGGAATCTCAAAAAGACGGTGGGGGATGCCAGACTGAGAAGGCGAGGGCGTGGCAGAGAAACATTTCTGGTGGAAGGATCAGCCAGTGCAAAGGCCCTGAGGCGGGAGCAGCAAGTGCGCTGTGACATAGGGCCTTGCTGGCCGTTGTCGGGTAATTCTGGCTCTGACTCAGGTGGGACTCCCTGCGGGGTCTGGAGCAGAGAAGTGACTTGGTTTTTCTTGCCTTTCATCTTTTTTTTTTTTTTACTTTTGAAAAAAGAATTTTTTAAAATGTGTGGTAAGATACACCTAACCTAGCATTTGCCACTGTTGTCGAGTGTCCTGCTCGGTGGCATTAAGCACACTCACTGTTGTGCAACCACCACCACCATCTGTCTCCAGGACTCTTCACCCTCCCCAGAAAAAACCACCCCACTCGACGGCTCCCCGCGCCCCTGCCTCTGGCGGCCACCGCTCTCCTGGCCGTCTCCGCGAACGAAGTCCCCACGGGGCTGCGATCACACAGTACTTGTCCTCCTGTGACTGGCTCACTCCGCTCAGCACGATGTCCTCGCGGTTCGTGGAGCAGCACCCTTTCTAAGAGCGGGCCGTCCTCCTAGGTGGGGACCACGCGGGGTCCATCCATCCACCCACAGACAGGCCCCCGGACGCTTCCACGTTCGGGCTGTCGCAAATACTGCTACGATCACGGGCGGACACGTCCCCCGTGGCGACCCTGCTTTCAGCTCTCCCGGGGGTTTACCTCCATGCGGAGTTGCCAGATCACAGGGTAATTCTGTTTCTAAATTTGAGGGAACGGCCATACTGTTTTTACACAGCGGCGTGTCTTACATCTTAGAAGACCTGCCGGCCGCCCCCTGAATTTCTGACACGGTAGGTCTGGGGTGAGGCCTTGGAACCTGGGTTTGTGGCAAGTCCCCAGGTGGTGCCCAGGCTCCCGGGCCAGGGGCCACGCTTTGAGACGCATGGGCCGAGCTGCAGGCAGACCGTTCGGAAAGTGCGATCAGCCCGGCTGATCTGTACGGTTCCGGGAAGGTTGGGAGGGGGGGCGAGGTCAGGGCTAGCTTCGGGACCTGAAGTCACCGTCCAGCGGGCGGCTGACAAAGGGACCCAGAGGTCCTTTTGCTGCAGGCAGGACTCGAAGGACTGTGGTGCTGTCAGACGTTTAGGAAGTACACACAGAGGACACAAATGTCCCATTCCCGTGCGACGTGCTACAGCAGCTGCTGGCCACTTGTCGCCGTCTCGGCGCCTCTGGCACGGGGCCAGAGCCACAGAGGAACTGACTTTTTGAGGTCATTTATTTCAGTTTCGATGTCCGTTGCCACGTGTGGTACCGGGCTGCTGTACGGCAAGCGCCACTGTGGAATGGAAGTTTTCATTTCATCTCAGTTTGGGTAAAAATCGCCAACGGCGGCTGCCGGGCACGTGAACGGGGGAGTGGAATTTTCTCTCACTCCAGTGAATAAAGATTTACTTGGACTGATGTTAAATTTCAAGTTTAACGAAGTCTCAGGTTAAGTCGCCCCCTGGGGCTATCGTGCTGGACAGGCGTGGACACGGGGGGGACCCAGGGCTGAGGCTTGGGGTACTGGGGCGAGGAGGAATGGCCGGGGGGCAGGGGAAGCAGGTGGGAGAAGGGCCTGGACACCGAGGAAGTGCGTGAGGGCGGGCGCCCCCCGTGGGTCAGGTGGGCGCAGGGCTGAGAACTGACAACACGGCACACAGGGACACAGCGCTCGGAGGCTCTGGGCCGGGCACATCCCCTGAGCTCCTGTTCAACCCTCAGCAGCCACGAGATTGTGGCATTACCCACCTCGACTGGGACGGGAAATGGGCTCAGAGAGGGATGTCGCTTGCCGAGAGGCACACAGCAAACTGAAACCAAGCGTGGGCCTCCATTCTGATCTGATCTGCTGCGCGGCCCATTTAAAGGGAGCACACTTGCCTCCCGGCCCTCGCTCAGTCCTCACTCTTCCCCTTCCCGCAAGGCCCGGGCAGACAGGAAGCCGGCGAGAAGCTGAGAGGTGGGGGAACAGCGGCTGGGGGCAGAGGCACGGGGCCCCGGGGGGCAGGCGAGGGGTTACCTCCGCTCCTGCTGAAGTCTCCGCGTTATCCTCTGCACCTGATGGAGCCTGTTCAGGACCCTCTCGTTCACCTGCAGGGAGGCAGGAGGGGGCACAGGTCACCCAGACTGTGCCCACTTCCTCCGCGCCGTGAATGGAGCCCCGGCGGGGACCCAGGGACTCCCGGGTCCTCATACGAGGTACAGATGGCACACCCAGGAAGAACGCCACGCGAACGTGGAGGCAGAGATCCACCGGTCGTACAACAGCGGTGATCACCAGCAACCACCCAGTGCAAGGAGAGATGCGGTAGCAGGTTCTTCCCCACGCCCCTCCCCATCCCCGGGGCCCCAGAAGGAACCAGCCCTGCTGACACCTGCTGACACCCTGGTTTTGCACCGGCGGCCTGCAGGGCTGTGACAGCATTTCTGTTACCGAGCGCCCAGTTCTGCTACTCGCTCGCAGTGGGCCTGGGAGACCAATACAACCCAGCTCAGTCTTCCAAACACGAAGCCCCTCCCCTGCCCCTCCCCTATCGGAAACCTTCCAACAGCTCCCCCCGCACTTAAACAACAAAACAAAACCCAAACGTCCTGCCCCGGCGTTCCTAGCCTTTCCAGATCTGGTCCCTGCCAGCTGCGCGCTCCTGGTTCTCACCCAGGAAGCGGATGAAGTGACGCAGGTCATCGGAACTGCGTCTGGGGCAGGAGCCATGGGGATGGAGAGCAGAAGGACCTGAGACAGGTTCAAGCAGCACAGGGCCTGATGTGAGGGGTATGGGAGGCTTGAAAAGCCTGATCAGTGGGGAACATGAGAGGCACCTACAAACATGAGTGAGCTGATCTGGGTCATCAGGGCCGCTCATGGAGCACACGGCTCTCCGGGTGCCTCGCACGTGCCTGACACATGACAGGTACGGAATAAATGAATGGACGATTCGCTCAGCTAGGTAAGGAAGGCTGGCACGTGGACAGGCAGAGCCCAAGAAGGGGTAATTTTGGCCAGGGGGCCCCAAAACGGGGGAATCCGCACTCACCTACCTGCTCGATCTCCCGGCAGCGCCGCCCTAGCGCCTGGTACTTCCTACGATTTAGTTCCCGCTGGCGCCGCCGCTGGCCTCGGGCGGCCTCTTCCTCTTCGTCTCGCTCCCGGAGCCCCGAGCCGCCCAGACCCCCAGACACGAACTCCACTTCCGTCTCCAGCTCGCTCTCCAAGATGTGACCGCCGAACAGCGGAGGCAGCGCCAACTCCGAGCCTGGCGGCGCTGAGAACTCTTCAAAGCCCACAGCTGCCATGGTCCTGTAAGGTCAGGGGGTTCAGGGACCCTGAACCCGCGCCCCCCCGCCCCTCCCTCATCAGACCCGCGAGTCCAGGCCCCCAGCCCCTCCTCCCTCAGACCCTGGAGTCCAGACTTCCAGACTTGCTCCCCGAGGATCCTAGGAAGTTCAAGCCCCCATCGCCTCACTCAGGCCCGGGAGGCTGGGCCTCCAACCTCGTCATCTCTCAGATCCAGAACTCCAAAGCCGTAGCTTTCTCCCCCAGGATGTCCGAGTACAGACCCTGGTCCCTAAGAGCGCTAAACGAAAGCAGTTGCATGAACTACAATCCCCATCGGCCCTCCAGGAAAAGTGCAGCGCTGGCTTACGGGATGCAGCCGCAATGCCTTTTGGGAGTAGTAGTTTTCCCCCAAAGCCACTCACCCCTCTCTCTGCTCCAGTTCCATGTCTCCCGCTCCCGGCGCCGCGGGTCTCACAGAACGTCCAACCTCGCAAACCTCTAGGTTAGGTCCTTCGCAAAACTACCTGTCCCATCAGGCTTCACGGCCAAGGCATCCGGGACTTAGCTGCCCCACCCTCTGGGACTTGTAGTTCCCGGCTCCGGCTCCGCTCCCCACCCCCTCCCCCGTCACCGCCACCCTGAGGCCCGCCCGGCTTAAAGGCCTTGCTTTCTCGTCTCACTCCTTCCCCAGTCGTCTGAGTTGCCCCCGTCTTTATTCTTGTCTCTGCACCTTCTCGTCTGGCTAGGGCGATTCCCCAATTAGCAGGGTCAGTCCTCGGCGGGCCGTCAGGCCGACAAGTCCCCTCTCCTCTCGTCCTTACCGCTTCTGCGCCTAGCGGCAGGAGCTAATAAAGTTGTTGTTCCAAAGGCGGCCGGGAATGACGCGGGGCGGGAGCCAATCAGAGCGCGCCTTTGCCGCGACGCCGGCGCGAGACTCAGGCGTCATCAGTGAGCGTCGAGCGCTGTTCGGAAGCGACTTTCCCTAGAAACCGTCGTGCGAGGCGGGGAGAGGTGCGTGTGAGGGAGAGGAGGGGAGGGCGGGAGGCGGGATTCCTGGGTCCGGGGGCGGGGGGCTGTGTGCAGGGAGAGAGGCAGGCCTTAGTAGGTTGGTTACGCAGAGGTCCTGTGTGCTCTGCAGCGTCAGGGCTCTGGCGGTTCCTTGCCGGCTCAGCGCCGCGCCTGCTGCCTGGGGAGACGGGCTTAGTCGGGTAACGATGATGTAATTACATGGTCACGGACGCGCGGGGCGCCCCCGGGGTGGCGGGCTGCGTCCCCTTTGCAGCGGGAACGCGGGAGGAGAACTGAGGGCCGCGGAGGGCTCGAGGGCTAGGGGCGTCCCGGCTGCGGGGCAGCCCGAGAGGTGGGCTGGCCTGGAGCGAGCTCATCGCGGGCATAGTGAGCCGCGAACCAAGGGGGCACGGCCCCTGTTCCTGCGGAAATGTCAGCGGAATGCGGAAGACGGGCATTTGAAAATGTTAGCAGTCTAGACAGGCTTAAGTGTTGGGACCAACGAAGAGGCTCTTAAGATGTATTAACAGCGGGATGGGGTCTGGTCCGGGCTCGGAGATGCACGCTGAGGGAAACAGTGTTTGTGCCGCTGCCTGAGGGACGAGCAAATAATACACTCAGAGACCTGGAGAAAGAGCGTGATGTGACCGGCGTAAAGATTAGGTAAAGTCGTTCCTTCGTTTAGCAGGTATTGTTTCGGTAACAACTATATGGTAGACATTCAGCTAGATGGTGAGGATGTAGCTGTGAGCAGACAGATGTGGTGCCCAGGTCTGCTGACAGTTTGTGGAAACAGAGAGGACTTGCAGATATACCAAGCCTTATATGTATAGGGAGCGGCGTATATTCTGTAAGGAAAGAGGGGCGCCTGGGTGGCTCAGTGGGTTAAGTGTCTGCCTTCCGTTCAGGTCATGATCCGGGGGTCCTGGGAGCCCAGCCACCAGCTCCCTCCTCAGCGGGAGTCTGCTTCTCCCTCTGCCCCTCCCCCCTTGTGCTCGCTTGCTCACTCTTGCTCTCAAATAAACACATAAATAGAGCTTTTCTCGTGCAGAGAAAGTGAGGAGGGGAGTTTCAGAGAAAGGTGCATGTGAGACCATGCAGGTGCGTTAAAGAGAAATGGGAGTAAAGAGGATATCACATCCAAGGGAGAGAGGAGAGTGTGAGGGGAAACTGATCTCATAGGGACAGCTGGACACCCAGGGGTCCCAAACTGCCACCCCAAGGGCCAAATCCGTCCTGTCACCTTTTGGGTTCAGCCTGTGCTGTGTGTGGTGGTCTAGAGGGTTTTAGTTTTAGTTAAATTATCCATTTGAATAACTACAAGGAAACATTGAAACTAAGAGATCCTACATAAATTTCTTCTCTTGAAAAAAGAAAAAACCTGGCACCATGCAACCGACGATCCCACTTGCAAAGCAAGTCCGTAGGTGTGCATCAGCTGCGTGTTTATATTGGCCGAGGGTTCTCTGCTCTCCCTGTTGCCCGGCCGCCAGCGTGCTTCACCCCACAAATCACCCGCGTGAAGTCTAATTTTACACTTCAAGGGAGGGTGGTATAGAAGGGAAGGAAATGAGGAAGGGGGGTTGTTTTATGAAAAATGGAAAAGAACAGGAAGGAGGACATGTTTCTCATTTTTAAAAAGTTAAGAGCGGTGGGGAGGATGGTGGGTTTGTACCTTGTTGAGTGGTCCTTTTCATTCTTTTCCATTTCATAGGACTCAGAGAAAATACTCATTTGGTCCAGCATCTGGAGTAGATGAGGAGGCTGCTCATGGCCAGAGGGGATCTGCCTGGGGGCTCTAGACGTTTTAGGCCCCACCTGGTTGCCCCGATGGCTGGGGAGATCAGTATTTTAGGATATCTGTCATTCATTTGGGGACCAACAGTTTGGGGGAGGGGTCTCTGGTATAGGACAGAAAAGGGTCTGATGAGAGGTCCCATCTCATCAAGGGGAGGATGTAATTTTTAAGTCTCAGTGAGGTAGTGACATGCAGAGCGTCCTGTGTCTTTTCGAGTGAAGTGAGTGTGAGAAGGGTGAGTGGTGTGAGCTGTGAGCAGAGTCCACCTGCTTCTGGAAGGTTTGTTCACGGAGCGATTCGGTAGTTACCGAGCACCTATTATGTGCCAAGCACAGTTAGGCGCCGAAGAACAAAGCGCATGAAAATACTTGTCCTTGCGGAGCCTGCATGCTTGTGGGGTCAATCCAAGAAGGACCAGGCCCTTCTGGGGGGAGAAGCCCCTCTCATTAACGAGGGGGGACCCTGCTCTCCCTCCCCACAGGCCTCGGCATGTCTCTCGCAGATGAGCTCCTGGCTGACCTTGAGGAGGCGGCAGAGGAGGAGGAAGGAGGAAGCTATGGAGAGGAAGAAGAGGAGCCAGCAATCGAAGATGTGCAGGAGGAGACGCAGCTGGATCTTTCTGGGGATTCGGTCAAGAGCATCGCCAAGCTGTGGGACAGCAAGATGGTGAGCCCGCTGTAAAGAGACGCTGCGGGGAGGGGTGATGTATGCGGCCGCTCTTCTTCCCCCCAGGCCTGAGTTCCGACTCTGTCTTCCCTGGCCAGTTTGCCGAGATCATGATGAAGATCGAGGAGTATATCAGCAAGCAGGCCAAGGCTTCGGAAGGTACCTCCCCCCTCGCACCCCCCCTCGCACTCCCCCTCGCCCACCCAGCCCCTGGGCTCTCTCGCTGCGTGCAGCTTTGACGGTTCAGTCTCTCGCCCTCTCAGCGTTTAGGAGAGCCCTCTTGTTCTTCTCCGTCCCCACCCAGGCTTCTACCCAGAGAACACACCATGTCGTAAAGCGGACACTCCTTGAGTCCGTGCTCCGTGCTGAGCGCTTGCTCGCTGCCGTAGGACTCACGTCAAGGCTGCTCAGGCTTCCGGGGTTCACGGGACTGGTTAAGGGTCCCACCACATCCCTAAACCACTTGTCTTGTTGTTTACTTCATGTTTTCTTTAAATCAGCATATTCTTTTCTTCGGTTTACCTAAGAGCGAACGTTATCGCTACTTCGAGTGGAAAACTCGTGTCACTCGGTAAATAGAGAGTAGCCCTAAGATGCACAGTTATCAGATCGTCAGCCATGGGGACGCTGGATTGTCTCTTGAGTACTCAGCCCAGCTCTGGGAGGCTGCTCCTGGTGCCCCCCATTCTCCCTGACAGGGCGGAGCTCTGGGCTGGAATTCGTTGGCAGACATTGTGGGCACAGCAGCGGCCTGGTCAGAGCAGAGTCCCAGGCAGACCTGCTCTTTCCTTCCTTCCTTTAAAGTTTTCGTGAGGTGCCCCATGGCAGGCCTGCGTGGGCACGGGGTGCCCTGGGGAATCCGCCCAGCTCTCTGCTCTCAGAATGCTCGGCATCTGGCAAAGCAGACAGGCCGGGTGTGGACAGTTGTGGGCAGTGCCTGCTGGGGTCGGGGGAGTGCGGGACACGAGCTGCTAGGGGGGGCTGACCCTGCCTCAGAGGCTAGGAAGAGCTGATCGCTGAAATGGGCTTTGAAATACACACCCGGGCCAAGAACAGCGGCCGTATGCCCTGGGAAAGGGCGCTGTTTGTGCACAGCCTCACTCGTCTGGAGTGGCAGAGGCGGCGGTCCGGAGAGCCGCGGGGAGCGGAGGAACGGACACTCCCTGATGTCGGGTCAGGCTCCGGGTTAAGTCAAACCTCATCCCACCTGGTGTCCGGTCGGGGAGGTGGACACGGAACATCTCCAGTCTGGATGGCGGCTGTGTCTACTGGATGTGCCGGAGTGCCCCGGGAGCACAGAGGAGACCTCCTGAAAAGAGGGAAGGATCCTGAGGTGCCGCTGAGCCTTCAGGACGCAGAGACGTTGGAGCCGTCAGGGTTAAGAACGCGGACCCTGGGGCCAGATCTCAGCTCTGCCGTCTGCCGGCTCTGTGGCATCAGGCCCCGTCCCTCCGTTTCTCTCTCTGCGTCACTGGTCTCATGTAACACCAGCCTCCCTGGGTGGTCGTGGGAACACAGGGCAGTACCTGTGAGGCTCCAGGAGCAGCGGCGCACACGGTAAGTCGTGTGTGTCGGCCACCGCGCCTGCGGCTTGTGATGACGCCCTCAGTGTCCTCGTCGTCGTCGTCGTTCTGATAGTTGTTAAAACCTGGAGAGGGACTTTTCAGAAACAGATGTGAGGAAGGGACGTGCCAGGGGGAGGGAACAGCATATGCAGGGCCCAGAGGAGAGTGAAGCAGCCCTGCGTGCTTGGGAACTGCAGTCCTTCCCGGCTGGCCTGTGGTGAGACGGGGGTCCTTCCCGCCTGGCCTGTCATGAGACGGGGGGTCCTTCCCGGCTGGCCTGTCATGAGACGGGGGGTCCTTCCCGGCTGGCCTGTCATGAGACGGGGGTCCTTCCCGCCTGGCCTGTCATGAGACGGGGGGTCCTTCCCGCCTGGCCTGTGATGAGACGGGGGGTCCTTCCCGGCTGGCCTGTGATGAGACGGGGGTCCTTCCCGGCTGGCCTGTGATGAGACGGGGGTCCTTCCCGGCTGGCCTG
>CM052888.1:47307299-47337064 GCA_028534135.1 Potos flavus
GGGAGATGGGTGCTGGGGACAGCCAGCAGAGACTGCCTGCACGCTCCTCAGATATCTGCCTTCCCCGTGTGCCTTAGACATCATCCATAAGTTCATCCGGGATAAGTACTCAAAGCGCTTCCCTGAACTGGAGTCCCTGGTCCCCAATGCTCTGGATTACATCCGCACGGTCAAGGTGAGCGGGGAGAGGTCAGGACTCCGGCGGAACTGAGTCCCCTGGATCGCCCCTCATGTGACGGGGGGTGGGGGGGGAAGGAGCAGGTGAATGAATGACCCAGAGTGAGGATGCCCGAGCCTCAGCTGCCTTCCTCGTTCTCTTGAGGCCTGGAGATACTGGAGGGGGATGAGTGGTGGTTCAGCTGCTCCAGGCTTCCCAGCAAGAAAGGGCTGGAGCCTGGAAAGGGTGTTCTCAGGACTCCTCTGCCCCACCTCCAGTCCCGCCGCTTCCCTGGATGGGTCTCCCAGGAAGGGCTGCTCGAGGCCAAGGAAGCAGGAGGGGATGAGGGGGTCCCTCGTGCCACCAACAGTGGTTGGAGCAGGTGGCGTTTGAATTGAGATCTGAAGGTTGATGCAGGAGCAGCCGTGCAGAGATTTGGGGGAAGAAGTCATGAGTACCAAGACCCCGAGACGGTCACGAGCCCTGGTGGGTTCACAAAGGAGGAAGTGAGGGGGCAAAGTTGACGAGGTCGGGTCCCACGTGACGTCAAGGCTTCGGGCCTTCTGGGAAGGCCACGAGAGGGTCAGGTGCTAGCGAGGGCAGGGACGGCAGGGAGGCGTCTCCTGCGTGGGGCCAGGAGGAGGTGCGGATGGTTGGGGGGCTACGCGCAGGGCAGCAGTGTGGTCAGATCCGCACCCTGAGTTGATGCAGGCAGCAGGTGCGCCTGGGGTCCAGGACCTGGCCAGCCGCGCAGGACAGATGCTGCTGGTGCTGAGCGGTCAAGTCCCTGGCACCGGGAGGAGGCAGGCACCCTGCGTATAGTCCCCAGCTGTCCCTGTGTCCCCAGAAGAGACCCAGGTGGGTGCAGGAGCAAGAGAGGTCCTAGTGCCTTCCTGAGTCTCTGCGCCTCCCCTCTCTTGCCTTCTCACCCCTAGGAGCTGGGCAACAGCCTGGACAAATGCAAGAACAATGAGAACCTACAGCAGATCCTGACCAACGCCACCATCATGGTTGTCAGCGTGACCGCCTCCACCACCCAGGGGTGCGTGCACGGTGGGGAGAAGTTACTGGGGCCCCTCAGGCCCGTCTAGCGGCCGATGAGGATCTTGGGGTCCCAGTGGTACAGATGTCCGTCTGAGGAGGACAGTTCATTTCTGTTGCACACGTGTTTGACGAGGGCCTGCTGTTAGCCAGGTGCCGGGCTGGGCCCGGGGATGCTCAGCCAGCGAGGGGCCTGTAGTCGGGAGCGGTGAGGCGGAAGGCAAACCCGCAGTGGGAGCGTCTCTCTCTGGCACGCCATCCCTCGCTGGAACGAAGGTGTCTGTGAAGGCAGGGACTTCGCGTTGGCCCCTTGGTCTCCACCTTCGCCTCTGGCATCTGTGCCTAAGAGGGGGACGTGTCGGTAACCCAGAGCAGAGTCCAGTGGCATGGAGACCTCCTCCCTCAGGCTCCCGTTCTGTCATTGAGTCAACGCTGACCGAGCACTGAGCACTGTCCTGAGGGCAGAGATCGGAGAACTCAGCCTGGCAGAGGCTGCCCTGCCCACGCTCCCATCTTGGGGGCAAGCAGGTGCACACACAGGTTGAAGGCTGGCGGGCGAGTGTCGGGGTGCAGATGGGGTGCCGAGGGGCATGGAGCGCAAGACGAGGGGCACCTATCCTCCTGGGCCGGTGCCTTCCTGGAGGAGGTGACGACTCAGCCTCAGGCAGGGCCCAAGCTCTCTAGTGGGAGAGCAAGTGGGCTCTTCGCTTGCCACTGCTGGGGGCAGCCTTGAGCATCAGCCCACTGGGCTTTGGCTGCAGGGGCCTACGGCTGGCAACTTGGTCCCTCCTCTGTGCGCCTTACAGCGCGGACGGGGTGAGGGAGGGAGGGGTATCCTCCACTGTGCGCCTTACAGCGGGACGGGGTGAGGGAGGGAGGGTATCCTCCTCTGTGCGCCTTACAGCAGGGACGGGCTGAGGGAGGGAGGGGTATCCTCCACTGTGCGCCTTACAGCGGGACGGGGTGAGGGAGGGAGGGGTATCCTCCTCAGTGCGCCTTACAGCGCGGACGGGTGAGGGAGGGAGGGTATCCTCCTCTGTGCGCCTTACAGCGCGGACAGGTGAGGGGGGAGGTATGGCTGGGTTTGGTCAGGTCTGTGGCTTCAGGCCAGTCCCTTTCACCCTCTGGGCCTCGGGTCCCCCTCTGTAAAATGACAGCAATAACAGCCCACCTGCGTGGTTTCCTGCCGCAGATACTCGCCCAGCATCTTCCACGTGCCGGGAATGCACTGGGCGTGCTGCTGAGAGTCAGACAGCTGGTCTGGCTCCAGAAGGGGTTGGGACATGGAGAGGCCGTACAGAGGCGCAGTTGGTCGCAGCTGGTGACAGTGGGCCTCGGTGGCTGGCAAGGCTGAGACCTGAAGAATGAGGAGGAGCTGGCGGGGGTACAAGGGCAAAGGCAGAGGCCAGCGCAGGCAGGCAAGGCCCGGGCTGGCAAGGTGCCCCCCGAAAACTAGGATTCCCAGCAGCCCTTGCCTGCAGGCCTCAGGGCCGACGGGACGTGCAGTTGCCCTGACGGGCACATGTGTGGCTGTGCACCCAGCTGGGAGGACACGGGCTCCCGTGCCGGGCAGACAGGATACCCCGGAGGGGCTGGCGTCCGACCCAGCCCCGGCCGTCCCCTGCAGGCAGCAGCTGTCGGAGGAGGAGCTGGAGCGGCTGGAGGAGGCCTGTGACATGGCACTCGAGCTGAACGCCTCTAAGCACCGCATCTACGAGTACGTGGAGTCTCGGATGTCCTTCATCGCGCCCAACCTCTCCATCATCATCGGGGCATCCACGGCCGCGAAGATCATGGGTGAGGCCCTGGGGCAGAGGGGGGACACAGGGCTGCCCTTGGACAGTGCAGCCTTGGGGAAGCCTCGTCCCTCCTTTACAAGATGGGGCATTTGGCCCGGGGCCCCAGCACCGTGTCCCCCTTGCCCTCGCCCCTGTCAGCCACCCTGCTTTCCCTGCAGACGCGGGGAACGGATGGCAGCCCTGGGCCGGGCTGGACCAGACAGGCTGGGGGAGGAGGGAGCGTGGCCGCTGGAGCGGCTGGGCCCCCCCTCGGCCGGCACGTCCCAGCAGCTCCCGGTTCCGCACAGACGCCTGGGCTGCCCGGCACTGGCATTCAGCTCTCAGGGCCTCGGTCTCACCGGAGAGATGGGGCCTGCAGTCCCGACCACGTGTCAGGACCGAGGGCGGGCCCGCCTCCTCGACCCCCCGCAGGCTCGGAGCGCCCTCTCGGGCTCCTCGCCCCTTCAGCTTCGAGGCTCTTAGGGCAGTCCGGTGAAGCAGCCGTGCCGTGCTCAGGCTGCCCTAACCAGCAGCGCAGACGGGGGTGGCGGGCAGGGGGACCGAACACCGAGGTTCACGGTCACACGGTGCTGGAGGCTGGGGGGCCGGGAGCAGCGCGTCAGCAGTCTGGGCCCTGCAGAGGCTCCCGGCTCGGCTTGTCAGTGGCCGTCTGCTCCTGTGGCCTCCCCTCCGTGCGTCTGTGTCCTCAGCTCTTCTTACGAGGACACCAGTCGTGCTGGATCAGGGCCCCTGCGATGATGTCCTCCCACTTCAGTCACCTCTTTCAAGACCCATTTCCAAACACCGTCCCATCCTGGGTACCGGGGGTAGGGGTTCGATGTAGGAATCTGGGTCACAGCTCAGCCTTGGGTGGCCAGCGTGTGCAGAGTTGCGGGGTAGAAAAAACAGTGGTTTCAGGGCAAGGTAAACTCAGGTGTGGATCCTCCTTCTCCCCCACTGACCTCACGTCTTTGGGCAGGTGATGTCATGTGCCTCGGTTTCCCCAGTGGTGATAGGGTTTTGCTACTGTCCTGTGACCGCTGGGCTGAAGTCAGGGTGTCGGCCGGTTCCTGTGTTCTTTATATTCACGGAGCTTCTAGGGAGGAATCTGCTTCCGGCCTTCTCCAGCTTCTAGAGGCCGCCTGCATCCCCCCCAGTCTTAAAGTGTCCTGTCTCACCTCCCTGTGACTCGCCGCTTTTCTCTTCCACTTACCCCGTCTCAAGGTCCTTCACGTAATCCTATCTGCAGAGAGTCACAGGTCGTGCGGATTGTGATAGCGGAGGGGGGCCGCGCCTACGCGGGAGGTGTGTGTTTGATGGAACAGTCAACCTGGTCCTTCAGGGACCTGGACGCAGGTCCTGGCATGCAGCAGACCCCCCCAGAGGGGGCGTTCTAGCTGCAGCTCCCCTTCCCCGGGCCTGCAGACGTGCTCATGGGAACCCGGCGGCCACTGACGCCAGCCCGTTCTCAGGGGTGTCCCCAGGATGCTGGCAGCTGCTGGGACACACACAGCAGGGGCCGTGCGGCTCTGCAGACTCGGGGGGCAGGTTCCTGTTGGGCTGTCTCCTCGCTGTGCATCCTCAGGCCAGTGGTTTCACCTCTCTGAGCCTCCTCCAAATCCTCCCTCTGAAACGGGACTTGTCAGCCCTCCCTGGCAGGGCCAACTCAGGAATTCAACCAGAAACTCACACAAAGGCACGCGGCACGTGGTGAGTCCCCAAACAAACGCCCTGGGCTCCCCTTGACGTCCTCCCTCTGGTTGCAGGGGTGGCGGGGGGCCTGACCAACCTCTCCAAGATGCCGGCCTGTAACATCATGCTGCTCGGGGCCCAGCGAAAGACGCTGTCTGGCTTCTCGTCCACGTCCGTGCTGCCCCACACTGGTTACATCTACCACAGCGACATCGTGCAGTCTCTGCCCCCGGTGAGTCCCCTCCGCCCCAGCGTGTGGCTCCCCGCGGAGCTTCCGCCGCGCCAGACGCGGCCTCGGCCAGAGGGCGAGGTGCCCCCTCTGCTCCTCAGTTCCCACTGGTTGGAGCCGATGACCGTGGTCAGGAGCTCAGGGGACAGGGTCACACAGGGCATCGGAGCAAGGACGCTGGAGCCCATGTGCTGGGGTCGGGGTTCTAGAGCTCCACGGAACTGGGCAAGAGGCGTGGGCTCTGTGCCCCAGTGTCCCTGTCTATCAAATGGGGGGAGCAGAACCTGCCTTGTGGGGTTGGGATTAGGACTCCTACGTATGAAACTCTTTCAGGTCACACTTGCACGGAACAAGCAGTGTCAGCATTAGCTTGCAAGTGGCAGGGGTCCCCAAACCATCCTCAGGTTCAGTAAGCCCCTGGAGGGATGGACAGACTCCAGGCTGACCCACCTGGGTGAGGGTTTGTGGTCGCGACATAGAGACTCACATCAGCCAAGGGAGGAAGCGCTTGGGGCAGGCCCGACAGTGCCCCCCACCGCGCTCCCAGTCCCCTCCCTGTCGGGACACGTCACTCCTGGCCTCCACACGTGACCGCGTGCAGGGACACCGCCCCCGAGGAAGTCCGGCTGAGCCTCGAAGTCCACAGTCTGCACTGGGGCTCACTTGTGGCTGAGCTGGGCTCCAGGTGGAGACCCCGTCGCCCGGAGACCCCCACCCCCAATCCCGTGGCTGGTCTCCGCCTTGTCCGAGGCCCCCAGGCCTGCAGAGCTCCCCGCCCAGGAGCTGAGGGCGGGGGGCGGGCCTCTCAGGGCGAGGTTGCCCGCGGGCGCTGCTCCCTTCGTGACCGCTACCAACGGGACGTGCGGCCGGGGGTCACGTGTGCCGCCGTGCCGTGTCTCCGAGCCTGGGCCGCAGGCCTTCCTGATACACAGGCGGACGTTTTATGTCTCACTTGTTTCTAGCACGCGATGGTCTTCCGCCTGCGGTAACGCGGCTGTCTGTGCAAACAGGTTCAGGTTGTTCATGAGCCGGGGGAAAGACAGCCGTGACACACCGTCGCGGTGACACGTGGTGGGAATGGGGCACCGCTGACCGGCAGGACGCGAGCCGGTGGTGGCTGGGCTTTGGGGAACGCTCGGGGCTGGCAAAGGGAGCCTCCCGTCAGGTCTGCCCCCTCTCCGCTGCTTCAGGATCTCCGGCGGAAGGCGGCCCGGCTGGTGGCCGCCAAGTGCACGCTGGCCGCCCGCGTGGACAGTTTCCACGAGAGCACGGAAGGGAAGGTGAGGCGCGGGCAGGGCTCCGTCTGTGTGGGTCTGTCTGCCCTTCCAGCCTTGTCGTCGTGCAGTTTGCCTCTGTCCTCTGTGGCCGACTTGCTCCAGGAGAGCGGGGGTGTTTTCTGTCTTGTGCGGTGGCGTTCAGACACCCAGCCTGGCATCCCTCGCTCTTCCTCTCTCCCCCTCGCTCTCCCTCGCTCTTCCTCTCTCCCCCTCGCTCCCCCTCGCTCCCCCTCGCTCTCCCTCTCTCCCCCTCGCTCCCCCTCGCTCCCCCTCGCTCCCCCTCGCTCTCCCTCGCTCCCCCTCCCTCTCCCTCCCTCTCCCCCCCTCTCCCCCCCTCCCTCTTTTCTTCTCTATCGGAGACCACCAGTCGAGGTGCTGGGGGACAGCAGTGAGCCACTCAGACCCCAGCCCTGCCTCCGTGGCATTCGCGTTCTGGCCGGGGGCGGGGTGAGGAGACGGGGCATCCGTGGTGTGTCCGGGGGTGCTGCATAAATGCTGAGGTGGGATCCAAGGGTGCTGGGCTGGTGAGGGAGGGTGGGTGCTGGGTTAACCAGGGTGTCAGGGAGGGCTTCTCTGAGAAGGTGAAGGTCGTGCACCCAAGCGAAGCTAACAAGCAAGTCGAGCGAGTGCTTGGGGGAAGAGTCCCGGGAAGAGGAAACAGCCAGTGCAAAGGCCCTGAGCCTGGCACGCAGCAAGCTGGGAGGAGGAGGCCGTGGGAGGGGGCAGGTCACGCAGAGCCTGTGTGCCCCGGAGAGAGGTGGTTGCAGCAGAGCTGCTGATGGGGGCCGATTTGGGGTCTTCCCTGAAGGAAGCCCAGTGGGACAGAAACCACAGAGGTGAGGCTCCCAGGTGACCCCCCTTGCCCACCTGTGCAGGCCAGGGCCGAAGGCTGGGGAGGAGGTGCAGGCATTGCGTTTGGCCCTGTTATATTTGGGGGGCTGCTCATGTGAGGGGTGCAGGGAGGGGTCTGAGCCCGAGGCCGGAGCGTGAGGTGGGACTAAACCCTGACAGAGGATAGGGCCCCCAGGCCTGGGGACAGGCGACACGCTCCGGCTGATGGCGGGGCAAGGCCTTGATGGGATGCTTCTGCCCTCCCCAGGTGGGCTACGAACTGAAGGACGAGATCGAGCGCAAGTTCGACAAGTGGCAGGAGCCGCCGCCCGTGAAGCAGGTGAAGCCGCTGCCTGCGCCCCTCGACGGGCAGCGCAAGAAGCGAGGCGGCCGCAGGTGGGCCCTGAGGACCGCGGGGGCGGGGGGGGCATGGGGGGGCCACTCCCGCGCCCCAACTGACTCCTGCCGCCCGTCCCAGGTACCGCAAGATGAAGGAGCGGCTGGGACTGACCGAGATCCGGAAGCAGGCCAACCGCATGAGCTTCGGAGAGGTCAGGCCCTTAACCCTGATGTACCTTTCACGTTTCTTCCTCTCTTCCGGAGCACCACCCCACCTCCAGTCTGTCCCCCACATCCATGCCCCGCACAGGGACCGACGGAGCACTCAGCGCCGGCCCTGTCCCTCCCCCCAGCCTTGCCCTTCTGTACACGCCCTTCCCCGGCTTCCCCTCGCGATCCGGGCGTCATCCTGCCGTCATCCTGCTGCTCCCGCAAGAACGAGCTCCAACGCCCTTCCGCCAGCGAGCCCGGGTCTGGCCGTAGAGCCCGCAGGCGCGCACGCACACACACGGACCCCTCCCCACACACACACAGACCCACACACAGCCCCCCTCGGCTGTCCGCTCCGCTCAGGGAGCGGCAGCAGCACTGTGCTCCTCGCCAGGCCCCAGTAGGCACCGGGCGTCTGGCGAACTCTGGGGTACCTTCCTCTCCCGCCAGATCGAGGAGGACGCCTACCAAGAGGACCTGGGCTTCAGCCTGGGCCATCTGGGCAAGTCGGGCAGCGGGCGGGTACGGCAGACGCAGGTGAACGAGGCCACCAAAGCCAGGATCTCCAAGACACTGCAGGTACGGGCCTGGCCTGGGTGGGCCCCGGGGCGAGGGAGCTCTGGTGGGGGAGCCCGCGCCCGGCCCAGCCCTCCCGTCCCCTCTCCCCACAGCGGACCCTGCAGAAGCAGAGCGTGGTGTATGGCGGGAAGTCCACCATCCGCGACCGCTCCTCGGGGACCGCCTCCAGCGTGGCCTTCACCCCGCTCCAGGTACCGTGCGCTGGGCTCCGGGGATGGGAGGGAAACCGTCGTGCCTGCGAGCACAGGCTGGGACTGCGGGGGACCAGGTGTTCTCTGTGACCCCGCGCGCGCTCAGCCCCTCCCTGAGGCACCGGGAGCTGGGGACAAGCTCAGGGCTCCCCATAAGAAAGTTCATAGCTAGCTGGCACGTGGAGGTCCCACCCAGCCACCGCGCCTGTCCACTTCTCGGCTCGCCGGGAGAGGGCGGGGCATCCCTCGGCGCCGCGCGGAATACCCGAGCTCGTGGGCTCTGCTCTCAGCAAGGGCGTTCGGGGCACCTGCACTCCGAGCGCTGTCGCACGTGCCGGGGATAGCCCCGCGAGCACGACCCGGGAAGCCTTGGCCTGGCGGAGCTTATGGGGTGGCAGGGGTCATAAGTAAGATACAGAGTCTGCCGGCAAGTGGAAAGCGCATGGGGGAAAGGGGAGAGGGAACGCGGTGGCAGGTTGGAGCTACCCAGGAAGGCCTCAGGGAGGTGAGAATTGTCCGCAGAAGATACTGGGAATGTCGCCAGCCGGTGTGGGGCCCCCAGAGCTGGTCCCTGTGTCACCAGTGCTGTTGATATGGTTTGTGTTAGGGCCGCAGGCAAGTCACTTAGCTCTGTGACTCAGTTTCCTTATTCAGGAACCAAACGCGGTCAGCTGTTCTGAAACATTGGTATTTTTAAAAACACCTGGATGACTTGTTAAAAATTCAGATGCCAGGCCCTCCCCACTCTTCCCCCATCCCAGACCCACGGAGTCAGAATCTCCCCAGGTTTGGGGCGGGGGCAGTTTGGTGAGTGGTAAACTGTTCTCATATCGCCCTGGAGCCCGAGGACCGTTGAGAAGGGCCTCCTGGACATTTCACGGTTCTCTCTCGGGGTGGGCGAGCCTGGTCAGGGGCCGGCCCACCTCCCACCCCATCATCACCTCCCGCACCTGCTCAGGGCCTGGAGATTGTGAATCCGCAAGCAGCCGAGAAGAAGGTGGCTGAGGCCAACCAGAAGTATTTCTCCAGCATGGCCGAGTTCCTCAAGGTCAAGGGCGAGAAGAGCGGCATCATGTCCACCTGAGGGGCTGCGCCCTGGGGGGCTGCCCCTGAAGCTACGCGGGCCCTGCCCTTCTGCAGGGGTCGGGGTCAGGATAGGGCTGGGAGGGTCTGTCCTCAGCCCGGTGCCAGGACTGTCCGGGGAGGCTCGGGAGGAGGCCCGGCCCCCCAAGCACCAGGAGTGCTCCCCACTGCAAGGGGGCAGAGCCAGTCTTCATCATGCCTCGTCTTTTGTATTTTAACTAGGAAGGGAGATAGTTTTGGAAAAAGTGCAATTAAAAGCACATTTTCAGGTTCTGTTTCTGGGAAGTGATCATTTGTCAAACGTGTGACTGGAGGAGTCAGAGCTGTGGGGTTTGGGGGCACAGATCCAGGTGGCATCTGGGCCCATCCCTGGCCTTTCACTTCCCTGTCACGGGTCCCAGGAAGAGCAGGGCCCTCTCTGTCTCCAGCCCACCTGGAGAATGTCAGCTGGTCTGACACCCAAGGGACACGGCTGCTGAAAGGCACAGGCCACCCTGGGCAGCCGTGGTGTCAGGTGAGTGGCCTCGCCTTTCCAAGCCTCCAGCCCTAACACCACGGGCCCCCTGTGAGGATGTGAAAGGTGGTGCTTAGTGTTGGCTCCCTGTCAGGGGCCAGGGTTTGCGGGGTGCTCCCTGCCCACCCTGCTGTGCCGAGCCCTGATGGGGCCGAGCAGACAGGCTCCCTGCTGGCACGGACGCAGTGCTCGAAGAGTTCCTGCCAGGTTGGTCTGTCCTGGAACTGGGGCTTGGTCCGGGTCCCCCTCACTTGGGCTGGAAGGTGCAGGCTGCACACGGCCTGTAGGCAGCTGGGGACAAGGCTGTAGGCAGGGGCCGTCCCTGGGGCTACCGTGAAGTGCTATTTCAGGAAGGCACACCTGGGGGCCCGTGTACTGTGCTCTGGAGCCCGGCATCACAGTGCACAGGGGACGGAGCCCTGGTCACTGACCTGTGAGGTCAGACGGCGCCCTTCTGTTACCCAGGAGGTGGGTGCACAGCCCCCCCATCAGAAGGTGATGCCTCCTGCCTCTGCCCATCTCCCACCCTCCAGTTCACACTTTCTCCCTGGGGCTCTGGCTGGCTGGGTCCTGTCTGAGATCCCCCTCTCTGTTCCTCTTTCTGGGCCACTCCTGCCATACTTGATCCAAGTGTGTCTCACTTCAGGGCTCGCTCTGGACCTCAGCAGCTCTCTGAATCTCTCCCCTCACATCAGAGTCTACACCGCATGGGGATTCCTTCTAAGAGCCACATTACCCCAGGTCACTGAACTCAGTTTCCCCAACTTTATCCCTGAGGCTTTAGATCAGCCCTGTTGGAAAGTGACCAACTTGGCGGATCTCTGCTGATAGGTCTGCTGGGGAAGGGTGCTCTGCCCACCACTCCTCAGAACCTCCACCTCCCTGGCCGGAGTCAGGAAAGGATCTGACTCGCCTTGTGCCGCAGTCATGCACAGTCTTAGAACAGAGATGCTTGAAACTTAGTATGCCTCAGAATTACCTGGGTGGCTTGTTAAAACCAGGGTTGCGGGGCCCGGGGTTTCTGCTTCAGTTGGTCTAGGGTGGGAACTCAAAAGTGCATTTCTAGTAAGTTCCCAGGTGATGTGTTGGCTGCTGATTGAGCCCTTGCTTTGAGAATCACTTTTAGAAAATTCTCTATCAGATGAGCTGCATGTTGGAATCATCTCAGATTTAAAAATTACTGGTTCCCATCCCCAGAAATTCAGATTTCAGTGGTCTAGGGTAAAAGAATGAGTATCTGGATTTTTTCTTTCAAGCCACTCAGGTGATTCTAATGTGGAGCCAAGTTTGAGAACCACTGCTCTGAATCCTTGTGGCGCATCAGCATCACCTGGGACCTGAGTCAGAATCTGCATTTTAACAAACCTTCAAATGGTTCCCGGGTGTGTGAGAGGCCCTGCCCCACCCAGGGTCCGCACTTGGAGGAGAGCGGCTCTAGAGGGGAGTAGCTCTCCCCACTCCAGTGAGCATGCGGATCACGCAAGGAAGTGTGTCACAGTGCCGACCTCCAGGCTCCCCTCCTCGGGGCCAGGTGGACCCTGTCCCCTCCCTTGCCCTGCGATTCCGATGCAGCTCTCGCATCCGCCTGGATCCACCTTCCCATCTTGACTCTCTGTCTGGCCCTGGAGTCGTCAGCCGCAAGTCAGCCCTCGCATTCACTCGCTCACTCGTTCAGCAAACAGTTCTGTCTTCCCGCGGAGGCCAGCTCCGGGAGGGCACACCGGAATCATCCCAGAGTGACGGACGACGCGCCAGAGTGGGAGAGCGGCCGGGGACAGGGGATCCTCCGAGCGCCTTCGGCAGCGTCGTGCAGGGGGGAGGACCTCCGTGCAGCCTCCCCACCCCCGCGGGCGTGCAGGGGCCAGCGACTTGGGGCGCCGTCCACTGCCCCCTCCCTCCCTTCCGCAACACCGAGTCCCAGACCCGTGCCGAACACAGGCCAGCTGCAGGGGGACGACGCAGCCGGGACACGAGGGAAGCGGGAGGCTGCGCCTCTGCACCGGCCGAGGGGGAACGGCAGCAGGCGGGGCCCCCGAGGGGACCGCTCCCCCACGGGGAGCCCCCCAGGGCGGCTCTGATTGGCAGGCGACCTCGGCTCGGCCCGCGCCTGGAAGGCACCTGTCTGCCGCTGATTAGGTGTGCTGCCTTTCACGCCCACGCGCCATGCCTTCCTCTGCTTTCCCCACCCACTTCCGAGCCCGACCAATGGCTTCAGAGCAGAATATCCCCTCACAACCAATTACAAACGGCTCTAAACTTGACGAACGACTTCCCGCCCCTGGTCATCTTAGCTCCTCCCCCCGACCAATTGGTTTAGGAGAAGGGGGCGGGTGTATCCAATCAGCACAACAGTGGCCTCCTGATTGACGCACGGGCCCTCGCGCTGGCGTGTTGTGCCCTGAGGCGGGGAGGAGGAGGAGCGGGGAAGAAAACCTGAGCCAATCCTAGCTGCCTGCGCGGGAGGCCAATCGAACGCCGCGCCTTGGAGCGATTGCCCAATCGGCGAGAGGAGGCCGGCTGCATCCCTGCCAAAGACCAATAAGGAACGCCCGAGGAGCAAGAGCGACAGGCCGCAGGAGCAATCATAGGCCTATGTTCGGGGCTCGGGGGCGGGTCGGCGCCAGAGACGAGAAGAGAGGAGGGGAGGCCTCCTCCGCCGCCGCCATCTTGGACCGGGCCCGGTCAGCTTCCGCGGAGCCATCGGCAGACGCCGCGGCCTCCCTTGAGCCCCGACCCCGTCGTCAGAACAACCCCGGGCCCACTTCCCCCCACCCCACTTCCGCTTCGCGCCGCTATCGCGATAGCGCCCGGGCCCGGGGCGCGAGAAAAAGGCGGCGGGCGCTCGCCTCCCCCGCCTGTCGCGATACGCTCCTCAGCGGCGGCGCCAGCTCCTGTGGTGAGAGCGTCAGGCTCGACTGGGCCGGACCCCTTCCCCTCCTCCCCCGGCGCCACCGCCGCCTGTCGCGACATGGCCGCCCCCGGCCCCCCGGCCCCCGGCCCGGGCTCCCGGCAGGGGCGGCCCCGGCGCCCGCCGCCGGCCTCCCCGCCGCGCCCGCGCCCTCCTCCGCGCCCCGCGGCGGCGCCGGGGGTCCCCTCCCGCGGGGGTGCGGGCGCGCGGGGCCGCCCCTCTCCGCGTCGGTGCGGGCGGCTGGACGGCAGCCCCCCGTGGGCGCCGGGCCCGCAGGCGGGGCCGGGGTCTCCGTCCCCCCGCCTGCCCCGGGGCCAAACCCCCGTGCACGGCCCGCAGGCCCCGCCAGCCTCCGCCAAAGTTTGCCCTGCAGCGGAAAGTCGGGGGCCCGGGGGCCTGGGCCTGCGCCTGCGGGGCGGGCAGGGGTGCGCGCCCGCCTCGGGACGCGGGCTGCCTGTCTGCCGGGTCGGGTGATGTCACTCCCACTTCCCGAGCGCTGTGCCGGGGCTCAGGGCCCCCCCGCACCGCCGCTGCCAGCGCGGTGCTGCAGCCGAGGTCCGCCGGCGGCCGTGCAAGCACCTCTGCCTCCCCCAGACGCCGCCCCTGCCCCGTGGGTGTGGGCGTGCTGGCACCTCCTCCCGCTGCCCGCAGCGCGCCCCGGGTCTCGCCGGCCCTTGCTGGGGGCGTCCCGCTCCCCTCGGCCCTTGCCGGGGGTCCGGGGATCCGGGGCTCACGCGTCCCCACTCTCACCAGTTGGAACCCTGGGAGCTAAGGCCTCCTAGCCCTGTGCCATGTGGACTGTGCTGGCTGGGGTGCGCTTTCTCCTCCAGGGGACGGGAACTGTGTCGGGGTTGCCTCCCCCAGGCGCAGGGTTCCTGCCCTTGCTGGCGCGGCCCCTGCCAGGTGTCGTGCCCAGGGCTAAGGCTTCTGGTCTCGTGTGTGGTCTCCCTGTGTGGCTCTGGGGCTTCTGCCGTCCCAGCCCAGGGGGTGTGAGATGCCTGAGATTTGACCCGGAGACCCCGTCGTTGTCCCTCTGCTGTAGTCTTTCCCTGCTGGGGTTCTCAGTCCCCAGTCCTGGGTGTTGGGCCTCCCAGTGGGCAGACAGCTGCCTCCACCCCAGGCCCTAACACGTCCCTCTTCCAGAGTCTCGGGTGCTCTGTGTGGCAGCGTCAGCAGCCTCCTGGGTTACGGACTGCCCTCCGGCACCCGTGGGCCAGTGCTCCCCAGCGGCGGCTCGAGGCCTCTTCGTAGGGGCCCGTGACCGCCCCCAGGGTTAGGAATCACCCGGTGTTGGTTCCCAGGCCTGAGCCTTCTACTCTCCTGCCCTGGTATCCGTCAGGCTTCTCTGTGACTGCGCCCTCTGCCCTGAGCTGAAGTTCAGGGGGCTGTCCTGTCGTTTTGGTCTCTCACTGAAACGGCTCTTGGCTCCCGTGGGTCTGGCACATTGCTCACCGCACCCCCAGAACGGGCTCCTGGAGGGCACGAGACTGGCTGAAGCCTCCTGGGCCAGGGTTCATTGGTTCCTCAGTTCTGTTTGAGACCCCTTGCCGTGAGCGAGCAGGCTCTGGGGTGCCTGAGATGCCCCCTGTCTCGGGGTGGGCCTACTGTGGTTACTTTCCCTGGGGGATCTTGGTGGGTCCCCCAGGAGCAGCGGGGGTTCTCTCTGCTCGCACCTCCACTTCAAGGCTCAAGCACCACCTTTCTGTCTGGTCCTTTGCTGGGGTGGGGGGTGGTCTTTCTTTAGAGGGAGGGGCTGTTGCCTCTGCGGTGAAGGCTGCTGTCCCGTGTAGTGCGCAGCTGGGCCCGTGGTGATGCCTCCCGCAGATCCGGTGCTGTCCGCTCCGGGTCTGAGACCTCACCTCCCTGGGCTAGGGCTCTTGTTCCCTGGCCCCGTGCTTCCGACTCCTGCAGGACTTGGTGCTGCCGCAGCCTGTTCCCTTCTTGGGGGCATCACCTCCTCCACTGAACTAGGTGACCCGACCCCTCCCTGTGGGTGCAGGGTCCTGGGTCGCATCCCTGTCCCTGCTCCGGGGCAGTAAGAGGCGTGTCTGTGTTGGGTTCCTGGTCCTCTCCCGGGCCAAAGGCTCTTCCCTCTTTTTTGGTCCACATCCCCTCTGTGCCACTGGCTGCCTCCTTCCTGAAGCTGGGATTTCCCTTGTGTGGGGATTGGGCCCCACCTTGGTGTGTCAGCTGGCCCTGGGCCCAGGGTGTAGCCATTCTCTCAGTCGGCCTTTGGTGGAGATTTATGCTCTCTCTGGTCTAAGGTGTCACAGCCACTCCCCACTGTCCAGAACGGGCTCCTGTGGAGGGGGCTGGTACACACAGCCTCAGGGCCTCTGGTCCTCCTCGAGCGTGCTCTCGAACACCGTCCCACCGGACACCGTCCCACCAGACACCGTCCCACCGGTAGCTGCTAGCCACGTGCAGTGAAGGAACCGAAATAAAAACGAAAAGGTCCACTGTTTTGTGCACGAGCCACATTTTCAGCGTTCAGGCGCACGGGTAGCACAGATATGGAACGTTTCTGTTGCCGCAGAAAGTGGTGTTGGATGGGACTGTTCTTGAGATGTTTCCTTCCCGTGGGTGGGGACCCTCTTGGTGTGGCCTCCCTTCGGGTCGAGGCTCTTGGTCTTCAAAGCTGCTCTGGGGCACCCTGGCCTGGGCCTCTCTCAGGGAGCCGTGCTTTTCAGTAGAGGCCCCCTCTCTGGGGGGTGACCTCCCGAGTCCCCTTGGCATAGCCCCTCTGCAAGTCTCCTGCATCTCCTCCGATCTTGGTGTCCGACCCTAAGTTGGGGCTTCCCCCTGGGCCAGAGCTTCTGGTCTGCTCTGGGTTGCATGGACTTTTAGGGTGAAGACGCCCCTCTCGGTACTGGGCACACATCCTGGTGGTTTATGTTTCCCTGCATCTGTGTTACCGTCGCATCTGGTAACGTACCTCCTTGATGTGCACAGACGGCTCTCTCACAGCTGAGGTCCCCTTTCACTCTCCTGGGCCTCTCTGGGGTGATGCCTTCTGCCCCCACACATCTCATTCTTGGTGTCGGTGTCTTTGGATTGGGTTGTCTCCCGTGTTGGAACGAGTCTGCCGTGGAATAAACTTGGTGGTGTACGGCCCTCTTCTGCTTGGGACCCAGCCCTGATACGATGGGTGGGTTTAGCTCTTCCTGATCCCAGGCACTTCCCATCTTCCCCTGCTCCCGCTCCGTCCCCTCCAGTTCTTACACGCAGACAGCATCAGGCCCTTCTCCCCACAAACTCGCAAACTCTTTGTCTTCTGAGCTGTCGCAGGGGTCACCTCTCCAGCGTTAGGATTCTAGTCACTGGTGTGCCCTGCCCCGGCCTGGGCCTACCTCCCCAGCACTCAGCCGTGGGCTGCTTGGCTTCTTCCTGCTCTAAAACGTCTGGAGCGTCATCTGGCGAGGTGTTCCACGCTCTAGGAGTTTCCCTCTTCCTGGGAAAAAGTACACCTGTTTCCTTGTTTCAGCAAACTTCAGGAGAATTCAGATCCCTGTGCTGGGCTGTCAGGGCAGCATAAGTAGAACTTGGCCTCGTGTCTGTCGTCAGATAGTAAATGCGTCTTCCCTTTGCCATCCCACGCACCCTCCTGTTCCCAGCCTCATTCACGCCTCTGTGTTTGGACCAGCCAGGGAATAAACATGTGTCCCTTCTCTCTCAGCAGCGTCCGTCTCCAAGAGAGTATGAAGAGAGTGCGTCTGTAGGGCAGGGAAGATGGCGGACAAGCGCAAACTCCAAGGTACTGCTTTCCTTGCGCGCTGTGTAGCCACGTGCTTACGGTCCTCAGAACTCCTCCTCGGATGCCTGCTGGCTTGGCAGGGTGCTCACAGCCTTCTCCTGTCCCCGGCCAGGTGAGATTGATCGCTGCCTCAAGAAGGTGTCCGAAGGCGTGGAGCAGTTTGAAGATATTTGGCAGAAGGTACAGGGTCTGGGGTCCTAAAGATCTGGGTCTCCGGGGAGGAGAGCACAGGAGGATGTTCAGGTCAGGGAGAGGGGTTGTGGGTCCAGGTGCTGAGGACCTAAGAAGCAGCTCTGAGATGGATTGGGCCGGGGAAGGGGGTGTCCCCAGCCCCAGGAGACAAGTTTTACTGCCGGAGTGGGCACAGGGGCCCCAAGTCCCACACTGACGCCTGGGTTCTCTTCATCCCTCAGCTCCACAATGCAGCCAACGCGAACCAGAAAGAAAAGTATGAGGCTGACCTAAAGAAGGAGATTAAGAAGCTTCAAGTGAGGGGACTAGGGTCCTGGATTCCTGCGTCCCGAGGGCAGAGGGAGGAGGGGCTGGCGGCTCGGTGCCCAGGTCCTGAGGCAGCGGGACCGTCTTGCTTTTCCCCCACCTGCAGCGGCTGAGGGACCAGATCAAGACATGGGTAGCGTCCAACGAGATCAAGGACAAGAGGCAGCTCATAGACAACCGCAAGCTCATTGAGACGGTAGGAGCCCAGAGCCTGGAACCTGAGAGGTGGGAGGAGGCCGGTTCCTGGGTCCCCAGAAGTCCCTGGAAGAGGAAGGTTTCTCCGCCCGGGGGGAAGGGGAGAGGCCGTGGGCTGGGAGCCCCTGCCAACTGTGCTGCCCACAGCAAATGGAGCGGTTCAAAGTTGTGGAGCGAGAGACCAAGACTAAAGCCTACAGCAAGGAGGGCCTGGGCCTGGCGCAGAAGGTGGACCCCGCCCAGAAGGAGAAGGAGGAGGTTGGCCAGTGGCTCACGGTGAGTCCGGGAAGAGAGGAGGGGCCCGCGGGGCCCTGATCCCCGGGCGTCCGAGGGCGCGGCTGGCTGACCACCTGCCTTCCCCCCCCCGCCCCAGAACACCATCGACACCCTGAACATGCAGGTGGACCAGTTTGAGAGTGAAGTGGAGTCGCTGTCCGTGCAGACGCGCAAGAAGAAGGGGGACAAGGATGTGAGTGGGGGGACCCTGCGCCCGGGGGACAGAGACGGGCTGGCGAGCGGGGGGTTAGCGGCCACTGCGGGCGACTCATGTAGCTGAGCCAGTGTCAGGTCCAGCCTCGGTGAACAGCGGCGCCCTGGGAAGGAGGAGCGGTTTGGGGGAACACGCTGGGTTCTGCCGGGGTCTCTGATGAGGCGAGAGCGGTTGGCCGCACAGGGTGGGGCGGTCTGAGAGCCGAAGCCGTGGCCTCCCAGCTCCGAGAAGGCCCAGGTCCCGAGGCAGCGGGGAGAGGCGAGGCGAGGCGAGGGTCCTTTGCCCGGAGAAGAGCAGTCTGGGGTAAAGGCAGATGTAGGGGCTGTAGGGTGTGGGTTCAGGGGGATGCAGGCACGTGTAACATAGGGAATGGAGAGCTGGGTCCAGGGTCGCGGGGCAGGGGGAGCTGAGCCTGATTTGGGGGTTTGGGAAGCCGGAGCCTGGAGGAAATGCAATAGGTCCTCGTGGAGGGGGCGGGGGATTTAGAAGTGAGGCCTGGGCAGGGGGCAGGGACCTGGAGAGCCCTGGAGCTAAGCTGCTGAGCCTGGGCCCCTGGGGTGTGTGGACAGGGTGGGCGCTGTGAGGACAGTGACCGCTGCCTGCAAACGGGCGTCGTCGCTGTTGCCGGCAGAGTAGATGGGGGCGGGGTGGGCTGCGGTGAGCTGCAGGGGGCCACGGTTAGGAGCACGAGGCTTTCTGGTCTTTTGGAAGTTTCCCGGGTGTCTGGGCGAGAGCCGGGGTCCCTGAGGGGCCGGGGGTGGGGGCGCAGACTCCACACTGCCCACGGCAGGAGGGGTCGGGGACTGAGGACAGGTTCTGTGGGGGCAGGAGGGGCCCGGGCAGGCGCCCTGCAGCCCCTGAGCCTGGCCCTGGGCTCGCCAGCAGAAGCAGGACCGGATCGAGGGCCTGAAGCGGCACATCGAGAAGCACCGCTACCACGTCCGCATGCTGGAGACCATCCTGCGCATGCTGGACAACGACTCCATCCTCGTGGACGCCATCCGCAAGATCAAGGACGACGTCGAGTACTACGTCGACTCGTCCCAGGACCCCGACTTCGAGGAGAACGAGTTCCTCTATGACGACCTGGACCTCGAGGACATTCGTGAGGCCCGGGGTTGGCCCGCGGGCACGGGGCAGTGAGGGCCGGGTCGGGGGTCGTCCCAGCCCCTTGAGCCTGCCCCTCCCTGCCCCCACAGCACAGGCGCTGGTCGCCACCTCCCCCCCCAGCCACAGTCACATGGAGGATGAGATCTTCAACCAGTCAAGCAGCACGCCCACCTCCACCACCTCCAGCTCTCCCATCCCACCCAGCCCGGCCAACTGCACCACGGTGAGGCGCGGCCCGGGGCCGGGCGACTGAGGCAGTGGGGGCTCGGTGTCCGGGGTGCGGCGCAGGCGGGGGAGCGAGGGTTGGAGTCCCTAGGGAGAGCGGGCTCCTGGGTCCGTGGGGGGCTGGCAGGTGCTGCTGGCTCCCCCGGCGAGGCTCAGGGCATAGGCCCCGCAGCGGTCCTGGGGGCGGCCGAGATCGGCCTCTCTGCCGGGGCCCTCGAGCTCACACACGTGTCCGACGGCGCCTCTTCCACCTCAGGAAAACTCTGAAGACGACAAGAAGAGGGGACGCTCGACGGATAGCGAAGTCAGCCAGGTGGGTGTGACTGAGCGCCCCAGGACAGGAGCGTGCTTGAGGAGGCACTGCTTGAACCGGGGTGTCAGGGAGCGGCCTGCTAGGAGGGCCCGAGGGGGCCGGGGAGGGGCGGGTCTCAGGCCCCCTTGGTGTGGAGTGAGCGCGAGGTGCCGGGGCCGCCAGGCAGTGCTGTGCGGTGGGCGGGTCACTTCTCTGAGCCCGTAAGTGACCTCGGAGCTACTGGCCCGTTTGGGGCTCCTCTTCCTTCTCCTCTCGGACTGTCAGCTGGCTGCAGCGAATCTCGAATCGAGGGCGTAGCTGCTCCCCTGACATGCAATGGGTTCTCCCCTACGGGCCGTCACGGGGAGGTGTCCACGCGGGATGTGGGAAGCTGGGTGTGGGCAGGAGCGTGCGAGTAGTTTAGGCGTCAAGGTGGCGATTGAAGCTTTGAGGGTAAGGTCAAGGGGAGGGGACAGCTGGGGGCAGCCAGGTGCTGCGAGAACTCGGAGCCCAGCTTGGGGCAGGGGGGCAGGTGTGAGGGGCTCGGCAGAGGTGCTGGCCCACTGGGGCCTGACCCTCTTCTCTCCTACCCGCAGTCTCCAGCCAAAAATGGCTCTAAGCCTGTCCACAGCAGCCAGCACCCTCAGTCCCCAGCCGTGCCTCCCAGCTACCCGCCTGGCCCCCCGCCCGCCGCCTCCACCCTGAGCACCGCCCCCGGCAACAATGGGGCCTCAGCCCCAGCAGCGCCCACCAGTGCCCTGGGCCCCAAGGCCAGCCCGGCTCCCAGCCACGGGTCAGGCACCCCTGCCCCCTACGCCCAGGCTGTGGCCCCGCCAGCCCCCAGCGGGTCCAGCGCCACCCAGCCCCGGCCCCCCAGCGTCCAGCCCGGTGGGGGAGGGGGCGGCGGCGGAGGGGGCGGCGGCGGCGGCAGTAACAGCGGCGGAGGCGCTGGCAAGCAGAACGGCGCCACCAGTAAGCAGGGGGCTGCGGGGGGTCGGGGTAGGTCCTGGGGCCGTCGGCCCGTTCTCATTCCCTCTTCCTGCCCCCAGGTTACAGCTCAGTGGTGGCGGACAGCCCGGCAGAGGTGGCTCTCAGCAGCAGTGGGGGCAGCAGTGCCAGCAGCCAGGCCCTGGGCCCCCCGTCGGGCCCCCACAACCCACCTCCCAGCACCTCGTGAGTGTCTGGCCTTCGGCAGCCCCCGCCCTTGCCAGGACGTTGCCCACCTGGTCGGGCATCGTGTCCCCACTTGCTTCCAGCCAGACATGGTATCCATCACTCCCCTAGCTTCACCCTTTGGAATGTTTTAAAACATTCCTCGGGTAGTCGGGACTGTCTTAGAGTCCCCACACGTCCTCTTTCCAGTGACCTGCCCTAGACCCACCTGACTCCCCTCAGAGAGCTGCCTCTCCAGATCTCAGACCTTTCCCAAGGGTCCCTGTTTTTCAGAAGGTTGCCCCCAGAAAGACTGTGCCGTCCGAGGGCCGTAGGGAAGGCCTGCTTCCGGGGTCTGCCTCATCGCCAGGCTCGGGCTGGGCCGCCCCACAGGCGGGCATTTGCGGATGGGGTGGAACTCGGACCTCCCTCCGGCTCCCCTCCACGGACCGGACCGTCACAGAGGCCTGACTCGTCCCCAGATCACCAAGCCCTCCTGTTCCCCCTCTGAGCCCTCCTCCCCCCTCCTTCCCAGGAAGGAACCCAGTGCGGCGGCCCCAGCAGGGGCTGGCGGTGTGGCCCCAGGCTCAGGGAACAACACAGGGGGACCCAGCCTCCTGGTGCCACTTCCTGTGAACCCTCCCAGCTCCCCGACACCCAGCTTCAGCGAGGCCAAGGCAGCCGGTGCCCTGCTCAACGGACCTCCGCAGTTCAGCGCCACCCCAGAGATCAAGGTGGGCCACAGGCTTCCCTGCACGGGTGCCTCCCCCTCCTCCAGGTCTGCCGGCCACCCCCGCCCCCTCGCCGGGTCCCCGGGCTCCTGCCCCATTGTGCGCTCTGCGACTGTCTCCTGTGCTCTGACTCCCCACGTGCTCTGTCCCCGGGTCTCCTCGCGCCCTCACACACCCCACCGTCCGGCTCACTGCCCTCCTTGTCCCTTCACTGGTGTCCACTCGGGACCGTGCTTCCTGCTGGGTGAGCACACCCAGGTCCCGCCTCCTCTGCAGGAAGCCCACCGGGACTGCACGGGGCAGGGGCAGGGGGTGCCTCAGACTTGGGCGATGGCCTAGCAAGTCCTTGGCGGGGAGATATCTAAGCTGGGAGTGGTGGGGGTCCCAGGGTCAGGAAAGGCTGAGGAAGGGGGGGGTTCTCTCATGTCTCTCGTGCCGGAGTTGTAGGAGGGCTGCCGCTGGAGCTGAGGGAGAACGCGGGGGGTGCAGATTCGGCAGGTTCGGCCGGTTCACCTGGCCGCGGGGGGCTGTGAGGATGGCGGGGTGTCCAGGAGAGGCAGTGGGGTCCTGGGTGCCGGGTACGAAAGGGGAGCGGAATGTGGGGTTGCCTTTCTGGGCTTGCGTTTAACCTCCGCTCCCCCGAGTGAGAGTCCGGGCCCACGTCCCGCGTGGCCTTCTCCGGACAAATCAGGCGCTCCCGACTGCACCTCCGGCACGACAGGACACTGCGGCCCTGGGAGCGGGGTGCGGCCCGGAGTAAGCACGCGGTGCACAGATACCACGGACAGGAAGTTTATAGTGTGTCTTTCTGAGGAAAGGGGGTCTGCTGGCTTGTGCGTGGAGAAGGAACAGAAGGACGGGGCTGGGCAGGTCCCTCTGGGGCCACTGAGAAGAGCGCGGAGGGCAGGGGGCGTGAGGGTCGGGGTCGCGAGGACGGGGCGATCGGGAGGCAGCACAGAGGCCTGGGGCGGGGACAGCGCTGCCTGCGGCTCTGACCCCTGTTCTGGGCGCAGCTCCGGGCCTGCCTGTCCACCAGCGAGGAGCTGGGATGCCACGGGTGGCAGGGGACTGCCCCACAGCCCTGTGCCTGCCAGCCGGGGGGGGGTGGGTACACGCGGCGTGGCTGCCCGGGGAGCGGGTGTGGCGGCCGGGTTCCCGGACCCTGTCCCTGCACCGCGGTTCGGCCTGCCGTCGTGGTCCCGCACGGAGCAAGGGCTCCCCCGATGCTTTCTCTGCCCCCGCGGCTGCACCGTGTCCCCCAGTTGGTGCGGCGATGGCGGCGTCCTCCACGCTGGGGAGGGGAGCGTGAAGGGGGTGGAGTGTGGTGCCAGCGCTCTTGTCCCTGCAGGCCCCCGAGCCTCTGAGCTCTCTCAAGTCCATGGCCGAGCGGGCAGCCATCAGCTCCGGCATCGAGGACCCCGTGCCAACGCTGCACCTGACCGAGCGAGGTGAGGGTCTGGGCGAGGCGGGGGCGGCCAGGCGCTGGAGGGGCAGCCCCCTGCCAGCCTCACCGGAGGGCCCGGCCCCGCGCTCCCCGCAGACATCATCCTGAGCAGCACGTCCGCCCCGCCGGCCTCCGCGCAGCCGCCCCTGCAGCTTTCGGAGGTGAACATCCCGCTGTCGCTGGGCGTGTGTCCGCTGGGGCCCGTGCCCCTCACCAAGGAGCAGCTGTACCAGCAGGCCATGGAGGAGGCCGCCTGGCACCACATGCCTCACCCCTCGGACTCCGAGCGCATCCGGTGAGGGGCTGGGGGACCCCCAGGCGTGCGGGAGGCGGCCTGGGCGGGGAGCTGGTCCCCGGTCCCTGGTCCCGAGACACGCGGTCAGCCTTGCAGCTGGTCCTTCCGCAGGCCGGGCGCCGGACTCGGGGCTGCCCTCGGGAGCTGGGGTCTGAGGCTCTCCGCGTGCGGGTGACGCTGCCCCTGAGCAGTGGGCATGGAGGCTGGATTCCGGTCCGCGGACCCACGGCCTGTGGGCACGGCCGCCAACCCTCCTGTCCCTCCACAGGCAGTACCTCCCCCGGAACCCCTGCCCGACACCCCCCTACCACCACCAGATGCCACCCCCCCACTCGGACACCGTGGAGTTCTACCAGCGCCTGTCAACGGAGACGCTCTTCTTCATCTTCTACTATCTGGAGGTACAGCAGGGCCCCCCGGCTTCGCCGCCACCGCCGCCGTCCCCCCTCGGGCTGGAGGGGTGAGGTGGGTGCCCCGCTGCGGCCACCAGGACCGCACCCCCCTCCCCATCCCCCAGTCCTGCCCTCCCTGCCCCCCGCCCCTCCCCAGGCAGAACTGTCCCCACTTCAGCACAGACCCGTCCCGTGTTGAGGTCGAGGGCTAGGTCGGTCCACTGCGGGGACCGGGGAGCCCCAGGCCCACGCTGGCTGCCCACAGCCGTGCCCACAGTGGCTGTCCCGTGCAGTGTCGCCGGCCCTGGAGGCCACGAGGGAACTGTCCCCTCTGCATGACCCCAAGGAGTCGTGACAAGCCCCCCCAATCCTGCCGGGGGAAACTTTCCAAACTACCTGTTCTCAGCTCCCCACGCGGTAGTTTCTCTCCCTTCTCAGAGCTGCTCTCAGAGCAGTTCCCGCCTCCTGAACAGCAGGGGTAGGTTCCGTGCCCCAGTCCCTCTGCAAGCCGACCGTCCAGCCCCACCTCGGCCTATGGCGGGGCCCAGGGTCAGCCCTGACGCCCTGTGCCCCTCGCCCCCACCAGCGTGGGGGCCCCCTGATCCCCGGCTCCGGCCTTCCTCGCGCAGGGCACGAAGGCGCAGTACCTGGCGGCCAAGGCCCTGAAGAAGCAATCGTGGCGATTCCACACCAAGTACATGATGTGGTTCCAGAGGCACGAGGAGCCCAAGACCATCACTGATGAGTTTGAGCAGGTGAGGGCCCCTCCCTGTGCCCTGCCCACCCCGTGCAGCCAGCAAGGGCCCTCGGGCCCTGTGCTCCCCCTCTCTCCCTTCGGCGGGCTGCTAGTCGGCCGTGCCAGCTGCCTCCCACCTGGGGGCGCAGGCCCTTCCCCGCCCTGGCCCCCCGCGCCCCGCAGACCTGGGGCTCCGCAGCACGCATGACAGGGGAAGCTAATCAGAACCTCCCACCTGGGTTTGAACCCAGCTCGAGCTGGGCGACCTTGGGCGGTGGCTTGGACCTGTCTCCCTGTCCTTAAGTGTACACACGGGCCGACAGAGCCCGTGTGCAGTTGTCGCAAGGATTAAATGAGTCAGTGACGTGTAAGTACTTACTGGTGCCTGCTCCGTAGTTAAGGATCAGGGGTGTATTTCATTTCCAGTAACATTGAATTGCTATATTCCACAGTGGTTTCTTCCACCAAATGTTTGCCTGATGCCAAGTACTGAACAAAGCCCTTGTCCTCAGAGAACTCGGTCCCCTCCCCTCGCCTCTTTCAGCTTCTTTGTAGCAGTTCAGACATTCGTGCAGACCCGGCCTCCTTCCCCGTCCTCTCAGCCATGAACCAGACTTCCTGTCCTACCCTGGTTTGGGCCCAAGGAGCCCTCCAAGTACCTGTCATTCAGAGACACCCCCGCCCCCACGGTCACCAATAAAACATCTGTCCCAACAGCGAGCCTGGATGTACACTCAGCCCGTTCCGTTCTCTAGGATGGGGTGACGGCCTCGGGGCTGCGTGCGCACGGAGTGCTGGGGCCCGGCTTGGGGCCCGGCGCCGCTCTGTGCTCGGACACCGCAGCCGCCCCAGAAGCCGTGGACACTGTGTAGCCGTGCGGGGGGGCGGGGGGGGGACCAGCTGGGGCCTCCCCGCGCCTCCCCCGTCCTCTGGCGGGGGCAGGAGAGCAGGCACCCTGCCCGAGAGGAGCCTGGTGAGGGTGGAGGGACACGGCCCGTGCATGCAGGGCCCTGGGCCCGGCGCCTGGCCCACGCCTGGCCCTGAGAGCTGTCCCCTTTGGGCAGCCCGGCACCCCGGCCGCCTCCTCGCCCACTCACTGACCGCCTTCTCCCCTGGCCAGGGCACCTACATCTACTTTGACTACGAGAAGTGGGGCCAGCGGAAGAAGGAAGGCTTCACCTTTGAGTACCGCTACCTGGAGGACCGGGACCTCCAGTGACACCGGCCCTCCCTCCACCCTCCCCTCCCCCCGCATGCTGACCCCCTGCCCAGGCGAGGGCCCTGCCCTGGAAGCCCGGGGGAGGCCCCAGGCCACGGGGCAGCCCTCGCCCCCAGGAAGCAGCCCCACCCTGGGGGCCCAGGGGCGAGGGCTGCCCCCTCCTCCCCTCCCCAGTGAGGGACATTTTTTGGTAAACCTATTTTCATTTTGGAAAATATTTATGAATAAATAGTTTTATATGACGGCTGGCAGCTACGGCCTCTCCTGTCCCCCCAGGAGTCAGTGAGCGCTCGGGGCTTGCTGGCAGGACGCCGGGCCCACTGGGGGTTGAACTGGGAGTTGTACCGCCTCCGCCGTTCATCGGCCTCCTCTTCCGGCTGGTCCTCCTGGGGGGCTGTGCCCCGGACTCGGGCCAGCAGGGCCTCCGTGCGAGCCCGTTCCATTGCTTCCCGCCGCAGCCGTTCAGCTCGAAGCTGGTCCAGGGACGGGGGTCTGGGGGAGAGGAGTCCGGTCAGGAAGCTCGTAGCCCCTGGAGCCCACCACCCCCCCCAAATGCCCCACAGCGGACGGGCTCGGGCCTGTGAGGCCTGTGAGGCCCGTGGGCGGGAAGCTGGCTTCATGCTGCGCACGAGGATCTGGGGCTCCCATCACCCCCCCCCCCAGTCAGGTGCTTCTCCAGATCCAGAAAGCTCCCTGTTAATCACACCCAGGCCTCAGTTTCCCCCTCTGGAAGACCCAACTGTCGGCTCAGGGGTGTGTCCTGCTAGGGATGCAAACCTGCTAACCGCTCACTCTCAAACTCTGCACCCCAGGAAGCTTTAGGTCTCAGTGGGTTTTAGCACCATTTTGCAGGGAAGCAGCAAGAAAACCTCAAAACGAGGCTAGGTGCCCATCTGTCCCTGCAGTGTCTCCCCGGGAGCCACCGGACGCTCCGGACTGATCACTGCCTGGGGAGCTCAGGAAAGCAGGCTTGCCTCTGCAGGCCCCCGAAGCTGCATGGAGAGAGCAGCCTCTCCAGCTGCCCAACCCTAGACCTAGTGCCCACAGGCCAGCCCAGCTTGCTCACCCTTCCGGCCGCTGCTTCTCGGGCCCCTCCTTCCCCTTCGTGCTGCGGCCGCCGTCCTCCCCGCCGTCCTCCCCGCTGCGCCGGCGCTTCCTCCGCAGATGCTTCTCCATCTCCCGCAGGGGGTCCAGGCGGTTCTTGATCTTTTCATCTGGCCCTGGGCCGGGCTGGGGGGCCCCTCGCCCCGGGGGGAGCTGGTACCAAGGCGGCTGAGTCTGGGCTTCCGCTGCACTCTGGCCCAGGTATGTCAGGATGCCCAGAGCTTTCTCCCGCCTCTCCTGAGGGGGACAGAAGCCAGGGAGGTGAGGCCGTCAAGCAGGTCTCCCCTCGGGGAGCCCCCCGCGGGACCACAGGACACCCGAGGCTCCTGGATGGCCAGAACCAGCATGAGCCAGCCCTGCCATGTGCGAAGGGCAGGTGGGGCTCCTGCCCTGGGCAGTAACGAGCGCCGGGGGGAAGGGCGGGGTGCAGCTGCCTTATGGTTCAGAGGCAGGCAACTTTGGGGAGATCAAGCGAAGACAAACCTGAAAGCAGCCAGCAAGGTAAAGGACTGAGGCAAGACAAAGGCAGGGTCAGGGTTTGGTAGAAATCCCTGAGAGCAGGTGAGGTCGTGGACACCGAAAGAGCTCCTTAACCCTTCCCAAAGCCCTATAGGACCTTGACGTCAGGTCGAGGGGTCCGTACCCAACAGTCCCATAGCTGGGGGGCGGGGGTTTCGGCACCCCCTTCCAAGCCCCTGCAGGCCTGGACGGCAATAACCCACACTCCCGAGTGCCGTGCTCCATACCGAGCTCATCTCATCCCCCCTCTACCTCTGTTCCCGTCAGTCGCCCCCAGGTTCTACCCCAGACTGACTGGGTGGGGGGCCGGCTTACTTTCTCCTGTCGCTTTTCTTCCTCGTACTCTTTATTGCCTCTGGTCACCCCTTTCCCTTCCTCCAGCAGCTCCCGAAATAGGTCCACAGGGCCAGAACTCGGGGCTCCCGCCTCTGCTGCTTCGAGCTCAGGGAGCGAGTTCTGGTGCCTCGCCTTCTTCCGCAGGAATTCTGTGCGGGCCTGAAGAAAAGAAAGTTACAGGTAGAACATTCAGAACCTAGACGTGACTCCAAGAACTCGGAGACGGGTGCCAAGCACAGAGAACCCCAGTGTTGCTGCTAGGGGCTGCAAGGAAGGGTGCATGGACCCGGGGGCCGGGGGAAGGAGGCGACACCTGGGCTTGTACGCCGCCTCTCGGTCAACCAGAAGGGTCCCGACCTCGGGTGACACAATAAAAACAGCTATGAAAGCAGCCCAAAATAGGGGAGCAGGGGACCCCGATTACAGGCGGGGCTCCAAGTCACCACCCCAGAGACGAACAGCAATCTCTACTGACAAAAGCGAACTTTACGAGCCCAGACCACCTCCCGGCCCGATTCGATAAAGGACTGCAAACTAGAGATTAGGAGGTACGCCGGAAGCCCCTGGGGGTGGGGGCGAGCAGGGACGGGGCTCGCCCCACAGCGAGATGGGTGCATCCCGGCCCTTCGGAAGCCATCCCACTTCTCTGCACAGGGGAGGACGGCGCCCCCCCACCCCCCAGCACGAACGGTGCTGGAGAGACCGCAGGTCAGGCGCTCTGCGAGCATACAGTAGGCGCTCAGCAGGGAAGTTGTGCAGGCAAACTAAACGGGTCCGAGTTTCCTTGAACCGCGCAAGGGTTCATTTTGTTCACCAGCCCCTACTGTGCCAGGCACTCTCTGGCCTCGAGAACGACGCGAGGGGGGGGAAACCAGGGCCGGGGGAGGCGCAGGTGCGGAGCCCGCGCAGGGGAGGAGATGGGGGCCCGCGCAGGTGCGGCCCTCGCGCTTTCAGCCACGCCCAGCTCCTCCGGCCTCACGGGACGCAGCGCGCCTGCGCGCCATCCCAGCTTCCGGCCCCTCCCCCCCACGCCTGCGCGCTCGGCCCGGGAGTCCCGCCCGACCGCACTCGGGGCTTACCTCCTGCTGAGCGAGCTGCACCCTCCGCTCACGCTCCTTCTCCTCCTCCCGGGCCTGAGCCTCATCACGCCGCACGCGGGCGACATTGTCCTTGTTCCGGACGTGCCAGCTCTTCTTGGGCAAGATATTCATGGCGTCGCAGCCGTCCGCCGACTGGCAGACCCGCCTCCGAGTACTTCCTATAGGCGAGAGGATGTCCCTCCCTGTGGTTCCTACTGCAGCCACGGATTGGTCCCGGGCTGACTGCCACGCCCCCCCAAGTCCGTAGCGAGAGATGATTGGCTGAGATGCCGAATTTGGGTTGGTGTAGCCTAGCGACCGCCTCTTATCGAGGTTCCGAGCCCATCACGTGTCCCCGCCCGGAAGCTACCGGACGCGGCCGCTGATTGGCTGGCATGCGCGTCTGTCTTCTCGAGGCCTCTACATTTGATTGGCCTGTGTCCTGCTCTTCACCTGCGCCCCAGCCCGAGCCTCGGGATGCAAATTACTAGGAGTGCTCTGCAGCCGCAGCTGCGTTTATTGATCCAAGAAGGAGGTTTGCTGGAGTGAGGGGCTTGGCAGGGTGGGGGAGCTTCTCCGAATCCCAGAGCTGTAAGGGCTTGGGGTCTTGTCCAGTTCTTCCTTGTTACAGATGACGTGCCGGAGGCTTACAAAGGGTTCAGGGACATCGACCTGACCGAGGCTAGGGAGGTCAAAGCGCCCCTCTGGCCGAGCTCAGGGCCACAGCGCGCTGTGCCAGGAAGACCTTATTCTGCGCCTCCTGAGTAAAGGGTAAAGAGAAGTGGAGGTGAGACAGACCATTCCCCCCCTACTTCTTTCCATAACCAGGACCCCTTCCCACGAACCCAGTCTGGCTCACCGTCTCTATCTGGCGTTTGAGCTCAGAGATGAGACGTCCATAGGAGTTAGCCAGGGCCAGGGTATATGCCATCAGGATGCTAGAGGAGACAAATGGAACCCAGAACGCTCTTGGAATATCTTCAGTGTAATGGCTCCTTAGAAACCAGGGATCTGGACCCTCAACTCCTCCTCCGTCAGACCCAGGAGTCCAGGCCCCCAGCCCTCCTCCCTCAGACCCAGGAGTCCAGGCCCCCAGCCCCATCCTCCCTCAGACCCAGGAGTCCAGCCCCCCAGCCCCCTCCTCCCTCAGACCCAGGAGTCCAGACCCCAGCCTCTCCTCCCTCAGACCCGGGAGTCCAGGCTCCTCAGCCCCTCCTCCCTCAGACCCAGGAGTCCATCTCCCAGCCTCTCGTCCCTCAGACCCAGGAGTCCAGCCCCCCCAGCCCCCTCCTCCCTCAGACCCGGGAGTCCAGACCCCCAGCCCCTCCTCCCTCAGACCCGGGAGTCCAGGCCCTCAGCCCCCTC
>CM052888.1:47337564-47369322 GCA_028534135.1 Potos flavus
TGGGGTTTGGGTATCCAACTGTCAAAAGACAGCCACTAGTATATCCAAGATCTGTGCATTTCATTTCGTTGTATGCAAACCTCGACACAAGAGAAAAAGAAAGGAACTCCAGGCAAAGCTTGAACTCTACTAGGTAAGGAGGCACTGAAGCAAACCAATGTCTGGAACTGACTTTGAAATCCACCCGAAACACCCACGATGGGTTTGTGGTTGGCTAGGGAGAGCAATTTGTTAGTGGCTGAAGCTAGGGGTTGTGTATGTGGGTATTCACCGGAAAAACGCTTTCAACTCTGTGTCTGTTTCAAACTCTGAACGTTTCTCAGGATAAAATGTTGGAGGAATGCCCCACCTATACCATGTCGCATGCAGGTTTCCTGATGTCTTTGAGTCACAGAAAGCTTTGAGCACCCGGCAGAACGTGTGTGGGGGGAGAGGTTTGATTGAAGGCATCGACCTCGATTGGTACGCACAGTGATGCAGAGCACGTTTGCCATTTTCGGCTCTCTGCTTAGGGACCGTTTCCTCCGTGGAAAGAAGTGCCCGTGAATCCGAGTCCTAGTGGGAAGTGTGTTCTGCCTCCCTCCAGGGAAGCCCCAACACTTGTCCCCACCCTCCGAGATCGTGCGCTTCTGACGCTCATTCCAAAGGGCGTCCTTTCCACACCACCAAGCGACTCGCCAGACCCCCGCTGACGTCCAGCATCTCAACTCAGATCTGACTCCTCCATCTACCTGGAGGCAGGGTCCAGACCCCACAGGGGAGGAACGACCTCGTCCCCCAGGACTGCCCCTCCCCCCAGAGGCCAATCCAAGTCCTCAGTGTCACCCGGGGCTTCTGACCATCTGCTATAGATCAGAAGGTCCCACGCCCTCCTCCTTGGATTTCATTAATTTGCAAGAGTTCACAAAACTCAGAGCATTTTACTTACCTGATCACCGGCTTATTATACAAGGATACAACTCAGGAAGAGCCAGATGGGAGAGATGCTCGCGGCCAGGTACCGGGAAAGGGCGTGGGGCTTGCGTGCCCTCTCCCTGTGCCTCCAGGTATGGGCCAACCCAAAAACCCTCCAAACCCCGTCCTTGGGTCTTTTAATGGAGGCCTCGTTAGGTAGCCCTGCTTGATGAACCCATTGGCCACTGGTGATTGATTCTGCCTCCAGCCATCCTTAGGTGTTTTCCCAAAGTCACTTATTCACATAACAAAAGACGTTTTTATTGTCCGCCTCCTGCAGGAAATTCGGAGGGTTTTAGGATCTCTGTCAGGAACTGGGTGAAGACCAAATACGTATTTCTTATTATAAATCACAGCCTCACAGGTAGATAGTGGGCTCAGGTTCTGGGCTCGACCCATCATGTAGTGTCAACGCGGTGATAATCTTCCTCTGGAGGGAGTTAAGACCAGGATGCTTTTTTTTTTTTTTTTAATATTTTATTTATTATTTGACAGAGACACAGCGAGAGAGGGAACACAAGCAGGGGGAGTGGGAGAGGGAGAAGCAGGTTTCCTGCTGAGCAGGGAGCCCAGTGTGGGGCTCAATCTCAGGACCCTGGGATCACGACCTGAGCCGAAGGCAGACGTTTAACGACTGAGCCACCCCGGTGCCCCAAGACCAGGATGCTTTGCCCCTTTGTTTCCTGCCCATTTTGGGGGGCTTGATTCTCTAGTCCTGCCTGAGATCCCACGAGCTACCCCCCACATCGTGGCAATATATCACTTCTCCGCCAAAACTAGCCCATCGTTTTCTGTTGCTTGTAAACCAGGACCCGGAATGGGTACAATCCAACTAGGAGCAGTCACCCCGTCCGTGGTATTCTTGTGGCAGCGCCCTAACAAAGAGAGGACTGGGTGATTCTCTGCTGGGGGGGGCGCCCTGTGCATCTCAGGATGCCCCCCTTATTAGCAGCATCTCTGGCCTCCACCTGCTAGATGCCAGGAGATTCCTCTCTCTCGAGTTGTTTCAATCAAAGACGTCTCCAGACATTCCCTGATATCTGTAGTTGGGACTCGTCTATCATTACTGCTGATTCCGCGACTCTATGGTAATTATCCAGTGGATTCCGGGGACGCCGCTGTAATTACCCAGCTGGCTCCGGGAGCTCCTTTGCAATTACCCAGCTGCTTCCTAAGACTATGCCATGGTTCCCTAGCTCATTCCAGCGACTTTACATCCTTCGGTGATTCTGCATAATTATGGGCAATTCCTAGAACACTGCCTAACATCTGGCCTTTTGCAGAAATCCAATCGAAATCACCCAGTTTGCTTATTTTACTTGTTATGTAGAATGCCGTTGAGGTCTCCAGTATTTCAGTCCCTTTTCTGGATACCAGGGGCATAGATGGAATTCCGATTCTATCTTGTCCTCAAAGAGCTTACAGGCTGTTGGGACGAGAGAGATTAAGACACTGTATCACATAGAGAAATGACATAGCAAGCACAGAACTTGGAGGGATTCATAGAGGGAAGACATCAAGGCTTCCTGTACAGCTGGATAGTTTGTGCACTGCATAACTCTGATGTCACCATCCCACAAACTCTATTTTCAGCATAGCCCCATGGAAATTTTGAATGCAAGGAGACTTCTGAGACAGGCATCCTGGTGTCAGCCAGATACAGGTCTAGAGCAGGAGGGAGGAGCCCTGCCTCCTAGCAAGAGAGGGGAGAAAACTGCTGCGGACCTTTTCGGGCTGGAGGAACGAGGCTTCCCTTGCTGGGAGAAGGGCTCGGCTTTCTAGCAGAGATCTGGGAGGGAATCACTGATTTGAGCGTGCTCCATTTGGCACCAAAGTGTCACTCCCACCTCCCTTAGGGTAACTGCAGTGACTCACTGTTTCCTCTCTGAATTAACCCCTGAGCTTTCCTCTCCCCACCCCTCCCTTGACACCAGCCACACTGCTCCCTTGGCCATCTCCGAATGAGCTCCGCACGCGGCCACTGCAGGCTTTGCTCTAGCTGCCCCCGCCGCTCGCTCCGGGCTTTGTTCTCCCAGCTGACCAACTTCCCGTCCCCATGCCTTCCCTGGCCTCCTTAGTAACATCGAAGCCTGCCCCTGCCCCCCCAAGCCTGCCCCTGCCCCCCCAGGCACTCTAGATCCCTTGGACCTCCCCTCCACTCTCTCATTTCCCACACCACTCTTCACCTTCTGGTAGACCACGAGTTTACTCCTGTCCGTGGGGCGTGGTCTGCCTCCCTCTGCAAAAATACAAGCTCCCCGAGGGCAGGGATCCTTGTCTGCTGGTCTGGTGGATCTCGAGAGTCTCGAATGGTGTGTGGCACGCAGTAGAGGGTCAGCAAATACCTACTGAATGAAAAGAAATTAATTTCTCGGATGAAAAAAAAGATTTCCCTTTGACTTCAAAGGGAATTTCTTCACTGTGGCCACAAGAGGGGGGACAAGATACATGTCAATTCCCTGCAGCCCCAGGTGGGGGGTCTCATTGGATGATGAAGAACCTGGTCCATTTCTTGGATTCTAGCACCTCTTTGAAACAGGGGAGACACACAGTCCCCATGTGCCCATCTCCCTGTGTTGGTGGGGATGCAGTCACAGGCACAACCTGGAGAAGAAACCCACCTCCAAATGATCGCACCACCTGGAGACCATCCCAAGGCGGCAGGATGAGCTCATAGGGGAGGACTCTCATCCAACATTTTGATATTTTGAAACAGACTTAAAAAGGGGGTAAAAACTGCTTCACACTCATTAGCATGGCTACTATAAAAAAAAAAGCAACAGAGAATAACAAGTGTTGGCGGAGAGGAGGAGGAGTTGGAACCCTTGTGTGGTGTTGGCGGGAATGCAAATGGCGCAGCCTCTGTGGAGTCAGCAGAGGCGTAAAGAGATTAATTAACCTGCTCCAAGTTCCAGAGCCTGTAACTGGCAGAGCCAGGATTCAAACGTTGAAATGTGGCCTCTGGAATCGTATTCAATATGCACCAAATGCTTCCTTAGCCTTCCTGTTATCCTGTATGTATCTATCTATTCATCATCGTTCAGGGGTACCTGTCGAATGTGTACTATGTATCAGGTATGGTTCTAGGTGCAGGGACACAGGGAAAAAGAAAGAAAGAAAGAAAAAAAGGAAGGAAGGAAGAAAAAAGGGAGAAAAAGAAAGAAAGAGAAAGAAAGAAAGAAAGAAAGGAGGGAGGGAGGAAAGAAAGAAAACAATTCAGTAAAAAAAAAAAAACCACACTAGAAATTAAAATAAGGATACATCTTAGGGGAGACAGACAAAAAATAATAGTAATATGTAAAATATATAACAGGTTAATAATACATGCCAAAGATGGGAGGAAAGTGGCAACAGATAACTGAAATCAGGGTGGGGGTTGTAGCGATTTTAGATAGGATGGTCTGAAAAGGTATAAATGAGAAGGGAACATTGGAGCAAGACTGCAGGAGGAAAAGGGGTGAGCCGTGTGCAGCTCTGGGGGAAGAACATTGCAGGCAGGGACAGTGGCAAGTGCAAAGGTCCTGGGGCAGATGCATGCTTGAGGTGTTCTAGGCATGGCAAAGGTGTCAGTGTGGCGGGAGCGGAATCGGCCGGGACGGGGTGGAGGGGGTAGAAAGAGATACAACGAGAACAGTAAACCAAGGGAGACACTGAGGATGCAGATTCCTGTACGTCTTTCTGAGGGGAAAATTATATTTTATTATCAGCGTGTTTTACTCTGTGGGATCAGACGCATACATTGGCTTTAACTGACATATATATGTTATATTTGACCTATAACACTGTATAAGTTTAAAGTGTGCACATGTTGACTCGATACATTTATATCACAATCGGGTTGCCCTTGGGTGTTAACCAACACCTCTATGGGTCACGTAATTATCTTGTCTTCTTGTGGTGGGAACACTTAAGATCTAGTACTTGTCTTCCTCTGTCTGACTTCTCTCATGTAGCATAACGCCCTCAAGGTCCACCAATATTGTTGCGAATGGGCGGATTCCCCTCCTTCCGTGGATGAATATTGTTCCATTGTATATATTTACCCCATGTTCTCCATCCAGTCATCTGTCGATGGACACTTAGGTTGTCTCTCTATCTCGGCTGTTGTAGATAATGCTTCAGTGAACAGGGGGTGCAGAAATCCCTCCAACACCCCATTTTCATTTCCTTTGGATGCATGCCCCGCAACGGGATTGCTGGGTTGAGGAGTGGAGGAGTCTGGTTTTCATAGCAGCACAGTGCATGGGGAGACAAAGCCCACGTTTTCAGGGGAGCTGCCCCAGCCCTGCCTCTCGGACACCCCTGCGTGAATACCTAGCCATTATCCTCGCGCGTCCGATCTGGGGCTGATACTCGAAGCTGGGGGCCTGCAGCTTGGACCTCCCCCAGCAAAGCAGCCAGACCGGGGTCTCACCTGAGAGTCTCCTCCTGGCTCCGGGACCTGGGTGTGCACACTTGACTCTGGCCAAATGTTAGACCTTCTCACCATACTTGTCTCATGTCCTTTCCTGAATGTTCCTTCTTCAGTCTCTCTGTGCCTCCACCTGGTTCCTTCTTCTGACCCCATTTCAGCTCACGATTTCTCTCTTCCGTGGCGTCCAGTGCGCTGTGAACCTCATCGGTTGAGTTCGTAATTTCAGGAGCTACAGGTTTCGAAATTCTAGAATTTTCGTTTATTGGCTTTTGCATTCTCTAGTGCTTGCCATTTGTTTGTTTGACACCGTAAATTACAGTTACTCAAAATCCAGTGGGGTCTATCTGTATTATGTTTCTTTCCTCTGAGTTTTCTGGCCTCATCTTGACCTCCTGGTACATTCTTGTTTGTGATTTTACGCGCCAGGAGTGACAGGCGGCCTTGCCCGTCCGTGGTAGTAGCTCCCCGGGGAAGATTTGGTTTTGCTTCTGGCCGGGAGATGGGCTGGGGACCAGGCGCCTTGGTTGAAACTGGGTTTCTGCCCTGCTGAGGTCTCGCTTACGTCCAACCAACCTTTATCCCCTCGGGTCCCAACCCAGAGCCTGGGATGTTTAAGGCCATCCCTTAACCACGATGGTTTCTTCTGCCTGATGCCCCCGATTTGAAATGTTGCTTCGTTAGACTGCCAAATGTTCCTTCAGCATTTCAGCCTCTCATCTGCTGCTTTTTCTTTCAGAATCAGCAGAATCAGTCCCCATAGAACTACCCCCAAATGATAAATTCCCCTCTCTTGGCTTCCTTCCCTTTCTTGTCTTGGAATCATCGATTCTGCCTGCTTGGAAGCTCTCCAAGGCCTGCGAACACATGTTTTTGTTTTGTTTTATTTATTTTTTACGGCGGAAAATTTAGTTCGAAACAACCTAATCAGACATTTCTGGAAACCAAACCTTCCATCAGCCTTTCCCTGGGGACTACCTCCCTGTCTGAAGTCCATGCATTTATATAAATCCAAGCAACTCATCTCTCTTTTGGAGGACGAGTGCTTCCTAACTGGTCTATCCACACAGCTTTTGTTTCCTCTAATAAAAGTAAAATATAATTTATTACATTACTTAGTGTAGCAATACGAGGTGAGAACATAGGGTCTGCCTGGGGTTGGAATCTAGGTCCACTTCTTACTTGCTGAACATTTTAATAAAATTATTATTGTTTTTCTTGTTTTGTTTTTTTTTAATTTCAGTTTTCTATTTAAATTCTAGTTAGTTAACATACAGTACATATTGGTTTCAGGAGTAGAATTCAGTGATTCTTCACTTACATATAATACCCAGTGCTCATCACAAGTACCCTCCTTAATGCCCATCATCCATCCAGCCCCTCCCCCCACCCACCTCCCTCCATCAACCTTCAGTTTGTTCTCTGTCATTGAATCTCTTATGATTTCCTTCCCTCTCTCTCTTTTCTTCCCCTTCCCCTATGTGCACCCGATTTGTTTCTTAAATTCCACATATGAGTGAAATCATATGGTATTTGTCTTTATCTGACTTATTTTGCTTAGCATAATACCTTCTAGTTCCATCCACATCATTGCAAATGGCAAGATTTCATTCTTTTGATGGCTGAATAATACTCCGTTGTAGATATGAACCACATCTTCTTTATCCTTTCATCCATCGATGGACATCTAGGCTCTTCCCATTGTTTGGCTATTGTGGACATTGCTGCTATGAACGTTGGGGGGCATGCGCCCCTTCGGATCACTACATTTGTATCTTTGGGGTAAATACCCAGTAGTGCAATTGCTGGGTCTTGGGGTAGCTCTATTTTTAACTTTTCGAGGAACCTCCATGCCATTTTCCGGAGCGGCTGCACCAGCTTGCACTCCCTCCTTTCTCCACATCCTCACCAACATCTGTCATTTCCTGACTTGTTAATTTTAGCCATTCTGACCAGTGTGAGGTGGTATCTCATCGTGGTTTTGCTTTGTGTTTCCCCGATGCCGAGTGATGATGAACATTTTCTCATGTGTCTGTTGGCCATTGGTATGTCTTCTTCAGAGAAATGTCTGTTCGTGTCTTTTGCCCATTTCTTGACTGGATTATCCATTTTTGGGTGTTTATAGATTTTGGATACACTCATCAAATTAATTTCAGACATAACTCCAATTACGCCAAGGCTTATGTTTCACACCTTACCCGTAATCTTAAAGACAAAATCCCAAATCTTTGCACGGCCTGTTAGGAAGCCCTACACATTCAGTCCCCACTGTTTTCCTCCTAGTTCTCCCATCCCCAGCTTTTCTGGAATTGCTGCAACTGTGCTGGCAAAAACGTTTCCGGACTCTCTCGTAGAAGCTGTGTCCTCTGCCCAGACTCTCCTATTATTTTTTTAAAAGGAAATGGATGCACCATTTTTACCCTCTCGCTCCTTCTCCTCTCCGGTGACTCCAAGGTCTTGGGAGGCGCTGGAGCCAAAAGGTAGAAGAATCCTAGGAACGCGAGTTGCCCCTGGAGGAGCTCCGGGTACCAGCCTGGGACACGCGTACCCGAGTGAGCAATAAACATTCCATTGCCATGAACTGCTGCTATTTGTGAGGTTGATTTGTGTAAAAGAAAATGTAGGGTTACTGCAGGGTACATGTCACCACTGCAATGATAGACTTTTTCAAACAGTTCAATAGGTGTCTTCCTCATCAGACCATGAGCTCCATTGGTTTGTGTATCTCGAATTTTTGGCACAGGTGCACAACCTTAATAGGTACCCAATAAATATGTGTTGGTTGGGGGAAAAAAGGAAATTCACCAAATCACGTTGATGAAAGTTCCTTGGGGAGGTGACTTGTTGGAGATACCATATTCTTTTTTCTGTTTGTTTTTAAGATTTTATTTATTTGAGAGAGGGAGAGAATGAGAGAGAGAACAAGCAGGGAGGCTTGTGAGCAAGGAGGCTGCTGAGCAGGGAGGCCGATGCGGGACTCGATCCCAAGACCCTGGGATCATGACCTGAGCCAAAGGCAGATGCTTAATCGCCTGAACCACCCAGGGGCCCCGAGGTACCGTACTCTATCTGAGACACGTCTAACACCAAAGTCAGTGCTCAGAATCCCTCCCCACACCCCAAGGCCAGGGTTGCCAATCTGGATTTTGTGTTAGGGCCTGAGATAATGTTCAAGGAGGGCCTGAGTGTGGATGAGAAAGTGGGGCGGGGAGGCTCTCTCCCATCCTCCCAGTCAAGGGAAAGAGGAACTAGGTCTTGTGGATGACCTTTCTATGAAACACTTGGTAAGAAAACCGGTTGCACAATGGTTGGGATTGAGCCTCTGACCGCCATGCTCTGCCCTTCTGTCTTCATGGCTGGGAGTGTGGGAAAATGGCCAGATTGCTCATCAGGTCCATGGAATCATGAGGACGGTTCGGGACTTTGCCGCAGTCACTGTGTCAGCCCAAGCCACAGCTGGTGATTTCTGTGGGACACATACCCAGAGGTTGCCCAGTCTTGGGTCCTGCTCTTCGTGTTCAGACAGAAAGGGAAATAAATGGGCCACATGGAGCCCTTCAAGGCCAAAGTCAAGAACCGAGAGAATGGGAAACTGACCCCCATTCACAGGGCTGCTTCTGTCTCTTCTAGTTGGTTGTGCCAATTCTCCTCAGCTTAGCCAAGACTCACGTTGTTTCTTGTGCCTCTGTGATGTTACTCAGAACCCCAAAGTGGCCACTTCCTCTTACGTCTTGAGGAATCGGTCACCCCAGGTGGTGCTTAGGTTGGAGGGGTTATAATAACGCACTCCTTTGTTACACAGACTCACACGGATTTCTTCTTTAGGTTACTTCCCACTCGAGGCAGGAAAGTGCGCATTTTCCCCTTCACAGAGGAGTACGTCGTTGGGACGTGGTCTCCACGTCTGCAAGAAACTGCATTCTTCAAAATACACCAATAAGGGGCGCCTGGGTGGCTCAGTGGGTTAAAGCCTCTGCCTTCGGCTCAGGTCATGATCTCAGGGTCCTGGGATCGAGCCCAGCATTGGGCTCTGCTCAGCGGGGAACCTGCTTCCCCCTCTCTCTGCCTGCCTCTCTGCCTACTTGTGATTTCTCTCTCTCTCTCTGTCAAATAAACAAATAATAAAATCTTTATCAAAAAAAAAACAACCAAAAATACACCAATAAGAGAGTGAAACCTCAACTAGAGCCAAATAACAAGAAAAATAAAAAGCTTCCTACCATTTCCTTGAAAAGGAGAATCAACTCAATTTTCTTTTTTTAATGAGGAAATGAGAAAAGGACTCCCATGGACCTCTCACACAAAAAAAGATATCCAAATGACCAAAAGCGTATGAAAATGTTTCCCGGCAGCATTAGTCATCAAAGAAGTGCAAACCGAAACCTCAGTAAGACATCACTACCGGTGCTGGCGTGGCTGAAACAAAAGAGGTAGAAACGTTCACAGCTGGCGAGTCACAGTTCAGCAGTAACCAGAGGACTCAAATGCACTGTGTGTCAATCGATACAATCACCTCCAAAAACGTTGGCCGTCCGCTAAATAAATGCCCATTAACGCTTAGTGGACAAATGCATCGTGGGTCTTCACACTACCCCACTGAAGTCCCAGGAGGAGGACTGGTCAGCAAGGAAGGACCACGCTGTAATATTTTTGGAATATCTGTGTTATTCTGATGTGAACTCATCTTTCTTTGTTTTTTAATTGAGATGCAAACCGAGGGTTACAGAAGGGAGGGGGGTGGGGCAGACGGGGTAACCGGGTGATGGGTATTAAGGAGGGCAGGGGATGGGATGAGCACTGGGGGTTATACACAACTGATGAATTGCTGAACATTACATCAAAACTAATGATGTGGTATATGTTGGCGAATTGGAAATTTTAAAAAAGGAAACTGAGTCAAATAAATCTGCCTCTACTGAAGGAAAAATAAAATAGAATAAAATAAAATAAACTGAGATACAATTGCCACCCAACGTTGTGGATACATTTACATTGCGATGGGCTTGCCATTGGTGGGTTAGCCAACACCTCCGTCAATTACATACTTACCATTTCTTCTTGTGATGGGAGCAGCTAAGAGCTAGTCTCCTAGCAGGTTTAAGAGTTTAGAATACGGCTTTGTTGTCTAAATCACTCTCCTGTGTTAGGGCTCCCGAGTTTATTTATCTACTCGGACAAATATACACCCTTGCCCAACGTCCCCACCGATGCCCCGCCCCCGCAGCCCCTCGTAACCCCCCTGACACTCTGGTTTCTCACGGAACTCATCTTAAATAACATTTCGTGTTGCATCTTATGCTCCTCGCATCTAGTCTTTCTGTAGATCTTGCCTCTGCAAATAGTCGGCTTATGTTTAATTTGCAAATGTCGTGTGCCTGTCTGAATCTATTAAAGGGAGTCAGTACTGCGCAACGGTCCAAACAAAGGTTTTGCTGGAGGAAGGTGTGCTTTGCTTATCCTAGGGTGAGCCTTGACATAAATATTCTCCAGCTGGGGATCAACATCCGAGAAGAATACAAAGGTGGAGGGGCTTTCTGAGAGGAGTGAGGGATGACAGCAACGCATCGCCTTCCTTAACTAAAAAAACCACCTAGAATAGCCAACCTGATGGACCCTAAGACCTCAGTCTTCCGAGGAGCCTCTAGGTGTTGGTGCTTTCAGCCTTTCCTGTCCTAAACTGCCCACCCATCCCCACATCCTCCCTGGGCGTACGCTCTGCAGGTGTGTTGAGAGTACTGGTTAGGGTCCAGCCAGGAAAACAGAAACTCTTCTATTTATTTAAAAGGGAGAAAGAAGTAAATGGAATATGCGCTCTGAGTCAAATCCTGGCACAGGGAAAGAGCATAGGGGGCGGGGAATGGATAACATCCAAATAAAGTCTGCGGTTTAGTTAATTACTGTATCAATGTTAATTGCTTGGTTTTGACAGATGCAGCACGGTTATGTAAAATATTGACGTTGCGGAGACTGGATGAAGGGCTTAGGGGAACTCTCTGGGTCTCTGCTACTTCTCTGCAAATCCAACATTATTTCACGGGAAGAGGTTTGTTTAAAAAATGTTACCGAACAGATAAATGTTTTCCAAAAAGAAAAGAGAAAGGAAGGAAGGAAGAAGACCAGTGGTTCTGGGAGGGCAAAGGGGACGCTAGGAATCTTTTGGCCGCGATGGAAATCCTCACTACGATGGTGGTTTCACAACTCATCAAATTGCACATATTTGTGGATGCGGAGTGTTGTATGTAAATTATGCCTAAAGAAAGCTGATGAAAAATCACCAATAAAGACTACACAAAAAGGGGGGGGGATTTCATGCATGGGGGGCATCACCCAAGTGAGGAAGGGCTGAGAAGCAGAACAGGGGACGAGGCCACATTACCTGTGAGCAAGCTGGAGGTCCAGAGAAAGCAGGCAACGAACGCTACAGGGCTGGCTGTCCCTATGGCACCCTACAAAGCTGGGATGGTGTCTGGGGGGACCTGGAGTCGCCAGGGAGATCGGCAATCTGTGCCTTGGGTGTGTTGGGGGTCAACCCCTTCCATCAGCACAGTTCGGGGTGGGGGGTGGGTCCCTGATGGACAGAGACAAGGAGCGATGCTGTGAAGCATGGGGACACTCAGCCACTGGGGACGAGAAGCAGAGAAAGAAGAGTGAACAGATAACCGCGGGGAAAAGGAAGTGGGAGGGCGAGAGAAAGAGAGACAGAGGCACAGAGGTCCCAGGGCAAACGCATACAGAGAACAAGATCAGGAACTTGCAGATTCAGAAGACTGGCTGGTCATTTTCAGGAGTAACCATTTTTGACTCCCTGTTTCAAAACACATATTCTTGGAAGCCCTTCAGAAATGGGTGAGTAATTTCAGTTCACTCTTGATAAAATGGAAGCTTCTGGAGTCTGGCTTAGCAAAGGGAGAGTGTTCCCAGACTCCTTGACCAGGGTGACCTCTGGACCCCCTTCGCCCCATGGTCTGCAAGGCAATGGAGATTATACTAAACTCGTCACCGTCAAGGTGAGACCTGGGTTGAGCACCCAGCTCGACTCTGGGAAATCCCAACTTCCCTTAATTTCTGGCTACATAGCCTTCACATACTTTTCATTTCTTTAGGGCATTTGAGAAGATTCTTAAGATCTTGTCTTAAGCAGTTTCAGGTTTTTAGAAATATTGTATTTTAAGGTGGAGTGTAAGTCCATAGACTTCGTCTGCCATTTTGACAGAAAATCTAGGATATTTATTGTTTACTTACCAAGAATGCCAGGGAGAGGTGGTCCTAGGGTTGGTTTAGCAACACAGGGACTGTCTACAGATCCTAGACCTCGTCTCCTTCCACCCCAGCCGTTTCTGCTGTTGCGTTCAAGCTTGTTGCCTCATGGCTGTGAGGTGGTTGCTGCAGCTCCGTCTATCACATCATCCTGCTACGGTTGCCAGTGAAGGACAGGAGTAAAGGGGGCAAAGGTCTCATGAGACCCTCCATTATTAAGGGAGACATAGGAGCCCCAGATACAGTGGTATATTCTGCTTTCAGCATCATTGGCCAGACCTGGTCATGAACTCCACTCCGGACCAATGACTGCAAACGGGATCACTAGATCGCCTTAACCCAAACTTTATTCCCTTCCCCCGCCCAGCCCCGAGCTTAGAGCACAGCCGCTCCAACAGCTCTAGGTTCCTCTTAGTAAGGGAACTAGTGAGCGGTGACTGCTGTTGGGCCACCATTGGTGTCTGTGACAGCCACACCCCGGAGAAGTGGCTGTCCCCTGCCGTCAGAGCCGTGAACACGAGAATGTGTGGCAGGCTTGGCTCCGCGGCGCATAAGCCTGTTCCCCACCCCGGTTCTGCTCTTTATTTCAGCACGAGGCTGCGTGCCCCGTCTGGTCTGTCTCCTGACCATATCCACCCCTTTCGGATTTTACACGGGTTCAGGGACACGCCGCCTTGCCCTGGTTCCAACGGCCCTGGGGGAAGACGGGCGGAGAACTCATGCTAGCAGGATATTTTTGAAAGTTCTCCACCCCTGACTGAGAATTTCACAAAGACCATCGTATTAGAGACGTGGAGGAGGATTTCAGGCTTCCCATTTCGCATATGAGGAAACGCTGGGGTAAAGCGGCTTCACGTCTTGCCCAAGGACAGATGGCTATTCTGTGCCATCAAGTCGGTTTGTTGCCCAAATGCACGTCGTGCCTCATCCCAGAGGATGACGACCCGGGTCTCACCTCAGACGTTCTTCAGCCTCACCTGAGCATTTTTGGAAGCCAAGTTCCTCCCTCGGTCTCATTCGCGGGAAGAGGGAAGGACAGGAGAGCAGTCCCCCCGCCTGTGTGGGAGGCTGCTGCTGATGTAGAAACCTCATGATGTGCCCCAGCTGACATCCTGTCCATTGTCCCCTGCGGGTTCTGTCCTTTCCCCCTCGGGCTCCAAGACGGTGCAGGCTGCAGGGGTCCGGGCATGTCTCCTCATTCGCCCACCTTCCTGGCCCTCGGTGAGTCCTGGAATGGAGGCAAAGGGTTTGAGGGGCAGAGGGGGTGGGCGGGAGACTTGGGGGAAGGGGCCCGCTTCCCCTCCCAGTCCTGACTCCAGTCCGGAAGCCTCCGGGACGCTGGGAGAGCGACGAGGGTCAGCCCCGTCCGCTCTTGCCCCAGACCAAAGTCACACGGTGCAAGTTGAGTCCTAGAAACGGGCTCCTGGGTATGGGGACGAATTCAGACTCCGCAGGAGCTGGGGGAGAGAAGCACCTGTTTGCAAGAGGGGATGGGGGGCTTGTCTTGAGATTATCACAGAGCAAGAAGGGCTGGGGCAGCCCCTGAGCAAACAGAGGTGGGCATTTGTCTTACCAGACCTTCTCTTCCAGCGCTCTGCCTGGGCCCAGTGCTCCCCGCACAGAACGCACAGAATGCTGAGTCTCGTCCCCATCCCCTCGGCACCCCCTCTGGAGCGAGCGGTGGGAGGGCCTGGGAGGAACCCCTGAAATTAACCCCCAACTGCAAACAATCCCAAATGCATGAGCCTCCCGGGTCTCCCCCCACTCTCCACCTGCGCTCCCAACAGCCCCCCGGACCCCACAGGACCAGGCTGAGCCCAAGGCTCCTCCACACAAGCCCAGACCCTCCCCAGCATCCCCTGGGCAGAGAACGTGACAGTCGCCGAGGGTGGAGTCCCAGACGCCAGCCACCCCTGATTCCGACCTCTTCACCCTCGATACATGTCGGCGAGTGACATAATTTTAAATAATTTTAAAATTTCATTTACATTTTTGAAATTTATTTTTCATATATATTTTTTTTTCGGGCAAAATATTAGCTTTTTGGAGCCCTTTCATGGTTTCTGTTCAGATCGAATGAGACCCACGCACCGCTCTTTGGTCTGGACCTGTCTTACCCTCACGCTGTGGGGCTCACGCCCCTCCAGATCCCTCAGCCCTCCTTCTTTCTCAAACACACCATGTCCCCCTCAACTCCGGACCTCCTCACATGCCGACTTCTCTGTTCTGTGGGGGGGATTCAGCCCAGACCCGCTGCTCTCAGCTCAGATCCCTCTTCCCTCCGACCTCCCTGCCGAGCCCTAGGTTTCCGCACTCACCCCGAGGGCACGCATCACAGTTTTACCGGTGGGCTGGGACAAGTGTTCCATCAGTGTCTGTCCTCCCTCTGCACTTTGAGCCCCGAGGGGGCAGCGATCATGGGTGTATTTCTCATGTTTGTAGAACCAGGGGCACGTGGAGGGCGTCTGTATGTGGATAGATAGGTACGGAGATAGAGTAGAAACGAGGAAGGAAGGGAGGAAGGGAGGGAGGAAGGGAGAAAGAAGGAAAGAAAGAGAGAGAGAGAGAAAGAAAGAAACAAAAAGATAAGAAAGAGGAAGGCAGAAGAAAGAAAGAGAAGGAAAGAAAGAAAGAAAGAAAGAAAGAAAGAAAGAAAGAAAGAAAGAAAGAAAGAAAGAAGGAAAAAGAGAGAAAGAAAGAAAGAGATAAGAAGAGGAAGAAAGAGAAAGAAAGAAAAGAAAGAAAGAAAGAGATAAGAAAGAGGAAGGCAGAAGAAAGAAAGAAAGAGAAAGAAAGAAAGAAGGAAGGAAAAAGAGAAAGAAGGAAAGAAAGAAAGAAAGAAAGAAAGAAAGAAAGAAAGAAAGAAAGAAAGAAAGAAAGAAAGAAAGAAAAAGAAAGAAAGGAAAAAAGGCAGGAAGGAAGGAGGGAGGGAGGAAGGGAGAAGGAAAGGAAAGGAAGGAAAGGAAGGAGGGAAGGAAGAAAGGAGGGAGGGAGGGAGGAAAGAGAGAGCAGGCAAATGAGCAAATCATCTCTCCCAGCTCCTGCCTCCGTGAGGGATTTTGTAACTTGGAGGCCGCCTTCCTGTTTCAGGGCTACAAGCCCTCCCTTCCTCCGCCGCGAGCCTAGCAGATGGGGGTTTTCAAGAACCTTAACAGCAAGGAAATAGAGAGCAGGCTGAGCGAGCCCAGAGACGGGCACCCCAGAGAAGACGGCACGGTAGACAGGAACCCTCCTGGGCTGAGGTCTGTGGGACCAGCTGGGGCTCCACACCCCCCGCCCCCCCCTCGGACTTCCCCTGGGGCTGTGCCAACCTCCCCTCCCCCAGCCAGAGCCAGCCAGGCCAGAGTCACCCCTACAACTCCAGACTCCTGTTTCCCTTGTCCCCACAGAGGACACGTGACCCTCCTCCACTGTTTCTGTCCCAGCCCCCTGGGTGCCCCCAGAAAGTGGCCGTGGGCAGGGAGGGAGCCACCCTCCGCAGCAGACACGTCTGGGCCCCCAGCGTGCTCTGTCATCTCCCCGTGTCACCCTGAGAAAAGCCCAAGATGTGGCCGAGTCTCGGGGCCCTATGTCGAGGGGGAGAAAAACTGCAGTGAGGAGGATCGCACCCACCCAGAATGGGCCTGGCCGGGGTGGGGGGTGGGGGGTCTCCTGGGGGAGGAGGATGAGGCGTCCTAAAGGACCGGAGGTAACCGTGGCACAAGCCTTGCCTAGAAATGAACGGAGCATCTAACCGGGCGGAATTGTGTCATATGGTGACTTCGTCAGAACGGACCCCGAGCGCCCGCTCTGCTTCCCTCCTAGGGGTCCTGCCCAGACCCTCCATCTGGGCGGAGCCGAGCCCCGTGATCCCCTGGGGGCAGCCCGTGACCATCGTGTGCCAGGGCCCCGCCGAGTTTCACACATTCCCCCTGGAGAAGGAGGGAAGCGGCTCCTATGAAGATGTGGGGAACCCACAGCGCGGGACGCAGGCCAGATTCCCCATCCCCGAGGCGAGCGAAGACACTGCTGGCCTCTACCGCTGCCGCTATCATAACCAAGTCAGCTGGTCTGAACGCAGTGAGGACTTGCAGCTAGAGGTGACAGGTGAGGACGCCTCTGGTTTCTCTGGGACGGGGTGAGGGCCGCATGTGTCCTTCCCATGGATGCTCAGGGCTCCGGCCGATGCTCAAGGTAGAGGGGCCAGGCTGAGTGGGACAGACCCTGGGGGCCCCCCACCGGGCATGGGTCCTTCTGCCCTGGTCACAGAGATACCCTATCCCCCCCCCCCCACCTATTCCTCCGCTGGGGAATAACAGACCTCAGCCTGGGGCGCTGCTGCGGGGCTCTGCGCGGGGGATCCCGCCAAAGCCAGCAGCCCTGGATGTGGGAGGCACTCCTCTGACCTTCCGGGAGCCCCCCCCCAACTCCTTTAATGTGCGAAGGGCTGCAAGTTTCCTGCGCAAAGGCGCAAGGCTATGAAGGGGAGGAAGCAGCCCGAGGGAGGGAGGGGCAGACTCAGGCTGTGCCCCCCCCCCTTGTGGGCAAGGTCCTGCTCTTGGCAGCTCTCTGCAAGGGACAGAGGGACAGCGAGACTGACAGCTGCGGGAGAGAACGGGGCTCCTGGTGGTTATGTCCCAATGGTGTGGCATTAGGTCACCTAGAGGAAGAGAGACCCCTCTGGGAGAATCCTGAACCCGCTGGGTGGGGGGCGCACAGGGACGCCCCCTTCCCCATCTCTTGCTGTGAAGACTGAGGTTCAGAGGAGAAACCCCGCCGCCTTCCCGCCGGGGTCAGGGTGGAGATCCAGCCCTGCCCCGATCCGTGCCCGCGGGGAATCACCAAAACCGTGCGCGCCCCGGTTTCCTCCTGCGCAACGGGGGGCGATCAGTGTCCTGACCCTGGGGCGCCTTTTTGGCGACACAGGAGCGGTTTACGCAGGGGGGGTGGTCAGGTCCCTGCCTGCTGAATGCCGCAGCCTGAAGTGCTGGTCTTACTAATATTGAGCCTTTCTTCTCGCCCTTTGTTCGTAAGCTCGGGACCCCCGCCTGCTGAGCGCGGCATGCACGCGGCAAAGGAGGAGAAAGGGAGGGCCCCTGCGCGCCCAAACGTCAATGGGAAAATTGATCAGAATGAGCCATAGAAATGTTTAGATATATTTGTATATATTTAAATAGAACGTGTTTATATATTTATACATATAAACATTAACTTATAAAATTTCAGATCTATGATTTAAAGATATTAGAATGTATGTTTACATTATATATTAAATACACAGCAGAATTAACATAATAAAATACATCAATATGTTATTACATATGACTATAGTGTACAGTATTATATATTATATAACGTGATACATTATATTGTGTGTCATGTATTGCTACAATTTATATATGTAAATACATACCTTGTAATAGTAAATATGTATAATTGAGACACAGTTGAGATACGGAGCTTATGCATTACAAGTAATTTTAAATTATAAATCATTCAAGTTATGTATGTGAATTAAATTGTACCTATACAAGTTAAAGCACAGAACTTAAAAATGCATACTTATATTTATTATATGTTACAGCGGGTGGGGTCCTGGAGGTGAAGTTTTCTGCCTTTCCTAAAGGACATTGAGGACTCAGCCTCCCCGGGGCGGCGGGAGGGAGGGAGGGGCGCCTTCCAGAAGAGGCGCCATGGGGGCTCGACCCTGTGAGCGGAGGAGCCCAGCCGGACTCGGTTTGACCACCTGTGAAATGGGCGCGCGGCACACGCGCGGAGCCCAGGGCCAAGCTGGGGTGGGAATGACTGGCGTCAGCCGCGGAGCTTCAGGCCACGGGAGGACATGCAGTCTTGGCTTCTGCGCTCACAAAGGGAAGGTTCAGCCCCATCGGAGGCTGCGGTGACCGACAGAAGGCATCAGCGGTGGGGATTTTTGCGCGTGGGGTGGGAATCCGGAAGGAGGTGAGCAAGGGGAGAGCGGAGGCCGGCGCTGTCCCGCAGAGCCTCCTGCAGGAAGGGCTCGCTGTGCACCTGCGCCATCCCGCTCCATGTCGTTAGCCAGGTGTGGCCGCTGAGCCCGGGAAGCGTGGCCTGTGCGGCCGGCGATCTGACTTTGAAATTTATGTAACGTGCATTTCAGTGGAAATCGTCCGGTGAGGTTGGCGTACTGGAGAGCAGGCTAGAGCATCCGCATCCCCTCGGAAAGTTCTGGGGTCTGTCCTACAGAAGCCCCCTTGGCGGGGCAGGGGCGGGTGGAGTGGAGTCAGGAAGCCTCAGCCCTCTCTGTCCAGCTCAGGCCCTGACGGGGCTCTCATTCCTCCCTCCTAGGAGACCCACAGCTGGAGGGGGACGACAGCAACAGCCCTGGTGAGTGAGGGGCACAGAGGCCCAGGCCGTGCTTCTTGGGGAGGGGAAACACTGGGCTTTGGGGTTGGTCCCATTCCGGCTCTGCCGATGCCCCGTGGACAGCAGACTTCAGCTCTCAGGACCCTGGTTTTGGGGTAATGTTTTCCCACGTCACAGGGCTGCTATGCATTGCAGAGATTTTCTACCTAGGTGTGTGCGTGACCAGCACCCGGCATATACACGGTATGCAGTAGGGGGCCAATAAATGCACACCCCTGATAATCTGCTTCCATTGTCCCTGTTCCCCCAGGTCTGTCCACAGAGCATGTTCCTATCCTCACTGGGGTCTCCGTGGCCTCGTTCCTTTGTGTCCTCCTCCTGGCCCTCATCTTCCTCTATTGTCGGCACCGGAAAAAACACAGTAGGTCTCAGGGAGGGGGTGGGGTGCTGGGAAGAAAGCTTCTCTTCTTAATTCACACACCTGACCGTCCTCAGGGCCCCCCGGCTGCAAAGGTGAGGAACAGAGGCCCCAGGAGAGGTGAGGTCCCTGAGACTGACCCCAGACCCCTCCTAGCCCTCTGTATCCAGGCGGTGGGGGCCCCAGTGCTCACTGTTCTTTCCCCTCAGGGTCAGCCCGGCCGTTGACATCCTAGAGAGGACACCAGGTAAAAGGAGGGACAGGCCAGGAAGAAGGGAACGCCGCGTCCCCGCGGGCCGTGGGGCCCACGGCTGAGTTCAGCACATACGCAGCCCTCGCCAGACGCTGACTCCGGGCCCAGCCGGCCTCCGCTCCTTCACGCCAGGGAAGCCATGCCTGCGGAAGCAGCGGCCATTCGGAGGGCTTCCGAAAGGGATCATCCCTTTCTGGAAAGCCATATGGTCAGGTTTCCTGGAGGCAAGCGCTGGAGTCAGGAGGCCCCTAAGCAACATCTAGGAGATCCAGGAGCCGCGGGGTGCCCCCCAAAACCAACTAGATCCTCAAGAGAACGTGTAGCACTTATTTCCAAAGACCCAGCTACAGACTCCTGGCTGTTTCCAGAGACCCAGCTATAGTCGCTTGACTGTTTCCAGAGACCCGCTATGGTCCCCAGTCACGCAGAGGATTCCAGATGTGTCCTGTGTGTCTCTAACTGCCCCCCGAGGCTCTGTTTCAATTGTCCACTCAGCTGACTCTGGAGACCTTCCAGAGCTCCGAAGTCGACCTTGAACCTGCACTATACTGAGGCAGCGGGTAGCTGAGACCCTGTTTTCTGGATTATGCTTCTCTTTGTTCATCAATAAAAGTTGTCACAGGCCCTCCCTGCAGGAGCCCTGCCCGGGGAGCCGGGTTCCGGTCTCTGGAACAAGACGAAGGATGCGTCAGTGTTTTCTGAAGTGTGCGTCCCAGGGAGGAAGGAGGGCGCTGCTGAGGGGGCGTGTGCCTGAGCAAACGTGCAGATGTACAGCCCTACACTCCACACACACACGCACACGTCCACAAATGCGTGCATGCACGCACATACACACACGCGCGCACACACACGTCCACAAATGCGTGCAGGCACATACGCACATGCACGTGTCCACAAATGCGTACATGCACACACGTACACACAGACATATCCCACACACATGCACATGTCCACAAATGCACACACACACACACACACACAGGCACATGTCCACAAATGCATGCGCGCACACACACGTACACATAGACACACACACACATGCTCATGTCCACAAATGCATGCATGCATGTACACGCACACACATGCACATGTCCACAAATGCATGCATGCACGCACGTACACACAGACACACACCCCCACGCACGCACATGCCCACAAATGCATGCACACATGTACACAGACACACACACCTGCACACGTGCATGCATGCTAACAGACATACATATGGACCATACGAGGGAGTTGCCAAGGCTGTGATCGCACAGAGAGGGACCCTGGGGCTTTCAGTCCGCGCCACGGAACGTGGCAGCTTCCCCTTTCCCATCCCTACCCCAGGCTCGTCCACACTGGATGCCACGCATTCTCCAAACACAAGAGCGCCATCCAGCTCCAGGGCCTTGTCCTTCATCTGCCCTTCGCTCCCTCCCCCAGCTGACGCCCTTCAAGTCTGGGCTTGGACGTCGTTCCTCCTAACAAGGTTGCTACAACTCCTCCGTGTAAAGTGAGGGTATCAGTTTCCCACGGCTGCTGGAAACGATGACCACACTCTTAGTGGTTTTGGACAACACAATTTGTTACCTTACAGTTCTGAGTGTCCGAAGTCTGAAATCGGTTTCTCCGGTGTCCACACAGCCACGTTCCTTCTGGAGGCTCAAGGGGAGAATCCATTTGGTGACCCTTTTCCAGCTTCTAGAGGCTCCCGCCTCCCTTGGTCCGTGGTCCCTTCCTCCACCCTCCGGGAGCTGTGTGGCGTCTTCAGTTCCTGCTCTGGTTAGGACTGCTGCTTCTGCAATGCCTCCTTCCCTTTCCTCTGGCCCTCTTGCCTCCCTCTCGTAAAGCCCCTCGTGCTCACATTGGGACCACCGGCCAATCCAGGAGCATCTCCCCTCTCCAAATCCTAAACTCGCTGACACCAGTAAGGAACCCCATTTGCCACGTGAGGTAAGGTCGCATGTAAGGCAGCACGGGAATGGGTCCGTCTCCCACTAAATGGGTCCGTAAAATGCTGGATGTCTGACGGTCTAATTTCCATCTGAGTCCCCCAGAGCGACTCCGTAGAACAGAACCTGCTGCGCCCTTTGTAGTGGCCATGTCCTGGGTGTCTACAGACTTGACAGCTGTCCTATATGCGTGTCTTGGACGTGACCTAAGTCACTGCGTTGACCTCCAACCTTCCTTGCTGACCCGCCTCTCCTGAGCAAAATCCTCCTCCCCCCGGGGGTGCCCTTTCCAAACACACACCAGCTGACCCAGAGTCCACACCCCCAACCACCTCCCTTATGGGGCTCTCACACTCTGGGCCACTCTCCACGTGCCCTCGTCACCCCAGGGCCACGGAACAGAGAGGTCTACTGAACTCTCTCCACTACAGAGCCCACGGAAATTGTGGAGTCCGGCCAGTGCTAAGGCTGCCGACCCTGCCTTGCTCATCCTTCCCGTAGAAACCACACCAAAAGCTCTTGCCCGCAATTCCCACTTGCCCCCATCCCCTGCTGACCGACCCCGGAGCCCTGCACGGTGTGCCCCTCCTCCTGAGGACTGTCACAAACTATCTTCCAATAGTGCGGTTGCTCTGTGCTCTCCCTGTCCCTCACAGTTCCTACGAATACACGGGATTTTTAAACCACCCTACTGCCGAGCGGGGATCGCGTTCACCTGCTTGCTTCTGCGGGAGGTTAACTTCTGTCACATGCGAGTCATCATGCTCCCCTAATCACACAATCTGATGGGGATGGGGTGTGGGCGCCTTGAGGGCTGTTTCCTGAGAGCCCCCTGCCTTGTGGTGTGCAGAAAACAGATCGCCTGCTTTCCCTGGATCCGCTCTCCGTCTCCTGTTTCACGTCACAGGGTGTCCAGATTCCATGCTTGGGAGGTGCCCTCGCACCTCTCTCTCCCTGACCCCCCCACACCCGACCACACGTGGTCTTACGGTGGTCTCATGGATCTGTTATTTGAACGGAGTCTTTTCCTCCCCTCCTCGTGGTCCCTGTTATTTCTTAATGTCTCTACACACAGATCAGGCTTCCGTCCACAATTGCCCACTTGATTTCTTAGCACTGTTGTTGATTGCTATAGGGTTTGTAGACAAGGCAGCCCCATGCTTCCTCCGCAGAAAACACTTGGGATCTGCACAACCATGCCCCCCACAGCGGGACCAACTGTGCCACCAGAGGCTGTGGGGCGTCCAAGACGACTTGCCAGGAGAGCCCGAGCCCACTGGGGGTGGGACGTGCTGTGTTTGTACCTAGCTTATGGGGTCAGCCTCAGGGACCCCACTGGGATTAAAATGGAATATTACCCTGACAACTGCTGGGGAGCTCTTCATACCCAGCAGAGCATGCCCTATTCTTTTCTCCATTCCTCTTGCTCTCAAAGAAACTAAGGACTGATTATTAATTAACTTGCCCAAGGTCGTCCAGCCTAAGTGACAGTGACTCGGGGACCTTGGGACAAGCCGCATCTCACCAGCTGGGAGAGTCTGTCCTGCCTCCGAGAGGGTGCGTGCCTGGCTTTCCAACCCAATTTCAGTTTGTACTGAGCTTTGATTTTCCATTTGTACCGAAGGTTAATTTCTATTCGTAGTCAAGGTTCTTCCTCTGATTGCTGCCTGCATCTTTGTTTTCTTCATTCCGTTATGTACTGAATTTTTCTTTTTCATGCAGGGACACAGTCTCTCTCTCTCTTTATTAGTTTTCAACAATTAGTGTATTAGAACCAAAAGATTCTGTTACAAAGATTGCATATAAATATATATAATACATTTATATATAAAATATGTATTATACATAATATATACATGATATGTATATATAATGTACAAATATATTTTTGTATAATATGTGTATAATATATATAATATACAAACATATTTATATATACATATAAATATATATTTATTGTAGGACTCAGCTCACGGGTTAGGGAAGCTGGAAGTCCCACCATCTGCTGCCTGCCACTTAGAGCCCCAGGAGGGCTGGTGGTATAATTCAGCCCCAGGCCGCAAGCCCAAGACCCAGGCGTGACGATGTCCAGGGGAGGAGACAGTGGTGTCCCAGCTCAAGAATAGAGAGAGAGGGAACTGGCCCTCCTTCCCCGTCTGTACTAGCCGGTCCCTCGGCGGATGGAGGATGCCCACCCAAATGCGAAGGCTGGACGTATTCACTCAGCGACTGAAGCAAGGGCTAATCTTTCAGAAACCCGCTCACAGACTCGCCCAGAAGCAATGTTTTCCCAGCTCTCTGGACCTCCCTTAGCCCAGTTGGGGTGACCCCTACAATAGCCATCACAGTCGGGATGGTGTATTTCCCCTTAACGTCTGGCTTTTTGCCTCTGACCTGAGCCAGGCTCTCAGCAAGGGAAGGGTGGAGAGCCCGGCACTGGGAGAGAGAGGGCTCCTGAGTGTCCCGCTCCCTCCAGGGCAGGATCGGGTGACCAGGTAGGGACACCTGCTCAAGTGAAAAGAAGTCCCGCGAGTCTAGGCAGTGAGGTCACTGGGGGGGGGCAGACACAGTTTAGGGGAAATTGAAAAACGAAGCAAAATAAAACCGACATATCTTCCGTCTTGGGGGCTTGGTGGGAAGAGGAGGAGGGAGAGGGCAGAAAAGCAGACCTTGTGGACTAGTTGTTTCTTCTTGACCCTCCGACAGGGACACAGAGGTCAAGCCTCAGGCCACGGGTGCAGGGACATTCCCACCGGTTGGACGTCTCTCGCGCTCCGCGGCCCCTGAGCGCCACCTGGAGGCCAAGCCACGTTTAGCACGTTCAGCACGCGCGGTGGCTCAGTGTGGCGAGGCAGAGAGGGAAGGCCCACCTTGCCCTGGGACACACACCCTAACACACATCCATGGGGGCACATTCACTTACACGCGTGCTCTGTAGCTTGTCCAGGTGGGAATTTCCTAGCGAATGGCTTCTAACATTACTTCGATGAAACAAAGCAGCATCTGTACTGTTGTTATCATTGCTGCCACAGTTTTCAAGCATATATATCATTTTTTTTTTCTTTCCCAGCCTAAGCCATCATCCAGAGGCCCTCCTTCCACTGCTTTTTCCCTGAAATCCACCAAAGGCGTGCTTGCACGCGTGGACGTCCACGGCACCCTCTCGTGGTTTGCAGCACATCCTGCTGAGCCCCTGCTCTCTCCCCAAGGTCCCGCTCACCTGCTAAGTACCTCCTGCTCCCTCTGGCGTCACCCTCCTGCCTGGACAACATCACCGGAGCAAGGGTCACTGACTGGGAGGCGGTGTCTTTCTATATGGCTGAGTTTCAACAGAGCGTCGCGACCTTTTTCTCCTGTTTCTTTGGGAATCGAGGGCGGTTGTTTTCACGTAGAAAGAGACGTGCTTTTCTGGGGAGAGCAGCCCTGACCCCGGGCCCCAGGTTCCCTGCAGCAGGTGGGGGGACACTCTCTGTGGGAGCCACATGGTCTCTGAATCCACAGGGCTGCTTCCTGGGCTGTGTCCATGGCTGAGCCCATGGGTCTGGACCTTCTGTTTCTTCGAGGCTGGGGAACACGGGATCTGGGCATCAGACATGCGGTTTCAGGCCAAGAATCATAGAGCACGTGGGCCTTGATGCCCAGAGGGATGGTGGATAGAGAGCTCGATTCTCTTCTCGTGGAAAAACAGTGGCTACAGGGGTGGGGTCTGCAATGGGCTCATGCACCAGGTCTGGGGAGAGCCCCACATTTGTGCCCCTGGTCCAGGAGCACACCACAGACCCCTCCTCTGTCCCTATAGACCTTGCCTTGCTGACCCCAGGACCCTGAGGCCGTCCCTTCCCCAGGACTCGGGCTCTGCCTGGGAGCCCGCCTGGGATCCGAGGCACAGCCAGCCACTCCCCTGGGCTCTGACCCTGAAAGGCCCAGGCCTTTCCCTTGCCTGCCTCCTCCTCCTGGGAAGTCAGTGTGGGTCTTAGAAGCCCAGGACGTGTTCGGGTCCTTAGCTTTCCTCCCAGGGTAAGCAGTTGGTGCAGAATGCTGGACGAGGCCACTGGGCATATCAGAATCCAGTGGCTGCTTTCAGTCCCTTCGGCTCTGTCCCCCCAGTCCCCCCAGAGCCAGGTCCCCCGGCTCAGGGCTGCAATGAGGGGCACTCCCCAGACAGCGAGGTCACCTGGGAATGTGCCCGGGAAGTGCTGGGTGGGGTCAGGTCCTGGCACCAAGGGGGACAGGAACTCCTGTCTCAGTGGTCCTGGGCTGGGCTGGGGCTCATCCACCTGTGAGTGACTCTCCCGTCCTTGTGCTGCCAGCCCCCGCTTCCTGGAATTACACGGCGGGGAACTGTGTCCGCATGAGCCTGGCCAGTGCGGTGTTGCTGATCCTCGTGGTGATTCTGGCAGAAGCTTGGCACGGCCAGGGCAGGTCCCAATGCAGACCGCAGGGACGGAGACAAGAGGGCGCCCAGCAGAGTGTAGACGCCGGGTCCCACAGGGGACATCCCCAGGGCTCTGAGGCTCAGGCTGGAGCCCAAGGAGACCCGGCGTCCCCCTTCTGCTGTGCCGGGCAGTGCAGGGGTGCAGCGGTGATGGGCCCTGCCTCTCCGCTGCTTGTCAGTCTGCGGGTCCCAGCTTTGCGTCCAGGCCTGATACCTGTAATCACGCCACCCCTCCCGCCCCCCCTGCTTCCTGGGCGCCCCTCCTCTTGGGGCTCTCCGCCAGGCTCCCTGCCCCTCCAGCCCCTGCCTCCCTCCTCCTCTTCCTCCTCCTCCCGCCAGATTCAGAGGCCCCATGGGGCTCAGCTCAGGGGATCCCTCAGTGCTCACACCTCTCCCTTTGCTGATGTCAGCATCTGGAGGCTTCCCCTTTACATTTCAGTGGATGACCCCACGGTGGAGTTTCCCGCCTCCCCCTCCATCCTCCTGGAGCCCTGCGCCCTGGCTGCCCTCTGGGAACCAGGAATGTGCGGCTCCAGGCCCCAGGCGCTCACGGACAGCTGTCAGCTGCCTTACTCAGGAGACCCCCAACTCCACCTGCCCTGGGTCCCCACACAGCCCGTCTCTCCACTTCCCGGATGGTCTCTGCCTTGCTCCCCCTGCCGTGGGCTCCTGGGCCCCACGGTGTTGGATCTGGAGTCCAGGGAAGGAAATGCCCATCAAAACCACGCTGACCTAGCCCCGCACACTCATCAGGATGGCTTTTATAGATTTAAACCTGTTTCTGGGAAAGTGACGAATGTTGGGAGGAAGTGGAGATATTGGAACCGCTGCGCACTGGTGGGGGGGGCGTGTAAGTCGGTGTGTCAGTTCCTCAGAACGTAAAGAGAATCGCCCAGGGACCCAGCAGTCCCAGCGCTGGGGGCGCAGGTGGTGGGGACGGAGGCAGGGACCCCAAGCTGTGTGCGCTCGCGTCCACACCAGCGCCGCCCGCACTGGCCAGGGCAGCCGCAGGCTCCGGAGCTGTGGAAGAGGGCAGCCCGCGTCGGGCACGAGCAAGGACTCCAGCGGCCAGTGCGGCCTTCGAACACGGAGGAAGGGGCGCCGTGCCCAGGGAGGGGTGGGGCCCTGCAGACGCCCTCCTGTGAGCCCCGTGTGACTGCGGCAGACCCGGGACCCTGGAACGGAATACGCGTAATAACCCCGAGCCTGTCGTCCCCAGTCTGTGCTCGCTCGTTGTAGCGGACGCAGAACCCCTGGTGTCCAACACTGTTCTCTGTGGGCTCCCAGCCTTCTGGAAATGGGTTCCGGCACCCACCTTTCCTTGTCGGCGCCCTGACTGTGTCTTACAGTGTAACTCTGTCTTGGACTGTGTAGAACATTCGTAGGTTTCAAACGCCGAAACCCCCTGAAATGGTGCGTTCAGAGATGGCCCACCTTGGCCGTCCCCTTCACCCCACCCCACACATACTGCAGGTGACGATTTTGGTCCGATTCTGGTTTTCAGAATGAACAAAGGATCCGTGGAGAGTTAAGTCAGCAGACATATCATGTTACTTAACTCCTTTCTCAGAAGGAAGTTAGCCCGTTAGAGCGAGAGCTGTGCACCCCACTCTCTGCTTTTCCAGGTCCTGCTGTTCCTGTAAGAAGCTGCCCCAAACCCGGTGCTGGAAACACATTCCCACCCGCTCAGGTCTCTGGCTGAGGCGTCTTGCGTGGTCCCATGGGCTGCATGAGTGGTCAGCTGGGCTGCGTTCCTTCCCGTGGCTGCAGGCGCTAAACAAAACACTCATGAACATCAAATGGATCAAAGACAAAAAGCATAACAGAAACAAAAAACAAATGAAACAAATGAAAAGGAAACACATATACCAAAACCGATGTATGGGTTGCTGCAAAAGCATTTCAGAGAAGGAAGTTTATAGTCGTGAATGCAGCTGTTAGGAAATTGCAAAGATCTCAACTATACACCCTAACTTTACACCTTGATGGACAAGAAAAAAGAGTACACTAATCCCAAAGTTAGCAGAAGGAATGAAGGAGAGTGGAAATAAATGAAATAGAGACACTGCCCACCCGAAAGAAAAAGAAAAAGAGCAATGAATCTAAGAGTTTGTTATTTGAAAAGATAAACCAAATTGACAAATGTTTAGCTAGACCACCTAAGAAGAAGAACAAGAGAAAACTCAAATCAAATTGGAACTGAAAGAGGAGGAATAACAACTGATCCCACAGAAATATGTAGGAGCGTAAGGGAGTACTACCAACGACTCTGCACCCACAGATGAGACAACCTGGAAGAAATGGATCAACTCCCAGCAACACACAACCTACCACGACTAAATCAGGAAGAAATAGAAAATCTGAACAAACACATAAAAAGCAAGGAGACTGAGTGGGTCATCAAAGACCCACTGACACAGAAAATTCCAGGACACCAGATGGCTTCACTGGAAAATTCTATTGAACATCCAAAGAAGAATGAATGCCAGTCCTTCTCAAACTCTGCCCAAAAAGTGGAAGGGGGGGACACTCTCAAACTCATTCTTCAAGGCCAGTGTTATCCTGATGCCAAAGTCAGATGAAGACCCTACATGTTATCCTGATACTGATATTCCAAAATCAGATGAGGACACTACCAAAAAAAAAAAAAAAAAAAAATTAAATAGAGAGACCAAAGTCTTTATCTGTCCTTCATAACTCCAGAAAAATTTCCTGGACAAGTCATTCTTGCCAGCCTCTTTTTCCTTTCATTGTGTTAATTAGTCTTGAATTTGGATGTCCAAGTATCTCCCTGGGTTTAGGAAGTTCTTGGTTATCATTTCTTTACAAAAGCTTTTACGACCCCACCCCCACCCCCCCACTTTTTCTGCAACTCTAATCATTCTGTTCTGTGGTAGATGCTGTCCAGTGCCTTCTATTAATTTTATTCATTAACTGAATTCCTCGAGTATCTCCCTGTGTTTAGGAAGTTCTTGGTTATCATTTCTTTACAAAAGCTTCCCCCCTCCCCTTCTTCTGGAGCTCTAATCATTCTGTTTTGTGGTAGATGCCGTCCAGTGCCTTCTATTAATTTTATTCATTAACTGAATTCCTCGAGTCCAGAATTTCTGTTTGGCTTTTTTCTATGATTTCTATCTCTTTGTTAAACTTCTCTTTTGGTTCATGTATTCTTTTCTCATAACTCAATGAGTTTCGCCAATGCAGCTCTTTTGAAATCTTGGTCAGCTACATGGCAAGATTCCAAGTCTGAGTTCAGTTTCTGGACGGCTATCCTCGTCTTTTGGTAATGACATGTGTCCTTGATTCCTTGATTCTTCGTGTTCCTTGGAGTTTCCCATGGCCGTCATTTGAAGTGGCAGTCACTCCACAAATCTTTAGTAGCTGTCTTTGTGTGGGAGATGTTTTTCATTGGTCCTGCTTATATCTGATACTTTCTCCAACTTTGCACAGATGCACAAAATGTGTAAGCTTGTATTTCCTTTCTGGTCCTTGCAACCCACCAGGCTGGCTCCTGGAAACTTTCGGGTTTTTTGCTACAAGTTTGTGGTTTCTCTCTTGCCCACAGACCCCGGTTTGTTTTCAGAGCCTGCACAAAGATCTGGCCACAGCATACAGTGAGGTGTGGGTTTTCACACTTGGGGCGTGGAGAGCGCCCTTGGGCTGGAGCTGGGGGTGTTGGGGGTCAGATCTCCCAACAGCTCAGAGACAGGCTTCCTGCTGCGGTCATAAATGCAGTCAATGGGAACCACATCTGTTTAATCCCTTGGATACTCTTAAATGCCTCTTTCCCCATCTCCTGCTCCCCCCATCTGGAGGTCCTGCTTCAATACTCTGGGCATCTCCAGCAGACCCACACAGCTGGGGAGGCCGGGCACCCACTCATTGTTCTCCCATTCCATGTTGGCTAGTTCAGCCCCCTCAAATGTGCCCCCCACCCTGGGCGGAGGGGTGACTTGGCAAAGATCCTCTTACCTTCTCAAATCCATCTCCATTTCCTTCATTTACAACAAAGGATCAAGATACACATGTCATTTCTAAATATATGCACCCGAACACTCAGTGGGTGTCTCTGTAAAATGTTCAATTACGTATGTCTTCAGCTGTTATAGACATCAACCTCACTTCTATCCTTCTGACACTTAGAACACGTCCTCATTCTATTCCCCAACATCTCGAATTTCCACGTCTGGTCTCTCTATGCTGCCTTCCGGAAAATCACTAATACTGCATCCTACTTTTACAAATGTCTCTTCAGCTTTGTCTTGTCCTTCATGGAATGAACTTTTTCTATGTACTGATTTTATTGGATTTTTCATCTCTAAAATCTCTTAATCGTTTCAAGAATTGCCTATTCTTCTGTAACACAATCCATATTCTCACATCAAAAATTCAATATCTCCTTTTATTTTTTCGGATATTTAAATATGCTTAATTTTATTCTCATATTTTCCTATCGATTCTATTTCCTCGTATATGATGATTCTTATTCATCTGTAGCTTATTGTCCACGCACTGTTTACCATGGTTAGGATCACTCTCTGATGTCCATTCTTGGTGGACACTCTCCTCTCATACACCTGTTCGTACGAGAAGGGTTTCTCCCGGGGCTGTTCTGGGAGTCGGGCTGAGCACAAGAGATAATTGCGACCTCTCCTGGTCTGTAGTGTCCATTCTCTCACACGTCACATCAGGACAAGACCCAAACAAGGAAACAGGCTTGCAGACAGGATGTTATTACCCTGGGCTACACAGGCAGCGGAGAATAGATGAATATTTAGATAAAGGTTAACTTTTCCTTCAAAAAAAAAAAAAATCAGCGCTCCCATACAACTGAAATAAATGTTCCCTACAGCTTACGTGCAGGAACCCAGGGTGGGGGGGACAGCTCTCTCCCAGAAACAAGGGGCACTGAGGAGCCAGGAGGGTCTCACAGGATGTTCCCAAGAAGGGGGAGGGAGGGTGGACAATGTCGCAGGAAAATAGGGAAGTTCTTGGAGGCTGTGCAGAAAGAAAGCCCACGCTCCGGGGCCAGGAGAGGAGCTGTGCTCCCTTCCGTAGGTGCCTGTGTTTCTCCCCTGGGCTCATTACCACCACGACCTCAACGTGAGCTGATCAGAGAGGACACACATGTGTCTGTGCTGACATGAGCTCCGCAGCACAGCAGGAACCCACGTCCCCTGCAGCAGCCCTGGATCTGGGGACCCGACCATGGTGAGGCCCCAGGGGTGTGTGGGCATGAAGGAGACCCCACGGGGGAGACTCTGGGAGGGAAGGACCTGCCCTGGTCTCCTCGCCTGGATGGGGCATCTCAGGAAGCCTCGGGGTGCGCTCGCTGCACGGTCATGGACACCAGAGCCAGGCTGGGCTCAGGGGAGGGGCTGTTCCCCTTCCTGTGGGGCCGCTAACGTGACAACCATGTGACAGGCAGGACCGGCCTCCGCGCGGCCCCACCCTGTGTGTCTGTCTGTCCTGTGGGCACCGTGGTCTCTCCGTCTGCACAGCCGGACCCAGAGAGAGGAGACGCCATGACCCCCACCCTCACGGCCCTGCTCTGCCTCGGTGAGATCTGAGGAGGGGAGGGGACGCCCCAGTCTGGGAGGGACCCACCCCACAGCCAGGCCCTGGTCTGTCGGAGGCCCCCGGCTCAGGAGGCTCACGGGAGGAGGGGTTCCGCTAGGATTCGGGGCAAACCTCTCACAGGGACTCTCTTCCAGGGCTGAGTGTGGGCCCCAGGACCCGAGTGCAGGCAGGTGAGTCTGTCCCCAG
>CM052888.1:47369822-47380769 GCA_028534135.1 Potos flavus
ACCCCACTGACGCTGCCTCCTCCCCAGCAAGCCCAAGTCTAGAGAGCAGCACTGGCTCCCGGACTCGAGGCCGGGGGAGGTGGGGCAGGGACTGGGAGTCAGCCCAATTTCAGTTCCACTTCTGCCCCGTCTCACACAGAGGCTGTGTGACCCGGGCTGGGACACTTCCCTTTCCTGAGCTTCTGTCAATGCAAATTTTCGTCCTTCCTCCCACCACGCTGGCCGTCGGCCAGTGCTTAGTGAGCAGCGAGCCCATCCGGCCATGGCGCCAGGTACTGGGGATTCCTCGCTGCGGCGACAGACTCGTTCCTCCCCTGGAGCATGGGGCTGTGATGAGTGACAACAGACAATACGAACCCTAGACAAAGGGAAATCAGGCCATGTTTTGGTAAACCATAGAGGAGGCGAGAAACCGAGGACAGAGTCTCAGAGACAGGTGGACATCTAGCAAGCTTAGCCCCAGGACTGTGGGGACCATCTGGGGTGGAGAGTCCAACACGAGACGGGACGAGCACACGTGTGCTGAGTGGTGTCGTCCTCGCCCGGGAGGGTGAGCTCTCCTGGAACCGCGTCCTCAGGGAGTGGGGGACCCGCTCCCACACAGCCTCTTACTGCCCCCACGTGTTCCTGGATCTTACCTTCAGGAAGCAGGAAAACGGTCAGCATGGTGATGCGTGAACAGATCGCTCTTGTGAGGAGATCACCCCTGCGGAGGCCGTGTTGTGCAGGAGGGGGTGTGACCCTCGGTGGTGATGGCACCATCGTCGCCCGCTGGCTGCCTGCGGAACCGATCAGCATTCTAAGCGGTGTTTGTGGCTTCTTGCGAGCCGCTCACAGATTCCCAGGAGCACAAATACATTCACGGTTGGCAGGAAGAGCCGGTGATGGATCTTTTTTTGGTTTCACGGCCCAGGAGGTTTGGGAGGAGTGTGCTCTGTGGAGATCGTCTCCGCTGTCCCATCCCAGGAAGACACTCAGTTTGGGGGTGGGGGCGGAGGGGGAGGCGGGGAACTGGGATGAGTTTGCTTGTGGGGAGGAGCGGGCCCTGCCGGGGCTGGAGAGGGGAGCTCGGCATGGTTGTCAGCCCGTGGAGGGTCAGGTGTAGAGACTGGGTGTCGCTGGAGTAAGGTAGAGATGGGTGGGCAGGTTTTGTGCAGGGGAGGGGCAGTGACAAGTAGGTTTGGAGCCATGAGAGTAAGACAGTTCCTCAGGGAGTGAGGGCCTGGAGGAGAAGCAAGAGGGGAAGGCTCATGTGGTGGCTCCCACTGTCCAGTCTTCCACTGATCCTGACGGCGGTGTGGACGGGTTCACGGAAAGAACTGTGTGGAGACGTCATCATGTGTTTATTTGACTGGAGGAGACGTTGGGGCTACCCAGGACGAGTGACCCCAGAGAAGGATGGGAAACATGTTTATAGACCGTAAACTGACTTACAGAGGGAAACTACCACTGGGCTCCGGACTTGGGGTTGTGGTTTGTTTTCTTCACACATTATCTCTCTACCGACTTCTCTGTTTCTGTGACAGCAGTACCTTCCTCCAGCAAAACCCGAGTCATTCCTGCCTGCTCACTGCTCTTGTCCCCCAGGCATTAGTCCTTCTGGATTCTGTCTCCAGGCTTTGTGCAAATCGCCAGCTGGACACAGTTAATGCTTGTTAATCCATCGTCGTTGGTGGACATTTGCCTGTCACCACCTTTTGTTCTCCCTTGTTTGTCCTATGAACACGCTTGCCTAAGGGTCTGCTCAATTACCCGGATGCAGTTCTCTTTCATGTCTGTTTTTCACTTTGGCAATAAGAGCGCTTAACATGAGATCTACCCTCTTTACAAATTTCTGTCAGGACCCTATTGTCCACTCTAGGCGTGGAGTTGTATGGGGATCTCTAGAACTGTCTGTCTTGCAGAACTACAACGTATGCCCAGAAGTGGAATTTCTTGGTGACACGGTACTCCTGGGTTCACGTTTTTAAGGATCCGCCATCTCTCAATTTCATGTAACTTACACCCTACAAGTAATGCACTGGGCCCCTGTGCTGCTGCCCCCTCCCATGATTGATAGGACACCATGACTATTTACATCTCATCTGGAGTCCTGGAGCTTCAGTCTTGTGAGTTCACTGAAACTGGGCCAAGAGAAATAGAAATAATCATTCCACATAAAATGCGAGGAAGCCTGGGTGCACTTTGGGGCCACTAGAGTGGCATTAATGCCTCCTATGTTGACTTGTACTGTTTTGTGACATCAGTTCTGCACGTTCCTCCCCATTGGGCACCTCACAGTGGCACCTTGAAGTTGCCTATGAAGGGAGGAGTTACACCAGATATACCGGCCAATGCCACAAACCAGCATTTTGCACACAGGTTTCTCGGAGGCAGCACAGAGCAGGCCATCTGGTGGAAGTGAAGGGCAGGTGGATGCATGGAGGGTGTTGGGGTATCTCATGGATTTCTCTCTTTCAGGCTGCATCTTTTGATGCCCATTTACAATGCATTCAAACAGCCTGCATTATGGGAACTAAACAGATGGAGACGCCTTCACGTACCTCAAGGTGTATGGTGATTAGAAGGGAGGAAAATGGGAAAATGTGTTACTTGAAATGTAATGAAACATGAAACATGAAAACATGAAAAATGAAACATGCCAGAGCATGGCAGTATATGGAGATGTGGACTGAAGTCTGCCATGCGGGTATAAGCTGGTTGGGGAAGATGAGAGCCAGTGAAGACGACTCACCAATGGTTGGGAAGGGGACTCCACAGTTTAATGGCAGAAGAGGGCTCCCCGCACTGGGAGCCATGAGTCCTCCTCCTCAGTTCACAAGGCACATACCCCACATGCTCTTCCAGAACCTTCTGGGCACACAAGATGTATTTCCCAGGCTCTGCTATTCTGATCGTTGCATTGTTCTCTCTTGTGTTTACCTCCTGGCTGCATCTTGGGCTCTTCTCTCACTGTACCAAGCCTGAAAGAGGACAATCCCGAGGACCACTAGGATCACGGCAGCCATGCCCATGCGGATGAGATTCGCCACTGTGTAATCTGGGGTGTGGGAGGCTAGGAATTAAGGATAGAGAGGGCACAGAGGTCAGGGCAGATGAAAATCACCCAGGATCCTGGATGTCCATCCAGGGCACCCGCCTCCACTTGACAGCACTTAACCGTCCATGCCATCCCCATAACTGAGTCTTTCCCCTACCCTCCAGTGTTGGTGTCTGCCTTGTTTTGTGATGAGCTGATGGTGTCAGCTGCTTCTGAGAACCATAAAACTGTGGGGGGAAATGAGGTGCTGATGGGACTCAAACTTGTCCCCTGGGCTCTGTGTTCTTGTATCTGCCCTATTTCTTGTGATATAACTAATATGGAGTCCCCAGTGAACACTTTCTCTGCTATAGAAGGATCACCTCTGTTCTCATTGGATTCTTTCTGTCTCCTTGTGTTTTATGAATTGAGATTTTGCCTCTGAGTCCCATTGGAGCAGAGTCTTCATGTGTCCCCTAGCTCAGAAATTCAGTGTGTAAAATCATCTCTCAATATAGAAATACTTGAACTATTCAATTTCTGTGTTTGTTCTGAGCACGTAAGCTACCTCTCATGGATAGGAGAACTTGCGTTTTTCCACAATTCAGGACCCACTGTTCATGCATGAGGGGTTGGTCGTAAATATATTGGAGATATATATTCATATATATGTATATGAATTAATATATATGAATATATATATGAATATATTGAGAGAGAGTGTGAGAGTTCAATGTGTACCATGTAAGTGTGTTAGTTATTTGAACTATCCTAGGTAGGATATCCCCATTCCCATCACCACCATCATCACCATCACTATCATCATCATCATCACCACCACCACCACCATCATTACCATCCCCATCACCACCATCACCATCACCACCATCACCATCACCACCATCATCACCATCACCATCACCACCACCACCACCACCACCATCACCATCACCACCACCACCACATCATCACCACCACCACCATCACCACCACCATCATCACCATCACTATCATCATCATCACCATCACCACCACCATCATTACCATCCCCATCACCACCATCACCACCATCATCATCACCATCATCCCCATCCCCATCACCATCATCCCCATCACCATCATCCCCATCACCACCATCACCATCACCATCATCATCACCACCATCCTCATCATCACCATCACCACCATCCTCACCATCACCACCACCATCACCATCATCATCACCACCATCATTATCACCACTACCATCCTCCTCTTCCTCCTCCTCATCATCACCATCACCATCATCATCACCACCACCACCATTATCACCACCACCACCATCATCATCACCATCACCATCATCATCACCACCACCATCATCATCACCATCATTATCACCATCACCACCATCATTACCATCCCCATCACCACCATCACCACCACCACCATCATCATCACCACCACTATCCTCCTCTTCCTCCTCATCATCACCATCACCATCATCCTCACCATCACCACCACCACCATCATCATCACCATCATTATCATCACCACCACCATCATCGTCATCACTGTCTCCCTCCTCCTCATCTCTCTCTCTTTATCTCTATCAGTCACAAAGAACTCCGAAAACTGCCAAAAGCTTTCAAGGAAGAACACCAGTCATTTGATTTTTATCTTCAAAGACATCCCCTCTCACCTCAAACCCTTAAGGAACAGAGAAAATCAGTGTTGTTATAAAACTGGTGAACACAAAATTAGATAATCTTGCAAACCTAATTTAATCTGTTTTCACATTAAAAAAAAAAAAGAAAAAAGTATAGGTGAATTCTAATTATTAATCTCCATGTGAAAATTTCAAATAAGCTTATACACTTCAGAAAATATGAATGAAGAATAGACATCATTCAGTTGGTTAATATCCAAATGTTTAATACCAAGAAGACTTTTAAATGTATCTCACTAGGGCTATAAAATTTGAAGAATAAGAATAAGTTTTTCTGTACAAGCCCAGAAAAAATTCTATTCCTAATTTGTATTAAGAAAAGAATAATTTTTTTTCCCTAATAAAACCTGAATGTAACAGAGAAATGACCTGAAATAGACAGGTCAATATTGCTATATACATAAAAACACAGATTTTTAAAATGTGTTTGACTTACAATAATTAAATAATTTGGGCTATCAATTAAGATGTGTGTTGTTGTTTTTTTTTTTTTTTAAAGATTTTATTTATTATTTGACAGAGAGAGACACAGCGAGAGAGGGAACACAAGTAGGGGGAGAGGGAGAGGTAGAAGCAGGCCTCCCGCCGAGCGAGGAGCCCGATTCGGGGCTTGATCCGAGTGCCCTGGGATCATGACCTGAGCCGAAGGCAGATGCTTAACGACTGAGCCACCCAGGCGCCCCTAAGATGTTTTCTTAAAGCAACACTTAGATTCATGTTAACATCTTACTTTGTCATCATTATCATAAGGCATTTGCTGCAAATAACACTGCTACACAATCTGGAAATAAAGAGATAAGCTTCGATTTTGTTGAGATTGATATAATGATTATCAGAAAATCAAAGGAGATCAGTTGTAAAGCACCCGAAAGGTGGAGTATCTGTACTAAGTTAATAAAATATAAAATTAATACAACCAAACTAGTATCACTGTCATATATACTTAACTATTATTTAGAAAGTATAAAGAAATAGGGGAGGAGCAAGATGGCGGAGGAGTAGGAGATCTAAATATTGGGTCCCAGGAATTCAGCTGGGTAGTTATCGAACCATTCTGAACACCTACAAACTCAACAGGAGATTGAAGAGAAGAAGAGCAGCAATTCTAGGAACAGAAAAGCGACCACTTTCTGGAAGGTAGGACGGGTGGAAAAGTGAATCCGAGGTGATATACGGGAAGATAGACTGCGGGGTGCGGGGGAGGGGCCGGCTCCCGACAAGCGGTGGAGCAGCGGGGCACAAGATCAGAACTTTTAGAAGTCGGCTCCACCGAGGGACATTGCTCCAGGGGCTAAACGGGTGTGGGGGTGTTGTGTGGCGCCCTCGCGGGGACAGTGTGGTCTCAGGACTGGCGGGGTCACAGAAAGACCGGGGGTGTCTGAGGGCAGCAGAGCCCCCAGGTATCAGAGCGGGGAAGCCGGCGGTAGAAACGGAGTCGAGCAGTGGGTCTCAGCTCGGGGTTACCTTATACCGTGATCTTCGAGCAGGGACCCCACAAGGGGCAGATCCGGGGAGACTCGCCTTCCCCCTCCGGGAGGAGCGGCGCGGGAGCGGCGGCAGGAATCTGCTGGGTTTGGAGACTCCAAACGGGGCCGCGAGCCAGGGACAGAAACGCTCGGTCACAGGCCAGGTGAGCTCGGAGCGCGGCCGGAGACCAGGGAGACGGGAGGGACTGACGGCTTCTCTCTGAGGCCTCACTGAGGAGCGGGGCCCCGAGCTCTCGGCTCCTACGGGCGGAGACTGGAGGCCGCCATCTTCATTCCCGGCGTCCAAAGCGGTATGGAAAGCGGTCAGAGAACAAAAGCTCTGAGAGCGAACTGAGCAGATGACTTAGCCCGGCCCCTGGCAAGGGCGGTGCGATTCCGCCTCCGGACAAAGACATATGAGAATCATGGCGACAGACCCCTCCCCCAGAAGATCAGCAACAATATCCAGCCAAGACCAAGTTATCGATCAATGAAAACTGCAAAACTTCAGAGCGAGGGGAATACAGTACATAGAATTCATGGCTTTTTCCCCATGATTCTTTAGTCTTTCAAAGTTAAATTTTTTTAATTTTATTTTTTTCTTATTCTATTTTTAAAAATTTTTGCTCTTTCCTATTTTAACGTTTTTTAAACTATTTTATCTTACCAATACCTTTTTAAAAATCTTTTTAGGCGCCTGGGTGGCTCAGTGGGTTAAGCCTCTGCCTTCGGCTCAGGTCATGATCTCGGGGTCCTGGGGTCGAGCCCCCACATCTGGCTCTCTGCTCAGCAGGGAGCCTGCTTCCCCCCTCTCTCTCTGCCTGCCTCTCTGCCTACTTGTGATCTCTCTCTCTGTGTCAAATAAATAAATAAAATCTTAAAAAAAATCTTTTAAGATTTTCACTGTTATAGTCATATTCTATCCCTTCATTGTATTTAACCTTATTTTTTGTATACATATAGGTTTTTCTTTCTTTAAAATTTTGGGATACAGTTTCTTGTAACAGATCAAAATATACCCTAAATTTAGCACATGGCTTTGTTCTAGTGTCCAGCCTGCTCACATTCGTTCCTCTTTTTTTTTCTTTTTTCAACCAATTTCTTATCTTATCAATCCCCTTTTTAGAATCTTTTTAAATTTTCATCTTTACAGTTATATTCCATCCCTTCATCATGTTTACCCTTATTTTTGTATATATATAAGTTTTTCTTTCTTTAAAATTTTGGGTGGCAGTTTCTTCTAACAGACCAAAATACACGCAAAGTAAGTGTGTGACTCTGTTCTATTCACCAGTGTAATATATATAGTCTCTCTCTATGTATATATATAGTCTAATGTATATATATAAAATATGTAATATATATTATATATAAATATACATTTTTCTTTTTTTCTCCTTTCTTCTACCCTGGTTTCGGGTCTCTTCTGAGTTGATTAATGTATATTTTTCTGGGGTCTTTGCTACCCTTTTAGTATTTTGTTCTCTCATTCATCTATTCTTATCTGGATAAAATGACAAGGTGGAAAAACTCACCTCAAAAAAAAAAAAAGAACAAGAGGCAGTACTAACAGCTAGGGACCTAATCAATACAGACATTAGTAATATGTCAGAACTAGAGTTCAGAATGACAATTATCAAGGTGCTAGCTGGGCTTGAAAAAAGCATGAAAGATACTAGAGAATTCCTTTCTGGAGAAATAAAATCGCTTTTTGGAGAAATAAAAGAACTAAAATCTAACCAAGTTGAAATCAAAAAAGCTATTAATGAGGTGCAATCCAAAATGGAGGCTCTTACTCCTAGGATCAATGAGGCAGAAGAGAGAATTAGTGATCTAGAAGACCAAATGACGGAGAATAAAGAAGTTCAGAGATAAACAACTACTGGACTACGAGGGGAGAATTCGAGAGATAAGTGATACCATAAGATGAAACAATGTTAGAATAATTTGGATCAAAGAAGAAGAAAGAGAGAGAGGGGCAGAAGGTATATTGGAGCAAATTATAGCAGAGAATTTCCCTAATTTGGCAAAGGGAACAAGCATCAAAATACAGGAGGCACAGAGAACTCCCCACCAAATCAATAAAAATAGGTCCACACCCCATCATCTAATAGGAAAACTTACAAGTCTCAGTGACAAAGAGAAAATCCTGAAAGCAGCTCGGGACAAGAGGTTTGTAACATACAAAGGTAGAAATATTAGATTGGCAGCAGACCTATCCACAGAGACTTGGCAGGCCAGAAAGGACTGGCATGATATATTCAGAGCACTAAACGAGAAAAATATGCAGCCAAGAATACTATATCCAGCTAGGCTGTCATTGAAAATAGAAGGAGAGATAAAAAGCTTCCAGGACAAACAAAAACTAAAAGAATTTGCAAACACCAAACACCAAATATTAAATCACCAAATATTAAAAGGGGTCCTCTAAGCAAAGAGAGAGCCTAAAAGTAACAGACCAGAAAGGGGTCTGTCTCCTGCTCTTCTGAGCCCCAGGCCTGATGGATAAAATCACATGCACCTGTGTCTCCCTCCGCTTCCCAGCCCTTCCCAGATGCGAGTTCCTGGGAGAGGCAGGGCAGTGAAGGTCGGAAATGGGATCACTGCAGCACCCCCTTTCCCCCCTTTACAGAGGGGGCACGCCTTTCTCAGAAGCTCCACCTCCCAGGAGAAGGGAGCTCCTGAAGACCCTGCCCCAGGACACGCTCGCCCTGCCTCGGAGGGAGCGTCTACCTCGCCCCTGCCCCTGGCTAGTAGCCAACGCCCAGCTTCTGAGCGGGGCATTGATCAGGAAGTCAGTGGATGGGGCCTCCGCCTTGTCACCTGTCTGACCTCATTTCCTCTCAGCGTCGTGGCATCTAGGTCCGTGCCTCTCCATCCTCAGTCTTGCCGGAGACGCCAGGGATCGGGCTTCTGGGGGTGGGAGGTCCTGCCTATTCCCACACCCTCCTGGGTTGACCCTCCTCTGTGGAACCGCCCCTTGGGAACCCTTTACGGGCGTCCCGTCTCAGACTTCCCTGGAGACAGGACACTGAGCTGACCTTTTCTGCTCAGAGGGGACAGGGACAGCAGGGACTCCTCACCTAGGAGCAGGGACCTGCCCTAAATCACCATCTCAGGGAACACTGAGACCCCCCCTCCAGTGAGTCCCACCCCATATCTCATAATCCAAAGAGGTGGGGAGGTAGGCTCCTGAGCGTCCCCCTCACTCTACCTGGCTGCTGTTCCCCCTGGCCGGGCCCCTAGCCTCTCCCTCTGCTGTGACCATGCCAGCTCTCCTCCACGGGCCTTGGAGTCTCTGGAGCCCCATCATGGCCCTGCCATGACTACCCAACTCCAGCCCTCCTCCTGAGAGACTGGGAGAAATTATAACCCCCTGGACAGAAGCCCTGTGACTCAGCAGCTGGTTGACCCGGGTCCTGGGGAGGGGGGTGGCGCTCGGGGGCGGTGCTCTACAGGATCCTGGGCAGTAGCTGGGTGGGGGCTGGAGCTTCTCCCAGAGACCCTGTCTCTGCTCCCACTCTTCTCCCTGTGGTCCAGCCTCAGAGACATGTGGCCCCCAGGTGTCTCTCCCGGACTCCCAGGCCCTCCTGAGATATGAGATCGTTTCTGAGTATCTGAGGGGGCATTAGATCCTCTGAGGGGCTCTCGGAACTGACCTGGGGTGGTGTGTGCTCCTTCTGAGCAAGCAGACCCCAGGGGCACCCCGATGTCGAGCACTCCTGTGGATGGGGGGTTGGGGCAGACCCAGGAGTCCCCATCTCACTTAGACCTCTCCTATATCTGCCCTGTGGACTCCTCAAGACCTTCCAACTACCCACCTGGCACCTTCGGACCCAGGATAGGGACAAAAGGGGGGCAGGGGTGAAGAGCCTCTGTTGGCCTCCTATGAGCTGAGGGGAAGATCTCCCTCTGATTGACCCTCCTTGGAGCCCCTCTGTCCCATCCCAGCCCAGGTAACAGAGCCATGAATAGATCATCAGGACACAGAAGGGACAGGGCTGGGCTCCTCACCTGAGACCAGCAGCTCCAGGGGGTCACTGGGGTTCGACCACACCTGGGGGGTGCTGCTGTCATAGCCATAGCATTGGAACGTCCACCTGAGGCCGGGGGTCACGGGGCCCACAGGGAACAGGGCCCGGGTCCCCCCACTGGGGGCTGGCTGGGAGCCCAGGGTCCAGGAGGGCTGCCCTTCTCCTTCCTTCATCAGGATGAACCTGTCAAATCCCATCCATGAGCCACACTGGAGGGTCACGTTCCCACCTGAGGTCACAACAGGGCTGGGCAGGGCTGTGAGCCAGGGTTTGCCCTGGGATCCTAGGAGAGGAGGAGGGGGTGGTGTGAAATGGGGCTCAGATCCCCCACATCATCCCCAGGCTGGGCTGTGGGAGGCAGACACCTGAGCGCAGACCCCCTTCCTGAGGGCAGAGCCTGGGGCTGGGACCCTGAGTGGGCTCGCACCTGTCACCACCAGCTCCAGGGGGTCACTGGGCTCTGACCAGCCGGAGGGACTGAGATAGTCACAGAGATATCTTCCTGCATAATCATCTGTCATGTATGTGATGGAGAACTTGGCCTTGTCCCTGGGCTCCAGTGGCTTCTGTGTGTCCCAGGTCGTCGAGCCTCCCTCTTTCTGCAGGCGGTACTCCTGGGCCTCCAGGCTCCCCTGACACCAGATGGTCACAGGTGTCCCCCAGGGGATCACAGAGCCTGGCTCCGCCCAGACGGTGGGTTTGGGGAGGGTCCCTGGAAGG
>CM052888.1:47387580-47421977 GCA_028534135.1 Potos flavus
AACACCTTCAGTTTGTTTCTCAGAGTCCACAGTCTCTCATGGTTCCTCTCCCCCTCTCCGATTTCCTCCAATTCATCCCTCCCCTCCCTCTCACAATGTCCTCCATGTTTTTCCTTACGCTCCACCCGTAAGTGAGACCATATGATAATTGACTTTCTCTGCTTGACTTATTTCACTCAACATAATCTCTTCCAGTCCAGTCCATGTTACAATAATCTTTTTAAAATTTCGTATTCGTATAGTTTGCCATTTGTCTATTTTTCTTCAATAATTGACATTCATATATATAATGTCCACATATTTGTATATGCATGTACATAGAAATACATACATAACCTTTGATGTATGTTATATATATTTTCTCTTAATCTCCATCTGTTTTGACCTTCTCTTTTTTGTGCCATGAAAAGATGTGTTTTATTTTTATGTAGCCCAATTTCCATTATTTCTTGGCACTGCATCTGGATTTTGAACTCTATTTTATTTTCATTTTTTTAAAGACTTTATTTATTTGACAGAATGAGAGAGCAAGCACAAGCAGGGGGAGCGGGCAGAGGGAGAAGCAGGCTCCCTGATGAGCAGGGAACCCGATGTGGGACTCGATCCCAGGACCCTGGGATCATGACCTGAGCTGAAGGCAGATGCTTAACTGACTGAGCCTCCCAGGCACTCTTCTATTTTATTTTTTAAGAAAAACACTTATTTTTTTATTTTCCCCAGCTTTACCAAGGTATAATTAGCATATAACTGAATGACATCTTCAAAGTCACATTTATTTTACATGCCTCTGAAGCTCATTGCTTTACCTATTTTATATTTAGATCTCTGATTTATTGGATATTTAATCTGTGTACCAATAGAACCATGTGACCATGGGTTCTATTTTCATCCCTTTCTCCCCACATCCATCTTTCCCCCAAGGATTTGATACACCATCTTGTTAGCCTCTATCACATCCTGAATTTCCACATGCACTGGGGTCTACATCTGAACATCACATTGCTTTTGCCTAGGGCTTTCCAGGTAGTTTCCCTTCTTGCCACTCACTCTCACTCATGATACAGCCCTCCTCACCCACCTGTTTGCCCAATTCCCTAACAACCACATGTTCAAATTCTCCCTGTTACTCAAAGTCTTCAAAGAACTGACTCATCCTGCATTTCCAACTCTGTTTTCCACTCAATGTCCCTACCAGAGTAGAACCACCACAATCCACAAGAGGGTGAGGTCTTGCATTGCCAAAATTTCAGTAAAAACAAAAAAGCGGCTATGGTCCGTTCTAAGTCTTATATCCTCCTTGTTTTTCCTCGGCAACTGGCCTGGTTTCCTAGCACAGAGCACAATGAAAAACTTGTGGAAATGCAAGCATTGTAAACATATGTCTAATCTGGAGAGTCAATGATGTTACAAAAAATAGAATCCAAAAGTACAAAATGATAAGAAAAGCAATAGGAATAAATGTTTTCTCCTAAGCCAGAATTGTCAGAAGTAGTTTCTTTTTCTTTTCATTTTTTTTTTCTTTTGTAATCTCTACTGGGGCTCAAACTCATGACCCTGAAATCGAGTCACATGCTCCTCTGGCTGAATGAGCCAGGCTCCCCTCCAGAAGTTTCTCAAGCTGAGGAACCCAATGATATGCTGAGGCAGGAGGCCCTTTGGTTATGATGCTTTCTTTACCTTGGCCTTCCAGAAAATTCTTAGATGTTTCTTCCTATAGCATAATCAGCCCCATGCACTCCAGGTCGCTCCTATCTGAGCTCTCGGCTACCCCTGAGCACACGCCGCAGGTGCAGGCAACCAACCAGTGCCTGCTTGTCTTTCTGCCTTGCTCAGACAGCTGTCCTCACTGGCCAGGATGTGGTTTTCACCATCAGATGGCTGCTTGTAGTGAGCCCCGCGCGCATGTAGATCCAGCTGACCATCCATTCCAACGGGTATGACCTGGAATGATCCGGTATTGTGGTCTATTCTAAGCCACCGTTCAACTCTCTTCTCCCTAAAGAGGATGAGAGGGGCTTCCGATTTCGGAAGCGAAACAGAAGATGAAGGGGAAAGAGGAAGCAGAGCTCAAAGCAAAAGTGAAGTCAATTCCACCTTGTGGTCCAGAAGGCAAAGAAGTCAGGGAACGAAGGGATGTATATTTACAGGTGATCTTAATTTTTATTATGCCCACGGAGAGAAAAGAGTAGCAGGAAAACACGAGGATTAATGCAGGTTGATTTGAATTATGGGATTAATAGGTTTTTATTTCTTCTTCCTACTTTTCTGTGATTCCTGAGTGTTCTGGCATGAATCAGTTTTTTATATAATGGTTAAATACACATGAAGGCATAAAAAAAGGAAACTTGCAGGAGGGTTAGGAGTCAAATGAGCAGATACTGCATTAAATCCACTGAGTCTATGTTTTAAAGCATCCACATTTCATCTCCCTCCGGATGACTATTGACTTCGTACTAGATCTCGTTGACAAGCCTGCACAATTCAGGAGCATGTGTGCGTGCACCCCATCTCAAGGATCCCCATGCATTCTCCCCACATTTGGAGTGAGGACTTCATCGGAAGCAATTTCAACCCCAAACTGAAGGATCTAACAATCCTGGGGGAAAACTCAAAGCAATAGGGAATGGGAGCCCATAAATATATGCCCAAATGTCTCACCCTTTGGAAGGAAAATTCTGGGTGGTATTCTATTCTGTCTCAGAAATCTGGGGGGAGTCTTATCCATGTGACCTATTGCAGTGACCTCAGGAATGCATCCCTATTTCAGGAACCCCTCTCCCCATCCCACTCGCTCTTGCTTCCAAATAAACCTCCTGCAGTCATATTCTTGTCTTAGATCCTGCTTTCAGAGGATCACACTAATTTAAAGACTAGAAAATGCCATGAGGTTTTTTTTTCCCCCCAGTGATATGATTCCTTACCACAACCAGCCCAAGACTTCTTCTTACTCATTTATTCACTCATTCACCATTCAGGAAGTCTTACCCTTGTACATTTCAGAAATATCTAAGCATGTCAACCCACAGCCACCCCAGGAAATGAAGAGATAACATTGAGCAAAGCAGATATATTCTCTGGTCTCATGCAAGGCCTAGAGTCTTTGGGAAAGCCCAATTAATAAACCAATTACACAAATAAGTCTAACATTGGGAAAAGGATTTCTTCCATGGAGAAAAGGTTTAAGGCAATAGGACAACATAAGATAAAGAAATAACCTATTTTATGGACTTCAGATTGAAGGTGATGAGGGAAAATTAAATTATGTAAGTTACAGCTAAATGCCAAGAATGAATTGGCATTATAGAAATTAAGTGAGGTTAAGAGGAAGAAGGAAATATTGCAGACTATCTTGAGCAAGGTCTTCAAATGTGTGAACCCTAACACATGAGAAGAAATAAAAAGTCATGAGAAATAAAAAATTTAGCTCTGATTCCTGAATATGTTCCACCGAAATCAAACCTTTGTGAGATACTCAAAACACTACCTAATTGAAATAAATGATTGACCTCCATTTTAATTGGGGGACATGGGTATTCTGGGATTCATTTTCAGTAATAACTTACGTGACATTGGGAAGGACAACTCCCGCTCCAACTTCAAGCTGCTTGGTGTTCTAACTGGATTTAGTTAATGTGGATCATTTGGGGAGTTTACAGTCACATGGCGGGAAGACCCCCAAATGCCAGCATTAGAATATTGTCTGTGGAGTGCTGTCAGTTCTACCATCGTGTAGGTCATTCTGAGCATGTGCTAGATTCTGGCTTTCTCCAAGTACACATAACTTTCTTTAGACTATCAATTTAGTAGGACAGAGAAAAAATTTGTCTCAGAATACAATAAATCCCATGCCTGATCCCCACCCCTTGCTTAACTGTATTGGGCCCAATGGATAATGAACTAAACCCCAAAGTCCAGATTGACCATCTTACTCCCAATTTGAAAACGGGAGAATACGCTTACTTATTATTATCTTGGATAATGTTATTGGATAATGTAAATATTCAACATACTATATTGGGTATTTATTATATTTGTTATATCTTGGATTTGCTGTTACCTAGACTTCGCTTCAAATCCCCTCAGTTGGGGGCGCCTGGGTGGTCCAGTCAGTCAGTTCAGTTCCTCTCTCATATCATAATGCAATGACAGAGTCAGCTGAGAAATCTCCAGAATTCCTGAGCACATCCCTGAGATCTTTATGTCAGATGTAGAGTTCTCTTAGATTCAGAGATTTTGTTCACATTTTAAGGATTTTTTTTATTATGTTCAGTTAGCCAGCATATAATACATCCTTATTTGTTGATGTAGTGTTCAATGATTCATCAGTTGTGTATAACACCCAGTGTTTATCACAACACGTGCCCTCCTCATACCCATCACTCTGTTACCCTACCCCCCACCCCCTCCCTTTTGTAACCCTTGGTTTGGTTCCCAGAGTCCAGAGTCTCTCGTGGTTTGTCTCCATCTCTGATATCTTCCCATTAAGGATTTTTTCTAAAGATTCCATCTATCTATGAGAGAGAGAGTGTGTGCACGTACAAGTGGGTAGAAGGGCAGAGGAAGAGGGAGAAGCAGCTTGATCCCAGGACCCTGGGATCACGACCTGAGCTGAAGGCAGATGCTCAACCAACTGAGCTACCCAGGTGCCCCTCATTTTAAGGATATAGTGTGCAGACTACCAATTCCGAGTGTGGCCCCCCAGGATTCTGGAGTTTCAGCAGCATATCCAGCCATGACTTGTTAGCTGAGACATAGTATCGCATGCATCCTTTTTGGCTTCCTTCTTTCACTCATCGCCATATTTGTGAGATCAATCTGTATTTTTTCTGTTCGTCATCCTACTTTATGCATTTTAACTGTTATATTACATTCTATTGTAGAAAAGTAACACAAAATTCTCATTCATCCTTCAGTTGGTGGAATCTCGTTGTTTACAGTTTTTGGCTAATGGAAGCAATGCTTCTCCCCTGACGCTTGTGCTTTATATCCTTGGGTATAGGTGCATAGGGTTCTCCGGGGCAAACCTCTAGGTGTCAGACTGCCGGATCATAGCTGCATTTCTTTTCCTCTGAACCAGAAAGTTCACACTACCCCCTACCAAACTGGCTGGAGCAATTTGCACATCTACCAGCAGTATGTGAGATGCTACTTGCTCTCCAGCAATTAATATTAAAATCAAAACAAACAGCAAACATCTGTCTATCATCTTGGAATTCACGATCTCATTTAATTGGCACCACAACCCTGAAGGAGCCATCATCACTACAGGCCACACAGGAAGGCACCAGAGGCTCACGCAGGAGAGTCCTGATTCCAGGTGCTGACGCTGGGGGAGGAGCCGTGCAGGAAGCACCTGGTGAAGAGAGAGAAGCCTGCAGAATCCAGACAGGGTCTTGGGATGTCATTCTGGGCTTGCACCTTCCAGGTTGGACATAAATTTCAGTCCGTTGAAACAGTGACTCAACCACATTACCTGAGTCTCTGCACTTAGAGCTGGAGGCACAGACTGGAAACTCACATCGGGGAGCGTGCATGTGATAAAAAGACCTTCGCGATACACAGTGTTGGATCGGAACCAAAAAAATTGAGTGGAGTTGTGGACACAAACATTCATGTGGATGAAGCTTCATGTCATCAGGGTGGGGGAATAAGAGAAGCCAGACCCTAGGAGGCAGCAAGGCAAGGCGCAGGGTTCGTGGTGGAGGAGCCTCCTCTGGGGAGCACGCCCAGCCTCGGGCCTTGCCTCCTGCACAGACAACACTGGTTGATTGCCTTTAGGTCTTCAGCACAGAGTTCACACAGTTCATGGATCTCTTCAGAATCTTCTGGGTCATTGCAACCTTGTGTGTGTGTGTGATTCTGTTCGAAGGATCTACAAACCCCAAAGCGTGTGCAGTGTCATCCTCAGTTTACCTCTTGGTTTCACCTTGGGAACCTGTCTGGCTGTGCCATGCCTGAAACACCAACACCACTAGCACCGCCAGGACCAGTGCAGACAGACTCACTCCCCACTCGGATGAGGTTCTCCAACGTGTGATCTGGGCGTGGGGCTAGGGACAATGGGATGGAGAGGTCGTGTAGGGCAGGACAGGTCACGTCTACCACTGCGCCCAGAGGGGAGGTCTAGGTCTCCCCTGAACAGGTCATATGCACTAATATATATGTATGTAGATACACAAATGCATATACACAAACTAGTTCCAGGGTGAACAAGGCTGTGCAGGGATGACCAGAGGCTGAAGCAGAGAAGCTCAGGCTTCTCTGGGACCGGCTAAGAGTCACTGGGGGCAATGACCCATCTGTGCAGAAGGAAGACTTACCATATGCTGGTTACCTTAAAAATAAACACTGACATTGTGTATATAGGCCACATCTTCTTTATCCATTTGTCTGTTGAAGGGCATCTTGGCTCCTTCCACAGTGTGGCGATTGTGGACATTGCTGCTATGAACATTGGGGTGCAGGTACCCCTTCTTTTCACTACATCTGTATCTTAGGGGGAAATGAGCCATAAGAGACTCGACTCCGGGAAACAAACCGAGAGTTACAGAAAGGAGGGGGTGGGGGTGATGGGCGTGAAGGAGGGCACGTGATGTAATGAGCACTGGGTGTCATACGCAACTAATGAATCATTGAACACTACATCAAAAATTAATGATGTACTGTATGTTGGCTAATTGAATTTAATTAAAAAAAAAAAAAAAGGAAGGGCGCCTGGGTGGCTCAGTGGGTTAAAGCCTCTGCCTTTGGCTCAGGTCATGATCTCAGGGTCCTGGGATTGAGTCCCACATCGGGCTCTCTGCTCAGCGGGGAGCCTGCTTTCCCCCCCCTCTCTCTCTGCCTGCCTCTGCCTACTTGTGATCTCTCTCTGTGTCAAATAAATTAAAATCTTAAAAAAAAAAAAAAAGGAAGTGTGGTGGCTTCTCATTGGCTGAACTGTTGCCTGGGGGATAAGCATAGCATCCCTCCCCCTGGCTGGAATGGAGGAGTAGTGTCCAGGAGCAAAGTCAAGTCCCTATAAGTTCAACTCCGTCTCTTCCTGTTGTGACACAAGACACGAATGGATAAATAAAATGGGGTCTATCCAGACTGTGGAATATTATTTGGTAACAAAAAGGAGTTTCAGCGTTTGAAACCTACAAATGTTCTACACAGTCCAAGACACAGTTACACTGTAAGACATGGGAAAAGCACACTCTGTTGTGAATATACACAAATAAAAGTGAAGACGAGCTTACATCCCATCAACACCAGAGCCACAGGATAAATCGGGAAAATATTACATGAATTTCTTAGGAGCAAGGGTTGGAAAGATCAGCGATACGGGGCCAAACTCTGCATACCCCCCCTGCTGCTGCAGCACCAGGGACACGAAGCCCAGACTCCGGACCGTGGCCAGGCTGGGCTTCCGGCACGGGTGCTCCCAGGTTTGGGATGACGCGTCCGGGGCTGAGGTCAGGGAGCCGACAAGGAAAGGTGGGTGTCGGAATCCCCATTTCAGCCATGGGGACTCAACCCCAGGAGGGTGGGCTCTGTGGTTGCTGTCCATGGTGCTGATTGGTACTTGGCCTTTTGGTCCATTTCAGCACCATGGCCAGAGTCTGTGGGAGCAACAAAGTTACCGTATTCGAATATTTGGTTGGCAAGTTTGCCCCAGTGAGCCCCCTTCCCTCCTTCCTCAGCTTTGCCACTTGTACCAGAAAAGTTGCTCCTCTCTTTCACAGAACCTGCAGTAGGCTCCCAGGAACTTTTCCTAGTGGGATTGGGGGCATAGGGGAGCCGTAGATAGTCTTGGTTCCATGGGGTACTGTGAGATGGCTCAGTGGAGGGAGGGAGGAGCTGAGACTCATGAGCGGGAGCTCCAGAGACAGAGCTCGGCTGCCCTGAGAAGCAGGCAGACTGGCTGCAGGCCACTCCCAGTGCAATGGTTCTCCTGGGGCTCCCTCTGCTGGCACGGTCCTCACTCCCTCTTCTGCCTCCTTCCCTCTCCCTCCGTCTCCATCTTTCTGGGGCCCCCTCTCTCTGTAGATTTCTCTTCCTCTTTGTGTGTGTCTCTGCCTCTCTGTCTCTGTCTCTGTCTCTGTCCCTCTCCTCTCTGGGTCTTTCTCCTCTCCCTCTGAACCTAGATGGGGGAGTTTCCAAGTCCTTTTGGGTGTTGGAAATCCTTTCTAATGGCAAAACCTGACTCTGGGTCACCCCGCCCCTCAGCCTCCCCCGTCCACATCCCCGAGCTGCTGGAGAAATCCCCAGAGCCTGTGCATTGGCCACTGCACCCTATGACCTCTGACTCTCCTGGCCTCCGTTTCCTCATCTGCTCAGTGGACATAAAAATAGCACGTACCTCGAGGTTGATGTGAGGACTATGTGAGATCATATTTAAGAAGTGCTTAGAACAAGGCTTGGCACATAGCAAGGCCTCAGTAGATGTTGTCCTGCAGTTCTGGGGCTCAGATCTGAGCCCGTTTCCCTTCCTGTCTGGCACAGCTAAACTAACACCTTGCCTGCCCACCCCAGTCTCCTTGGCGCCAGGATCCAGGCCTGTGGGGGGACCCTCCCCAGCACTCACCCACCCCCTACCCGACCCCCTCATGAGATGGCCTAGGCTGCAGTCACCACTCCACCTTCCGCCTGCTCTTTCAAGAAGCAGCGCCTCTGCCCTGGGCTAAACCCACTTCATGAGCTCTGGACCTGGAACAGCCAGTCCCAGCCACTACTGGCTATTTCCTTCTAAGTCAATTAAAATTAAGTAAAATTTAAATTTCAGTTCTTCAGTTCTGCTAGCCACATTTCAAGTCAGCCACCACATGGGGCTACCATATTGTACAATGCAGATAATTGACATTCTCAGCGTTCCAGAAAGTTCTGCTGGACAGATCCCTGTCTTTCTTGCTCCTGGGGGGGGGGGGGGGTCCCTCCATCATAGAATATACCCTCTCCTGTATCTTCCGTCACTCCTTCTCTGTCAGGGTCAGCCTGCCTGAATTCAAATCCCACCTGCACATCTTAATAGCTGCAGTAGCTAAGTTATCTAAACATTTTTAAAAATTAATTTAAAGGGGTGCCTGGGTGGCTCAGTGGGTTAAAGCCTCTGCCTTCGGCTCAGGTCATGATCTCAGGGTCCTGGGATCGAGCCCCGCATCGGGCTCTCTGCTCAGCAGGGAGCCTGCTTCCCCCTCTCTCTCTGCCTGCCTCTCTGCCTACTTGTGATCTCTCTCTCTCTCTCTCTGTCAAACAAATAAAATCTTTAAAAATAAAAATAATAATTTTTTAAAAACCTGTATGTAGGGGCGCCTCGCTGGCTCAGTCGGTAGAGCATGTGACTCTTGATCTTGGAGTTGTGAGTTTGAGCCCCACGTTGGGTGTAGAGATTACCTAAAAAAAATAAAGTAAAATAAAATTTGTATGCAGTAACAATGAATGATTCCCAAACGAACGGCTAAGTGGGAAAGAAAAAAGCAGTAGCTCCAAATCATCCAGTAGGAGTTCATTTGTGCATTTAAAATGTTTTCTTGGAGCACCATCTCAATCAGCAGGTCTCAGCAAGGAACAATATCCCCCTGACCAGGGACATTTTGGAAATGTTGTTAGTCAACCGCGCTGGGGGTGGGGGGAGGAGGAGCTACTAGCATCCAGTGGGTGGAGGCCAGGGATGTGGCTGAACATCCCAAATGCACAGGACAACCCAGCCATGACAAAGAATGATCTGGCTCAAATGGCAATAGCAGAGAGGTGGAAAATGCTGGTCTGTGTGCTTGCAAGGACCCAGCCCGTTTGGGGGATGTACACCCCAAACTAATTTCAGGGGAGACATGAGATGGAGATTGGATTGGAGGAGGTCATCAAAACCTTACTAGTCAAGGTTTATTTCTCTCTCTCTCTTTACAAACAGGGTATATTCATGTATTGTTCATGTAACTAAAAATTACATTAAAAAAAACAACAACAACAAAATGGTACCAAATGTATCCAAACCAATCAAAGAAACAAAACTTTCTCTGAGGCTTACTTCTGCCTCCAGACACCCTATCTCTCCTTCCTTCCTGTCACGGCCAGACTCCCGGGGTCCTCACCTCCTCTGCCCTGCCTCCCTCACCCACCCCAGTCTGGCTTCCAGTGCCGGCCCGTTGCAGCTGACCCAGACCGCAGCTGTCTCTGGGTTGTTCCTGAATCCAGTGAATCTTGTTATCATAGTTGACGTGCTTTTGAAACTGCAGGGAGGGACTGTGCGACCTCCCTGACCTCCTGGAGCCCATCGCTCTCCCCCTCTTTCTCTGGCTGCCGCCCAGGACCTGTCCAAGTTCCTTTCCTTCTTGCCATCCCTCCAATGTCACCCTTCTCAGATGCTTTGTCCCAGGCCTCTGCTCTTTTGCATTTTGATCCAGGAATCATCTACACAATCAGTGGGGTGTATTGCAAGCGAAAATGTGGGGCCCCTTGTTCAAAATCATTAATAATTTCAAGATGGTCACAGTAAATCGTTAAACCAAGTGCAGAGCCTTTCGGAGCATGGGGCCCCAAGGGACTGGGCAGGCCAGTTGCCCACGAAGCTGGCCAAGCTTCTGACTCTCCTGGGTTTAATCCTCAGCCTGTCTCACTGGCCTCCTCCCCCTGAACCCATGTTCGCTACCTTGGCGTTGGCCCCACCATCACCCAAGACCTGCTGTCTGAGGGTTGCTGGGGTAGACAGAATGCGCCTCTAAAGATATCCGTGAATGCCTGAATGAATATGTTGATCACATAGGAAAGGGACTTTGCAGATACAATTAAACTATCTTGCAGACCTGAAAACAGATTCTCCTGGTGGGATGGTGAATCTTATGTGTCCACTTGGCCCGGCTGTAGGGCCCGGTTATTCACTCGAACGCTAACCCAGATGTTGGTCGGGGAAGCATTTTGTAGATGTGGTTGATACCTACGATCACTTGACTCTAACTAAAGGAGATGACCCTTGAGAGCATGGGTGGGCCTCATCTAATCAGTTGAGTAAAACAAAGTTTTCTCTGGGGAAGAAGAAATTCTGCTTCAAGACTGCAGCATCTGCTCCTGCCTGATAGAGTTTCCACTCTGCCCTATGGATTTGTGGCTAGCCAGCCCCTACGAGCACAGAATCCAATTCCTTGCAATAAATCATATATATATACACACATATATTTATATATGTGTGTATATATATATGAATATGATTAGGGATATGTATTACCTGGTAATCAGTAAAAATTAGTATTTTTATATATCTTAACTATGTAGGTATCCTAATTATATAGAATAATAATACATATATCTTAATACGTGTATATATATACAGATAGGGTATGTTCTGGTTCCCTGGGGAACCCTGATCGGTACACCTGTGTAATCCAGGTGGGCCCAATCTAATCACATGAGCCCTTAAAAGCAGAGAACTTTCTCTGGCTAGAGGCAGGAGGGAGATGGAGCAGAATGGGAAGTCAGAGAGATCTGAAGCTTCAGAAGGATTTGACTCACCGCCAGCACAGGGGAGTTGCATGGAAAACACCAGAAGGATGCAGGCAGCTTCCACATACCAGCCCCCAGCTGGGCCAGCAGGAGCAAGGGACCTCAGGCCTACGGCCACAAGGAACTGAATTCAGCCAATGCCTCCAATGAGCTTGGAAGAGGGTTGTTCCAAGGAAGGCGCACAGCCCTGCTGACATCTTGATTTCAGCCCCGAGAGACCTAACGTCCCACCCAGACTCTGACCTACAGAATCTGTGGCATAAAAAAATGTGGGTCGTTGTCAACCACACGGGTTGTGGAGATTCCTTACACCAGCAATGGAAAACCAATCCTCTCGTCCTTGGCTCCTCTCTCTCCTGCAAATCCTGTCCCTCTTGGTTCTCAAGTCCAAGTGAGCCTACCTGAATCTCTTTTGGTTGCACCTTCCTCTCCACCCTTGTGGCCCCTGCTCCAGCTCAGGCCCCTCCCCAGGGTCCCTGCTCCCAGCGTCACAGCCTCCCGGCCAGGGCCAGGAGGAGGGGAGGAGGGTGACGCAAAAAAAAAAAAAAAAAAATTAAAGCAACATCAACAAGTCAGTAACCAAGATTGACAACAATGTGACACAACAAATGAATAAATGCAACAAAAAGGATCACTAACACATCCATGATTAACAAAATATCAAAAATTTAAATGAAGATGGCATTAGTGTGACTGGTTTTTCCTTTTTGTCCCCAGGAATCCAATAAAGCTTATCATAACCCTGATCCTGTCTTTATTTGAAGTTTTTTTTTTTTTAAGATTTATTTATTTATTTTATTTGAGAGAGAGCACAGGGGGAGGGATGGGGAAGCAGACTCCCCGCTGAGCAAGGACCCCCCCCCCCAATGCGGGGCTTGATCCCAGGACCCTGCGATCATGACTTGAGCCGAAGGCAGACGCTTAAGCGACTGAGCCACCCAGGCGCCCCATTTATTTGAAGCTTTTGATTTTTTGTTGTTGTTGTTCATTATGGATTTTTCCTGCATCCATCCTTAAAATATTGCGTTAAAATCTTATTCACCCTAAACAAAATGTGGTCTATCCATGCCGCGGAATATTATTCAGCCACGAAAAACATTAAACACTGTCCATGCTATGATGTGGGTGAACCTTGAGGACATCGCACTCAGTGAGAAAAGCCAAACACACAGGGCCACACATCTAGGATTCCACGTATACGAAACATCCCGAACAAGCAAACCCGCAGAGCTGGAAAGCAGATTGGTGGCTGTGAGCAACAGGGGAAGGGGAAAGAGGGACGAACTGCTTATGAGTAGGGGGCTTCCTCTGGGCAGGGGGAGGGGAAGATGAAAATGTTTTGGAGCTAGATAGAGGTGTGGTCGCAGAACACTGGGAATGTGCCAAACACCGCTTTTAAATAGTTCCTTGTATGTTATGTGACTTTAACCTCCGTAAAAATAGTTAATAAAAATCTGTGTTTAAATATGGTATTTATCTTGGTTACTGAGTTTTCTGTCATTCCCCTCCTCCCCCAACACACACCCTCTAAATTTTGGTCTGGATTTGAATCGCAGCCTTGCTCCCGTCAGTCCATCCCCCTCGTGCGTGAATCCCGGAGGGAACTTTCTAGTACCGGATCGGACCCTACTATCCTGTCCCACACCCTACCTGGTTCAGCACTCCACAGTCTCCAGTGGCTTTCCAGCCGATCTCTCCAGGCAAAAAGAACTCCACCTTAGAGACGTCAGTGCCCTCTGCTCCGCCTGGCCGACCAGCCTGCTCCGAGAACTTTCTCCCTTCCGCCCTCTAACCTGCCACTCCTTGGAGATTCCGTTCAAGCTCGCTTCCTTGTGATCTGTGAAACTGACTCCCTTCTACAGCCCCCCAGCCCCCCCCCCCCAGCCCCAGCTCACCCCTGAGCCTCCGCCCTGGGCCTCTATCTCCACACCTTTCCTCCCAACCAGCCTCCTCCCTGGGGGCTCTGCTCTCCTCCGAAGAAGGCCCTCCCTCACACTGGCCTGGGACCGATCTTCCCAACACTCAGATCTGAGGCTCTTCTTGTCACCAAAAGGCACAGGCGCTCAGAGTCCTGGAGTGACCTTTCTAGGAGCAGCTTCGGGCAGGGACATTCATCCAGGAAACCCTCCAAAGCTGGGTCAGAGCTGCCCCCCTCCCTGCCCCCCCAAGACTACCTCCATCCCTCTGCGGACTCAGGGACCTTGTCTGTTTCGTCATCTCTCTTAAACTCTCTCTGTCTCTCTCTGTCTCTCTCTCCCTCCCTCTCTTCTGTCCTCCCTCTACACACACACGTTCTCTCTCTCTCCTCCAACTGCTGCAATCTGGAAGAAATTACTCTTCTAAACAACCAGACTTCCCAGCTTCAGGAAATTCCAAGCTGGGCAGGGGGAGGGGCCGGGCTGGGGGGCGCGCCCTGGCCATCCCCCACCCCTTCTGCGTGTCCTCTGCGCACACCCAGTCCGGGCCTCGTACCGCCCCCACACTCTGCCCGGAGGCCTCGGCTTTTCCACCACCGCTTTCCAGTCCTTTAAATCCTAGAGGCAAACTTTGGGGGGGGGGGGGGGGGATAAGGAAGGCTGGGAGGGGCCTGTGACTTAACCCTCTCTGCCCCAGACGGACCGAGCTCCCCTGGACGGTGACTCTGCGGCCCGTTTGGGTTCCTACCATGGCCCCCGAGAGGGGCTGACACCTCGGTCCCCGGTGCAGGTAAGGAAGGGACCCGGTGCCAGGAGCTGCCAAGGGTGGGGCTCGGACTCCTGGGTCTGAGGCCTGGACCCCAGGGCCTGAGGAAGGGGGCTTGGGACTCGTGGGTCTGAGGAGTAAGAAAGGTAGGGGGCAGGACACCTGGGTCCTGCGAGAGGAGGGGTCCCGAGGCGGCCCTGTGGACTCGGACACCTGGGTCCTGGACCCCCCTCCGGGTTCTGCAGGACATTTCCTTTGCCAGGTGAGAACCGTCCGGAGGAAGAAGGAAGAAGGCGCGGGCCTGGGCCTCGGAGGCAGAGGTGGGCTCCGCACCGAGGAGAGGGAGTCCCCCAGCCTGAGCCTGAGAGCGCGCCTGCCCCACTCAGCGAGGACCAAGAGGTAAGGGGTCGCGGGGAGCCGGGCCCCGGGGTCCCGGGTCGGGTCCGGAGGGACGCGGGACAGACGGGCAAAGGGGCCGCGGGCGCTCGAGTCGGGGCGGCAGCCACGTGGCCCGAGCGAGCGCGGCGAGCCCACGGGGCGGGGGTCTCCCACTCCCGGGCCCGGCCCCGCCCGCCTCGCCGCCTACCCCCAGAGCCGAGAACCGGTCGGGCCGGGCGTGGAGCGGGCGGTTATTTCCGTCTTGGCGGGGCTGGGGCGGGAGAGCACAGAGGTGAACCGGCTGTGCCCCCACTCCTGCCGCTGGAGCGGCGGGCCTGCTGGGGCGGAGGGGGCGGGAGGGGCGCGGGGCCGCGAGTCGCGGGGCCAGGGCCCCTCGGGGTCCCAACCTCGCTCCTGCGCGCTCTGCCCCTTTCGCGTTTGTCGCGAACAACAGCCCCTCTGTAGGAGCCCTGGCCGGCTGACGGAGTTTTTTCCTAGCATGACCTCATTGCTTCAAGCACACAACTCTGCTAGAGGGAGGTTCGAGCCTTTTATTTAGGAGGACCCCGAGGTTGGAGGCTCCGCCAAGTGGAGTGACTTGCCCGAGGCCCTCAGATCTAGCAAGGAGAGGCCGCACTCAGAAACGATTTCTAACTCATTATTCTCTGTCTGGGATGGGAAAAAGGAAAAGAAAGGCAAACAAACCTCGTCAGGGCTGTAGGAAATCCCTGGCCTTTAAAGCATATGGAAACATTGTTTCCATGGAGATGCACACCCACCCACCCTATCCGCGAGGGGCTATGCGCAATAGGTTATCATCTTTAGGCTCTGATCAGGTTTAGAGTGTCTGCCCCGTTTCCAAATCCAGCCCCTAACATTTGTTGCTGTGTGACCCCGGGCAACTCACTGCACTTCTCTGTGCCTCAGCCGCCACCTTTGTAAAGCTCAGGGAGTTGTTCTGAGGACCGAATGAGAATGAGTTTGTTTATTTGAGTTGTTCTGAGGATTGAATGAGTCTGTTTGAGTATCGATCGCACTTAGGTCCCCTAAGAATAAGTGCTTAGGAAATATAACAGCACCATGGATATACTTCACAAGTACCCCTAGCAAACAGGCATTCTGACTTCTGTTTTTCAGCAGACTAAACTGGGGTTTAAGGTTGCGGAGGTGAGTTCAGGGTCCCACCGAAGGGAAATGGCAGGTGTTTGGCCAGGCACTGGAAAGCGGCAGTGGTGTTGGCTGATAGGGCAACAGAAGGGTGGGATGAGGGACCAAGTAGGGCATGGGCAGGGAGAAAAGTCAGTGGCGGAGAGCTGTCCGGGGAGGGGTCAGTTCAAGGGGCAGCAGGCAGTGGAAGGGCTAAGTCTGGGCTCCGGAGTCCTGCAGAGGGGGCTTTGTGACCTTGGGCAAGTCACATACCCTCTCTGAGTGTGGCCACTGAGCATTTCATTGAACTTTGGTTGTGTCCTGGGTACTGCCAAGACTTCGCTGGCAACATCCCACCAATCTTGCAAGGAGACTATGTTCCATTTTTGAGAAGAGGCAATGGGGTCAATAAGGTTAAGTAGCTTGCCCAAAGCCACACACACGCACACACACACACACACACACACACACACACACACAGAGCCAGGTAGAAACCTAGGCATTTGGCTGAGTTGTGCTCTTTTCACCCACAACTCGCTGCAGAGTAAGGCTGGGCATTGCTAGCATGGGGAGAGGTTTTTTGTTAGTGGTGGTGTTTGTTTGTTTTTAACTGTGGCTTGAGATGGACTAATGAGCAGAGGGAAGCGTTTAAAAAAAATAAAACAGATTAGAATTGAAAATATCTGAGTGCCTAGCGTGTTGTAAGTCTTGTTTCATAAAATGTTTATTTTCCTTGGGGGGTGGTGTGGGGAGGAGAGGCGACGGCGTGCCATGTTGCAATTAAAATATATTTATTCGTCTAGGCTGAGGTCAGAGGAGTTTGAGAAACTCTACAGAGGTGGTAAATCAAGACTGGTTTTCCCAGAGAAATAAATGTAAAGTGTGTGTGCATGTGTGTGTGTGTGTGTGTGTGTGTGTTGGGTTAGGGTAAAGGGCAATCCTCAGAACACATCCAGCTATAATTATTTTAAATCCTCTTAGCTTTAATTTTTCTCTGCATTATCAGTAATATTTCCCGGGGTGCTAGTTACTAAAAGAATAGTGCTGGCTGCTTTGACTTCTTCATAGGATTTTATCAAATCTTGGTCTTGTTCTAATTTGAGGACGTATCTTCCTCCTCCTTCCCCAGCCAGCACTAGCATTACTAATTAGCTGGCACTATTACCAATATAATTTTCTTTAATTGAGATTTTCTATGTGCCCTGCAAGGAAGGTAGTGTTGTTTTATCCAGTTTACAGAGAGGAAATAGACATAGAGAAATCACACAATTTATCCCAGTCACACAGCTGGCAAAGAAAGAAAGGGTGGGGCTTCGATTCGAACAGAAAGGGTTTTTTTTATTATTATTGTTGTTAGGATAACAGTGACTGTTAAAACAAAAGTACAGGGTCATCAAAGGCCTTCCCAGAAGTTCCATAAAAACAACCAGGTTCCAGGATCTAGGCAAAGGTTGGCAATTTACCGTATTTACCGTAGAATCCAGGGCAGGGATGAGGCGATAGCTAACCGAGTTTATACGGTACTAGAGGCCAGTTTCAAATTTGTGCCATTCTTGCTATTTTTAGAGAAATTTGCGAACATGTAAGACATTATATTGACTCTTTCAAAAATCAAATAACTCGAATTATAAAATGCTGTGCAAGTAGAAATTCCCAGGCCCGCCCTGAACCTGAATTTGAGGTTTTAGGCAGACCTGCAGTATGACTTGTGCCCTAGGCAAAGCTTTCGTGCATCTGTATGTATTTATATTTTATAACTGTGTGGGTGTAAAGACAGATATAAGCCACGCATTTCAAAATAAGTTAAAGCATGGTAACATTTTCTTGGGCCTCTAGAAGCGTGGGGGGCCCTAGGCACGGTGCCTGGGGCACTTGGTGGACAAAGTGAGCCCTGTCTTCAGGGAAGGGGCCTGGGAATCTCGGCCTCGGAGAAGCTGGAGTTCCCCTGCCAAGCTTAGGAAACACTCGGAAGCGTTGGTGAGGCATGTTGCCCGGTGCCTGGCCGGTGGGAAGACTGGAACATTAGTGGAATCGGCATGTCGCGGGGGTCACGGGCAGACCTGAATTGCAGTCTGTGACTTAGGGCCTCTGGAGACGCAGTTTCCCCACCTGTGAAAGGGAAGTAATCCCGCCACCAGCTCCCGTTCTGTCGCTTCGGGGGAGCATCCTCTGAACCGCGGCCTAGGTCCAGGGTGGGGACGCGGGCTGGGGGGGGCCTGCCGCTGGCGGGGGCAGCGCTAACCCGCCCCTACTCCCCACCCCCACCCCGCAGATGCCGGTGCTGAAGCAGCTGGGCCCCGCGCAGCCCAAGAAGCGGCCTGAGCGCGGCGCCCTGTCCATCTCCGCGCCGCTCGGCGACTTCCGGCACACGCTGCACGTGGGGCGCGGCGGCGACGCCTTCGGGGACACTTCGTTCCTCAGCCGTCACGGCGGCGGGCCGCCCCCCGAGCCCCGGGCGCCGCCCGCCGGGGCCCCGCGCGCCGCGCCGCCGCCCGCCGCGCCGCAGCCCCCGCCGCCCGCCCTCCGCGCGCCCGCGCCCGCCGACCCGCTGCTGTCCTTCCACCTGGATTTGGGCCCCTCCATGCTGGACGCGGTGCTGGGCGTCATGGACGCGGAGCGCCCGGGGGCCGCTGCGGCCAAGCCCGACTTGGACCCCAGCTCCGGGGCACAGCACCCCAGGGCCCACTGCCGCCCCAACGCGGACCTCGAGCTGGACGACGTCATCGGCCTGTAGGCCCCCCAGTTCCCTCTGCGTTTACCGTCCGGCATCCTACTTCTTTATACATAAACGGCTAAGGTCTCTGCCCGAGTTCGGTCTCTTCACTTTGCACGTGGGAAGGGAAGACCGGCGGGGGTGGGCAAGGGGGGGGGGGTCGGTGATGGGCCCCGGCGCCTTTAAGGGCCAGGTGTGTCACCTGTAGCTCGGTGGGATGTGGCCCCTTTAACTGCGGGGGGGGCGCGTAGCTACACGGTGCCCCTTTCAGGGGCGGTGTCCCAACGTGGCCGCTCTGCCAGCCGCATTCATTCATCAACCTTGACCCGGCGCCTGGCCCGCCAGACCAGCCCGAGGGCCCGGCCTGACTCGCTCTGGGGGACCCTCTGTCTTGCTCCCCGGGGGCCACCTGACTCGCTCCCGGAGGCCGCTGACGCTCCCGGGATCCGGCCTGACTCGCTCCCAAGGGCCCGGCCTGACTCGCTCCCGGGATCCGGCTTGACTCGCTCCTAAGGGCCCGGCCTGACTCGATCCCAGGGACCCGGCCCGACTCAATCCCAAGGGCCCGGCCTGACTCGCTCCCGGGGATCCGGCCTGACTCGCTCCCAAGGGCCCGGCCTGACTCGCTCCCGGGATCCGGCCTGACTCGCTCCTAAGGGCCCGGCCTGACTCGCTCCCGGGGACCCGGCCTGACTCGCTTCCGGGGGCCGCTGACGCTCCCGGGAGCCCGGTGACTCAGCCCCGGGGTCCGGCCTGACTCGCTCCAGGCGGCTGGCCGGATTTGCTCTCGGGATCCATCTGACTCGAGCCCGGGGACCCACTGACGCTCCCGGGGGCCGAGTGCAGTGGCTCCGTGAGCCTGCCTCCCGGCCCGCCTCTCCAGTGAACCCCTCCGGGCGAGCTGCCCTTTACCCTGTCAGCGGCCACGCAGGAAAGGGGCTGGAAGAGGCAGGGTCCCGGTGGAGCAGAAACCGCCCCCCCTCGAAAAGATGCGTCGGCCCGAGGGGGACAGCGGTGTCCCAAGTCTGGGCTACCTACTTTGAGCCTGCTGGGGTACAGTTGTTCCGCCAAGGGCACGACCCACGAGGGGCGGAAGGGCGGGGCAGCACATGCAAATCTGTAGGCGAGGGGAGGAATCCAGCCCCCCAGAGGGCCCCCCGAGGGGGCCTCCCATTCCCAGCCCTAGGCGAGGGCGGAGCCAGCCTCATGAAGAACCTGGAAGAGGCGGGGCCGTACCCGCCAGGCGTCGCCGAGGCGGCCCGAGAGGGCGTGGTCGCACTGTAAACTAGTGGACAGAGGCCGCGGAAGGGACGGGTCCGGTTCCTCGAGGGCACTGCGGGAGGCGGTCACTCTGCGGGCCGTGCCCAGCCTGGAACCCTTTGGACCGGGAGAGGACCACACGCGAGCATCGCTGGGCCGCGCAGCCGGCGGTCAGACTCCCCGAGGACACGGCCCGCGGAGGGCCGCCCGCCAGGCCAGGGATCCGAGGCCCCGCCAGCGCGCGTGCGCGGTTCCCAGGGCAGCGGGGACGGGGCGCGGCTGGGGACGTCCCGGCGGGACTGCCCCCCGCAGCCCGCTCCCATGGCGGCGGTCCCCGCAGCCGAGCCCGCGCCGCCGCCGGCCTGCCGCTTCTTCTTGGAGGGCCGCTGCCGCTTCGGCGCCCGCTGCCGCCAGCCCCACCCGGGGGCGCCGGCGCCGCCTCGCCGCGGGGCGGGGAGCGAGTCCGGGCACGAGGCCGGGGCCAAGAAGCCGCCGCTGCGCACGGCCGCGGCCGTCATCCAGCGGATCCGCTGGGACCCGCGCCTCGACCCGGCCGACTTCGCGGTGGGCTACGCCGACCGCTTCCTGGGCGTGCGCGAGGAGCCCTTCGCCGCCTTCTGCTGGGACGAGCCGCTGGCCGCGCTCGGGCCCGGCGTCCTGGCCGTGCCGCAGCACCGGGTGCGCTACTTCCGCTTCCGCGGCCGCGTCGTGTGGGACCGCGCGTCGCGCACCGACCTCGTCTTCGGCTCGGGCTCGGCGGCGGGCCGCGGGCCCACCATCCTGGACGCGCTCGGCGGGGAGGACGCGCACGGCAGTGAGGACGCCCAGGACGGCGGCGAGGACGCGCATGACGGCGGGGGCGCGCACGGCGGCAGTGAGGACGCCCAGGACGGCGGCGAGGACGTGCACTGTGGCGGGGGCGCGCACGGCGGCAGTGAAGACGCCCAGGACGGCGGCGAGGACGCGCATGACGGCGGCGAGGAAGTGCACTGCGGCGGGGGCGCACATGGCGACAGTGAGGACGCCCAGGACGGCGGGGGCGCGCACCAAAGGGTAGCTGCCGCTCCTGCTGACACCAGAACAGAACCCCGAGCACCCGACAGGACTGGGCTGGAGACCAGGGAGCGGCGCAGGGCCAAAGGCCAGGCTGCCCCGTGGACAGAGCTGGAAAGGGTGCTGAAGCCGGCCACCACTGGCAGGACCGCGGAGCCGCGGGTTGGGGAAGCACAGACAGCTTCAGGACGGCCCCCTGCAGGTTTTCCTGAGAGGGAAGCGGAGTGGGGTCCTGGCGCCTGGCCCTCGGGAGGTGGAGAGGCCGCTGGAGCCAGGGCCACGGAGCCTCGCCAGCCCCGCCCCACGCATTTTGTGGCTGTCATGGTGACTGATCCCGGGCTGCAGGCTGGGGTGGCTAAGGCCCAGGAAGAGCTGGTTCGAGCCGCACCGTCGTGCGCCGCGTTCCTGGTACCCGCGGGGGCCCTCCATCTGACACTAGCCCTGCTGAGGCTCACAGGCCCTGGGCAGGTAGCCGCCGCAGTCGGCGCACTAAGACGCGCGCTCGCGGCCCCGGGACTTCAGGCACCCCCGCAGCTGAGCTTTAGGAGCCTGCTTCTCCTGGGGCAGCATGTGCTCTGTGCCCCCCCTTCCCCCTCCCTGGAAGCTATGGCCCAAGTGCTGAGTCAGAGGCTGGAAGGCGAGGGGCTCAGAGTAGTCGAGCCCCGAGGGGGGCTGCACCCCCACCTCACCCTAGCCAAGGTGCCCCACGGTTCTCAAGTCGGCCTCCCCCAGGCTGGGTTCAGCCCAAGGCAGGAGCTGGGAAGCCAGGCTCTAGGGGAAGTCTGGCTGTGCCGCATAGGCCGGGCAGGGGACACCTACCAGCCCCTGGCTGAGCTGCCCCTGGGGTGATGGTCCCCTCAGACCTCTCCGGGAGACCGCTCTCAACCCCAAAGAACCGGGGAAGATCCCGTCCAAGCAGGAAGGGACAAAGTGCTCTCTCTCTCTCTCTTTAATTTTGGTTTCTCTCAAGCTTCCAAATGGTGCTCAGTGATCCAAGGAAAGAATGAAGGAAGGAGAAGGGAGGGGAGAGGGAAGGGAAGGGAGGCAGAGGAGGAACATCTGGAAAAAAAGCAGCCTGGCAGTGCAGCTGTTTGCAGACTCCTCGCGCCCTCCAGTTACACGGCAGAAGGGGGGGGGGGGCCAAAAAGAAAAGGGGAGGAAGAAAAATAACTTAAATAAACACACACAAAAAGAAAAGAGAAGGAAACATGACGTGAGCTGGTGATCCATGAAGGCAGGGAGGGAGGGAGGGTAACCGTTTTACCTGTGCTGAACCAAAGAAGGGTGGGGGAGCAGGAGGAGGAGGGAGGGGAGGAAAAAAAAACCAGAAGAAACACTGGGGTGGAGGGAGGAGGAACACGGAGACAACTTAATACAACTGCAGACGAGGCGGCCCGGCCGAGGTCCCGCGGTGGCCTCCGGAGTCCTCAGTGCGCAGTGGCGGCGGGGACGTGCTGGCGGCTTGGCGGCGGCATTGCTGGCGTGGGGGGCCTGAGGGCGGGGCACAGTCTCTACACGGCTCCCCTAGCCCCAAACACTGAGGCCCCGGAGGGCTGGGCAACAAGAGTCTGTGGTGAGGCGGGCAGGTGGCGGGCGGCGGGCTGCTGTGCTGGTGCCCCCGCCGCGGGCGGGCACGGGCGGAGCGGCCTGTCTTCTTCCGGCCCCCCCGGCATGGGATGGGCCCGGGTGCCAGGTCGGTACCGGAGTACGAGCTCGAGAGAGAGAGAGAAAAAACACTGAGACAGCATTAGTGGAGGTGCCAGGTGGACAGAGCAGCCTACAGACCACGCCCCCAACCCTCCGCTGTCCCGCCCCCTCCTCCCCCAATCCCCTCCCTCGGAGGCAAAAAATAAAAACGTAGAAAAAATCTCTGTACAGACTCCCCGGTGGGCGAACGGGGAAGGGATGGTGGCTCTTCCTGGAGCCCACTCCCCACGAATTAATTTACAACCCGAGTCCATGGCTCAAAAACAGAATCGGCAAAGGTAGCGCTGGGGGGCCACAGCCCCGCCCCCGCCCCGCCCCCGTCGGCGCTGGTGCTCAGAAGGCGGACAGCTGCGCCAGGCTGAGGCGGCAGTCGATGCTGGCGTTGTCCGGGCCCGTGTATGCCAGGCCCAGGGGCTCTAGGAAGGCCCGGCAGGCGGCCTCGCCCTCGAAGGCCAGCTCGGCCTGCAGGTAGGAGACTGGCAGCGCAGGGCGGAAGCTACGGAGACAAGAGGAGAATGTGATGAGGCGGGCGGCGGGCAGGGGAGGGCCCCACGAGCAGGGAGTGGGCGCCCCCCCTTCGGGCACCCAAAGGGTTTCCTCAGCACGTTACCTGCTGACCCCTCCCCCCTCCCCACCCAGCCTCCCCACCGCCAGGGGCTTGGGGGGGCCCGGGGGGGGGGCCGGCGGCCCCAGCCCCGGCTGTGCCCCCCTTCACCCTCACTTACCTGTACGGGGGGACCAAGGAGGGGGGACGGGAGGGAAGGGCCCAGCCGGCTCCTCCGCTGCTCAAGGGCCTGAGCAGTCCCTCAGAAGAGGGCCCACTGCGGCCCAAGGGCAGGGGGCCAGGCAGAGGGCCAGGCAGAGGGGGTGACCCGAGGGGACGGGGACGGGCACAGGTTGGCAGGTGTGACAGCTACGCTGGGGGACCCGCCCTGGCTGTTCCGCCTGCCTGGGTCACAGTGCCTCGGGAATGCCAGGCACAGGGTCAGCCAACACATACTACACGCTGGCGACAGTCACGTGCAGCTGCCACCAAGACAGCGCATGCTGGGCAACAGCTATGGACCTGCCGAATGCTCCCCCAGAAACCGTGTCACCCTACCCTTTAGAAACAAACGCTGAGGGAACTGTAGCTCCAAAGGCAGGGCCACCTGGCCAGCACCACACCAGGAGGACGCAGTAAAAAGGACATGAACCAGTCCTGCCTCGAGTCCGTGCCCCATCACGGCTCTGGGTATCCAAGGGGGGCACGAGAGAGCCTATTTCTCCCCACAACTGAGCTGGCCTCCTGGCCACCCTGCAGGGACCTGGTCTGGAGGCTCTGGGAGGGAGGGGATGAGAGCAGGGGGCCAGTCTAGGCCAAGGCCTCTCCTACAAGGAACCTTCACTGCTGCAGCCCCAACCAAGACGCAGCGCACATAAACCAACCAGAACAGTGACCGGCCCACACGACAACCCTGGGAGCCGCGCAGAAGCCTGGGACCTGCGGTCCCACCACGGAGGGCAGACCCACGGCGCCCTGAGACACACCATCTCCCCGCCACTCCCGGGTCGGTAACCAGGTCCGGTGCATGCTGCCGCCTTCGTGTTTCTGTCCCACACCCTTGTCTACTTCTGCGGCCCCTGCCCTGGCTCAGCCTGTGCCTTAATCTTCCGGACCCGAACCGGACCCTGGAGTGTGTGCGTCTCCTAACTTCAGGGTGACTGTCCCTCCCCAGTTCCACACCATTCCCACGGCTCCTGAGCTGATGTGGGCCCTTGGACCTCAGCGAGGTCCTTGGCGAGACTGACCGCGGGGTCAGGTGGTTCTCTGTTGGGGGGCATCCCTGGCCTCCACCCACTAGACGCCCGTAGCAACCCCTAGCTGTGTCACCCGGGGCCATCTCACTGCCCTGAGAACCACAGGTTCCCCCTGCGTGTGTGACACAGGGGACAGCTGACGTACCGAGAGTTTGCTCTTCTGACCTACGGTCCCTGATCTGGCGTGCCCCCGCATCACCCGTCTCCCTACATATTTTCTGCACTCTTGAAGGAGCTCGAATCGGAATGGGGTCTCGGTCCCATTAGATCAGAAGCTACCAAGAGCACAGCCATCTTTTCTAGTTTGTCTCTACCGAGTGGGAGCTCAGTGTCAGCAAAAGCCTTGAAAGGTGAACAAAGGCCTTGGAGTGAGGAAACCAAGAGACCAGAGCAAGAAAACAAACCAGGGTCCAAGGTGACGTGAGGAGGAGAAAGAGAGACTCGGGTGGAGAGGGAACCCTGGAGAGCGAGACAGAAGGGGGAGAAAAGGAGATGCAGAGGCAGGCCCGGGAGACAGAGGGCCAAGTGTGGGAAGAGCAGCGGGAGGGGCTGGGGAGCAGGGTACACGTAGAAAGAAGAGATGGGGAGAGAGGACCAGCGTCCAGGGCACAGGAGCTGGAGGCCTGACAGCCCAGGAGTGTGTGGAGAGGGGGAGGGAGGCGGCGGCAGGGCCGGCAGAGCAGAGGGGGCGGGGGAGAACCCGGCTTCACATACGTTTTGATCATCGCCTTGAGGGCAGCTCTACGCTCCCGGTCTGCAAACTTGTCCACCAGGTACCCAGACATGCAGGGCGCGTGACAGTAGAGCCGGAAGAAGCGGTGGTAGTTGCCCAGAGCCCAGGCCGCCCTCAGTGCCAGGGCGTGAGCCACGCAAGGGTCTGCCTTCAGCTCCCGAGTCAGGTACGCCAGCTCCGTGGTGATGTCTGCGGCCCGAGAGACAAACGAGGATCAGCGGCGCCCAACCCCGGGCGCCTGGGGCCGCCCCGACCCACAGGCGGCGCCTCTCACCTCCTGAGTTCTTGGTGAAGATGTAGTAGAGGATGCGGTAGGCAGTGAACTCGCCCACGTTGCCTGGCAGGTTCTCGGCGTACAGCGACTTGAGCTGCGTCTGGCACTGGTTGAACTCCTCGTGGTCGCCCTGGAGCCCGGGGCCCGGAGGGAGAGAAGGACCGTGAGGCCGGGACGGGGAGCCCTGGGCAGCACCCAGACGGCCTCAGCGCCCCACCCACCTTCTCCAAGGCAATGCGGGCGTGCGTCTCGTACACCTCCACCGTGAACTCTGTCCGCACCCCTTGCACCTGGAACGGCAGACGAGCGTGAGGCCACCGCGGGGCAGGACTCTCCCCCCACGGGCCCTCCCAGTGCGCCCCTCACCGTCAGGTCCTGCCGAATCGACTTCATCTGCTCGCAGGCAAAGGCGTAGTCTTGCTTCTCTTTCCAATGGGACTTGACCATGCACAGAGACTTTTTCAAAACCTGGGAAGGGAACACATTACGGCTCAGCGAGATTTCAGCAGGGGGAGCACAGCCATCACGAAAACCCAGTCTGCTTCTACCACTCAGGGCTCTGAAATGAAGGCCGCGACATCAGACCCGATTAATAACTACCAACTATAAGAAGAACCCGGCACGTTTGGCAAGAGTAACTACTCCCGACCTCACTGCCCCTGTCGGCGTGTCCCCTGGGATGAAGGTGAACCGTGCTGCTGCTGCGGCCTCAGCAGAGGACTCCGGGGCCTGACGCCCCCATCTCAGGAAAGCTGGCCTGGGAAGGTTGCTTCCTTACGAGACGGAGGCTCAGGGCCCAGCAAGGCTCCCGACGAGGCCACAGGACCTGAACTTAATCTCCGAAACCCAAGTTCGGTCTTCAAGTCACCTCTCGGAGAGCTCCCAGGCCCCAACGTCCCTGCCGAGCTGCAGGCCCCTGCCGCCACCCCACAGCCTCGGGTGCGGTCTCGGCCATCCTTCCGGGGTGGGCGCCACGGCCTCGCGCCTGCACCCGCCCTGCAGGGAGGCCCTGCCCGTCCCAGGCACGTACCGCCACGGGGCGCACAGTGGATGGGTCGGGGGCGCAGGTGAGACGCAGGTAGTGCTTGGTGACGTCAGGGCAGGTGCCCACGATCTGGAGCTCCTGCCAGTCTGGGTCGGCCCCACTGCTCTCCAGGCTGCCCATCTGCAGCACCAGGGGCTCGAGGCGCAGGCGGCGCGAATGTCCGTGCTGGAAGCGGGCCGCCCGCTTCTGCTTCTTCAGCTCACGCTCAGGGTCCTCGCACTCTAGTGCGGCCATCTTTTTGCGGCTGCGCTTGGTAGGAGCAAGATCATGCCTGGGAAGCGAGGTCAGGGGTGAGCAAAGCAGATGTCACAGCCTGCCCCCCCCACTACACCCCAAGAACCCCGATCGTAGCCCTACTCCCCTGGCCACCTGCCCAGAGTCTCACCTCTTCCCACGCTGCGCCCTGCCTCGGCCCCGATCCATGTGGGTCCCCCGACCTCCTCGGCCCTTAGGGGGTGGGTTCCTGCGACCCACAGGGTGACACTCATTCCCTGAGTAAGAACTGTCTGAATCCGAGTGGGAGTCACTGCACAGAAGAAACGGGAAGGTAAGGCCTGAAGTGGCTCCTCCCCCCCATGCCCACCCCCCACGCCCGCACCCCCAGGCCTCGCACCTGCGGCGGAAGTGGCGGGTGGGGGACCGGGAGGAGGAACGGGAGCGGGAGTCCGTGCTGGAGGAAGAGCTGTTGTCCTTCATGAAGACATTGCGGTTGCCAAACTTGGCGAAGCTGCTGCCCCGGGCTCGGCCAGCACCCCCAGCCCCTGGTGTCCCTCGCTGGGACTGGGCACCCCCGCCCCTGGTCGCTGAGCCTGCCCCCCTGGGAGGATGAAGGCTGCTAGGGGCCTCCCACCGCTTCTTCTTGGGGCTCTCAGCCCCAGGCTCCCGAGTCAGCCTGAGGATACAGCAGGGCAGGGCATCAGCAACCCAGCGCCCCCACCCCCGACAGCTGCAGCCGCCCCAGGAGCACACCACCTCGGGCGGGACAGGGACTCACCCGGGCGACTCAGCTAGCACACTGCAAGCACGGGGGGCAACCCCAACGCTTCCCGTCTAAAGAGTGCTCTTCGCAGCTGAGCACCGTGCGCTCGCCAGCCTTCCGGGCCCTCTCCCCACCCCAGGACGGCGCCCCCGGGCAGCGCCTGCACCTCTGCTCTACCCTCCTGGCCTTCCACCTCTGGGGTCCAGCCTTCTCGCTCATTCTCGGGGCCGCAGGTCCCGCTTCGGCACCCAGAATCGCCCTCCTCCCCGTCCCCGGCCTGGACTAACCCCGGCAGGGGCTCCCGGCTCCAGTCGATGGTGTAGGCCGAACCGTCCTGCAGCCGGGCCTGCAGCAGCTCCTTGAGCAGCTTCTCCGTCCGGTCTTTGTCCTCCTCCGACTCGCAGGCAGTGAAGCAGCGCTCCACGTACTCCTTCATGTCCTGCGGCCAATCGTCCGGCTTCCCGGACAGGCTCCCCCTGGGGGACGGCGGCAAAGACCGTCATGGCTGCCACTCGCAGAGCGCACACGCGCCAGACGTAACCCAAGCGTCCTCTATCCCCCTCTCACTTCCTGCTCACGGCAACCCTGAGGGAGGGACCCCTCCCCATCCTGAAGGAGCAGCCTGAGGCTCGGGGCCCAGACTGAGCGCCGAAGCGAGGGAGCCGGGGCGAGAGCGAGGCGGGGGCCGTCACCTGTGGTTCTGGGCTTTCTCAGGGTTGGGCTGGGGGCCGAAGCTGCTGTGCTGGCCCTCCGACGTGGAGCCGAAGCTCTGGCTGGTGACAGCAAAGGGCCGTTTCTGAATGTTGAACTTGAGACCACCAGTCCCAGGGGCTGCTGTGAGAGCCAACAGCCGGGGTCAGACCCTGCCCCGGCCCACCTCAGGCTGCCCTGGCCCCAGGAGTGGGAGACGCCGAGCTCCGGAGAAGGGCTCCAGGGCAGGTGCCCTCAGCCTGGGGATGACCGCAACGCCCAGAGGCCCCACGCCGGGCTCCGGAAGGTCCAACCCCCACGCCCTCTCCTCTTCCGCCAACTTACGCTTCATCCGGCTCCACAGCTGTTGGCCCTTCTTGGGCTTGGCAGGCTCGGAGTAGGCGTGTGGCCCGTAGGCCTGGCCCGAGGCAGGCCCCGCCTGGCTGTGCTGTGCGGCTGGGGCTGCTCCAGGCTGGGGGCCGCTGTTCAGAGCATGAGCCCCGTGCGGGGGGTTGGAGGGCTGAGGGGGCTGGGCTGCCGGCAGCTGCTGAGGGGGGGCCTGGTAGGACAGGCTCTCTTCCATGCCGGGGACTGGAGGCTGGTGGAGGAAGTGGGTGCTGAGGGCAGGAGGAGAGCTCCCGTGCTGGCTCCCACGCTGTCCTCACAATCATGGCATCACTTCGCTCCTGACCCCGTGCCGTGACCCTCCCGCATCTCACTGCCCTGGGCGCCCAGAGCGACTCCCTGAGGAACGGAGTGTTAGTGCCCACTCTTCACAGCTCAGAAGACTCCGGCTCGGACTCTGAGCTGCTCTCCCCCGGTCCCCAGCCGCTGAGGGGCAGCAGTGGGCATTTATTTAAACCCTGCCATCCCCCTCCTAGTGAGCACGCCCCGACAGCACACCCACCCAGGGCTAGTGTCTGAGCACATCGTGCACGTCAATCAAGACCCACACATGATTACACACGTTCTCAGGGGCCCAGGGAAGTGATTCTCCTTCCCACTGGACAGGACTGGCTGAAATTCGGAGAGATCACATGACTTGTAATGACCCCGCTAGAGAGGAGCTGGGACCCCGGCCCGGGTCTATCCAGCCCCCCTGCACCAGCTCCACCCTCCTCCGCACTGTACGCCAAGTGTGAGGCCAGACTGCACGTGTGATTGTGCACGTATGTGTGCACGTGCTGGGGGGAAACTCAGAAGTAAGGCTGCCACGCTGCAAACCACTCCCACTGTTACCCCAACACCGAGCCCCCGGCCTCGCCCAAGTCCTAAACCCATGCTGGTTTCAAAACTACTTTGCCCTTCTCATGATCACATCAGGAGGTGCTTGGCAGGAGAGAAGGTGGGGTGTGGGCAGCTTAAAAAACACAAGCATCGGGGCGCCTGGGTGGCTCAGTGGGTTAAAGCCTCTGCCTTCGGCTCGGGTCGTGATCTCGGGGTCCTGGGATCGAGCCCCGCATCGGGCTCTCTGCTCGGCGGGGAGCCTGCTTCCCCCTCTCTCTGCCTGCCTCTCTGCCTACTTGTGAACTCTCTCTCTGTGTCAAATAAACAAATAAAATCTTTAAAAAAAAAAAAAAAAAAAAAAAAAAACACAAGCATCCCCGTGCTCACCCACTCACAAAAACAACACTCCCCTCCTTGAACGTGGCAGGAAGCTGGGCGGGCATTACCTGGTTCAGAGCCCCCTGGTGCTGGGGTGCCGACGGCTGCTGGGGCGTGGCGGAGCCGTACGAGCCGGCCATGCCATACTGGGAGGGAGAACCGTAGGTCTGGTACATGCTCTGCCAAGGGCACGGAAACCAAGGTCAGCGGAAGCCCAATTCCCGTCCCTTCTCCTGCCTGCTGAGGAGCCAGACGCAACCCGTGATGCTCCACAGCTCCCTTCCCCCTGCCCGTGTCTCTCCCCTGCACAAATGCGCCGGATTCTCCTGCATTAAAAACAACTAACGTGAACTGAAAAACTCTACCGATTCATCTTCTACTTAACGAGTGTTCACTAAACACAACGCAACCAAAAATATGAAAATCCATGCTCCAACAAAGTCTACGCTCAAGACATGTGCACCGTTGAGACAGATACACAGCGTGTCTGGCAGCAAGCACGTGAAAGCAAGCCGGAGGTGGCGGGGGGCCGCGGGCCGCTGCTTTAACCAGTCAAGTTAGTAAGAGAAAAGGGCTCGCTGAGGCATGAGCTGGGAAGCCCTCTGCAAGGTGAGGACACGGAGGGACAGGGGACTAGGGGAAGAGAGCTAGAGCAGAACACAGAGGGACATCGCAGGTGACAGACTGAGCCCAGGCAGAGGAGTGGCCAGAAGCAGAGAACGCAGGACTTGGACCGGGGAAGGGCTCTCAGCTTGACCGTGCAGGGAACATGCGCGTGGACAGTGTTTCAGAGGCTGTCGCTGCTGTCTCCGAGCCCTCCCCCCGGCCCTGGGACCCGGCGCCCCCAGCCCCTGCCCGCCGCCCGGGCGCTCACCATGGGGTAGTAGTAGCTGTACGGGTGGCCCCCCCGCCCCCGCCCGCCGCCCCCCGGCCGGGCGCTCACCATGGGGTAGTAGTCGCTGTACGGGTGGCCCCCCCGCCCCCGCCCGCCGCCCGGGCGCTCACCATGGGGTAGTAGTCGCTGTACGGGTGGCCCCCCCGCCCCCGCCCGCCGCCCGGGCGCTCACCATGGGGTAGTAGTAGCTGTACGGGTGGCCCCCCCGCCCCCGCCCGCCGCCCGGGCGCTCACCATGGGGTAGTAGTAGCTGTACGGGTAGGCGTAGTTGTACTGCTGGTACCACTGGTAGTACTGCTGCTGCTGCAGAGCTGAGGCCTCCGCCTGCGACACATACTGTGGGGAGAGGCCCGCGCACCATCAGCACCGGCGGCAGGGGCCCACGCCCCCTGCAGCCCCCAAATGCGGTTAATTACTGAGGACACGACTGGGTCCGCCTCTCTCCAGAGAGCCACGGCCTCTACCCATGGACGCGGGGCACCCTGGGGACCCGGGGCACGCCTCCCTCCGCAGGCTGGGTTCCCACAGGGTGCCCTGGGCTCTTCCAGGTCCAGCCCTTGCTCCCCCATCTAAGGCTCCGCGAATATCTTCAGAGCACCCTGTTCTCGTGATACCAGAGAACACCAAGTGCTTCCCTCCCCAGCGACCCTTCTCACTTGTGCACTGGCCACAGGCCCGTTGCTGCTGGCCTTGGCGGAGCTGCCGGCGGCTCCGGCTTTGCTGATGCTGGCCAGAGCCTGGCGGGCCTTCTCCCACTCCGGGTTCTCATGCATAGGAGCTTCCATGCCGTTCTCTCTGCCTGCCCCGGCCACCATGCTGTACTGAGAAGACCTGCAAAGAAGGGACCTCGAGTCAGTCCTCTCTCCCCCTATACACGGTGGGCAAAATGCAGACACACACACACCACGGCTTGAATCCTAAACTCCCTCGCGCTACCTACTGGATTCTGAATTTTTATATCTAGAATATATTTTAATCTGTAACATCCTGACGACCGCTTTCTGTCTCACGCCTTCCTGTGAGGGAAAACCCAACTAGAGGTAGAGACGTAAGGCACTTTTCCAGGTGCCTGGTACACAGCATCGGCTAAATACCAAATGAAAAGAATACCAACATCCAAAGAAGTTAACATAGCACCTGGTGCCTACTAGGTCTAAATGGCTTAGGAGCCAATTCTGACACCTCCCCACCCAGCAGGCTATCATCACGCTGTTGTGGGAAAAACAAGGTACTAGCAAACAGATCAACGAGAGTATTAAGTGTTGGAGGCTGTGCCTTAATCATAGTTCATGGAATGAATCATCCCAATTTGGGGAAATAAGCACTGTACTGTGAAAGCACAATGCTCAGAGAAGGGAAGACCTGACTGTCCACATTACAACCCAATGCTTCCCTTTATCCTGGTGGCCAGAGGAGGGGCTCAGACGCGCTCCGCCCACAAGGACTGCGCCACAAGGACTGCTCCAGCCCCCGTGCTATGGGACTCCCATCCCAGAGGACAACACTGGGTCCTGCTTCCTCTTGCCCTCCCCTCCGGCCTCTGTCCCTCTAGCCACACTAACCAATCTGTGCTACGTTGATCACCCACGTTGGCCGCCATCTGGACCTTGGGGCATAAGGGGTGGGCCTCAGGAGCCAGACTGCTTTCTCACTGTCTATGAGAAAAAGAAGGAGTTAGGGAGACTTGAGAAGAAAAAGTCACAAGTGGGGAAGAGAAGGAGATGGGCTCATGAGAAAGCCAGGCAGACAAGGAGGGTGTGAAATTAGGACTCACTGAAGAGGATTCTGCATGAGGGAAAGACCCTTGCCTCCCTGCAGTGCTCTGGGTGGAACAGGAAGGATTTGAAAACAGGGAAGGCTGAAGGAATTTCCCAAAGGGAAAGCGAAGGACCTGAAACCCCTAAGAGCAAAAGGAAGTCCCCAGGGAAACCCTGCCACAGAGGAAAGGTGCAGAGGGTAGGATAGGGTGGGGGGACCTCAGGGAAGAACTAAAAAGCATTCCAGAGGAAAAGACAACTCCTGAGAGAGAGCAGAAGGGTGCTCTAAGGAGCAAAGTCTGTAAAGAGGGAATCCAGAGAGAAACAAATCCAGAGGAAAACAAATCCGAGAGGAAGGGGGGGGGGCCGAAGTTACTCGGGGAAACGGAGAAGCCCCGAGTGCCCACGGGGAGCCCTGCAGGGAAGAAACGCACTCTCGGACAGCTCTCAGGAGACTGCTACCAGAAACCACCCCCACGGGCTGGGAGGTCCGGAGACGTCCAAACCACCCTCCGGAAACTCAGAGTGGGGCAGAGGGCTGCGAGAAAGCGAGGGGTGCTTTGGGGACCTAAACCTGGGAGGCCGAGACGCATGGGTGGGCTCCGAAACCAGAGACCCCGACGGTCCTACAGCAAGTGAGGGAACGGGAGCCTGGAAGACGCCCCGGACGATCAAGCTCGGGAAGGGGCGGGAGGGGACGAATGGGACAGCGCGTGGGGACAGCGGGCGGGCGGGTCTCACGGGCACCGGACGCGAGGGGCACCTGGCCGTCCCGGGGGCCCCGACGGGGCAAAGGCGCCAAGTGGAGGCAGAGCCGGTCCGGATGCCGGCCACCTGCTCCAGAGTCACCGCCCGGCCGCGCCGCGCGTGCGCACCACGGCTCCGGCGAGGGGCGGGGGGGACGCGGCGCCGAGGCCGCGCGTCGCCGGGGCAACGCCATCCTCCCCGTGGAACCGCCCGGTCAATGGGAGTTAGAGAAGGGGCGCTCGGGGCCCAAGAATTCCGAGGGCAGGGGCGGGCAGCCCGGCCGACGGCGCAGGCGCGAGGGCGCGCAGGCGCAGTGGCCGCCTGCGCCCGCCACACCCTATCGTCGCTCGCGCGCGGCGTCCGTTGGTGCGACGGCCCGCCAGGCCTCGGGACCCCCTGGGCGTCGGGTCGGAAGGAGACGCCGTCCCCACCCGTCCGCCCGCCGCTCCCCACACCCACCTCAGCCGTTCGCCTCCTGGACTCGTCAGCGGCGGCCCAAGGCGACAGCGACACGGCCGCGGAACTGCTCGCGACCCGGCTGGCTCTTGTCTTCCTTGGGCTTCGACGTTCTGACCGCGGCGTCCTGACGTCACACGCAGGCCTCGCCCCACCTCCCTCGACCCTGCGCCGCCAGTGGGCGCCGCGGGCTTCACTTGAGCCCGCCCCCCGCTTACGCAAGGACGCGTGGGCGTTGAAGGCAAGCCGGAAGCCAGGGGTGGGGACGGTGGCCCCGAGGGGACACGCGCGGCGGCGGAGTCGGCCGGCACTGGGCCCGCGCACGCAGCTCTATTTTGGCTCAGTGAGTGGTAGCCATTGTTGTTTCCAGATAAAAGCTAGCGTGAGGTGGGTGCTAAGACTGCCTCCGTACAGCGATGTGGAAGCCCAGGGCGGAGAATGGTGAAGTCGGAGAAGGGGTGAGAGCAGCCCCCAGCCGAGTACATAAAATTGCAGAGGCGACCCTGGCCGAGGACGCGGCGCGTGCAAACACACGGAGGCGGGCGGCGGGCAGAGCCTGGGGACCGGGGGACCACAGGGATCTATGGGGGGAGCAGATGGCTGCGGCGGAGTAGACGTGTGCGGGGTCCGGGGCTGAGCGGATGGGCGTATACAAGTGGGCAGGTGGGGGTCCCTGGCTGAGCGCATGGGCGTGTACAAGTGGGCAGGTGGGGGTCCCCGGCTGAGCGCATGGGCGTGTACAGGTGGGGGTCCCCGGCTGAGCGCATGGGCGTGTACAGGTGGGCGGGTGGGGGTCCGGGGCCGAGCGCATGGGCGTGTACAGGTGGGCAGGTGGGGGTCCCGGGCCGAGCGCATGGGCGTGTACAGGTGGGGGTCCCTGGCTGAGCGCATGGGCGTGTACAGGTGGGCAGGTGGGGGTCCCGGGCCGAGCGCATGGGCGTGTACAGGTGGGGGTCCCTGGCTGAGTGCATGGGCGTGTACAGGTGGGCAGGTGGGGGTCCG
>CM052888.1:47422477-47439878 GCA_028534135.1 Potos flavus
TTAATTTCTTGAGGAATCTCCACACTGTTTTCCAAAGTGGCTGCACCAACTTGCATTCCCACCAACAGTGGAAGAGGGTTCCCCTTTCTCCACATCCTCTCCAACATTTGTTGTTTACTGTCTTGTTGATTTTGGCCATTCTAACTGGTGTGAGGTGGTATCTCAGTGTGGTTTTGATTTGAATACCCAACTTTTGCATCAACATGGATGGAACTGGAGGGGATTATGCCGAGTGAAATAAGTCAAGCAGAGAAAGTCAATTATCATAGGGTTCCACTAACTTGTGGAACATAAGGAATAACATGGAGGACATTAGGAGAAGGAAGGGGAAAATGAAGGGGGGGGAATTGGAGGCGGAGACGAAGCATGAGAGACTATGGACTCTGAGAAACAAACTGGGGGTTTTAGAGGAAGGGGACTGGGGGGCTGGGCAAGCCCAGTGGTGGGTATTAAAGAGGGCACGTGTTGTGATGAGCACTGGGGGTTATACACAAGCAATAATCATGGAAAACTACACCAAGAACTAATGATGTACTATATGGTGACTAACATAACATAATTAATTAATTAAAATAAAATGTAAAAAAGATTTCCTTAGCTTTTACGCAGCGTCCTTCATCTATCCGCTCTAGGATCCCATCCCGCACTGCATGCAGTCGTCATGTCTCCTTAGGCTCCTCTTGGCTGTGGCAGATTAGAGGAGGGCTGGTCAGGTACTTCGTAGGATGCCCCACTGTCGGAAGTCGTCTGCTGTTTTTCTCGTGTGAGACAGGGGTCCTGGGTAACCATGAGGAAGCACAGGGCCATTTTCACCACATCACATTAAGGGTACACACCATACACATGAACAATGGCTCCCGGTGCTGAGTTTGAGCACCCAGCTGAGACAGCGAGGATGGGTTTCTCCCCTGACCCTCCCTGTGTGGAAAGAAATCACTAAACGCAGCCTGTACCTAAGGCAGGGGGGAAATTATGCTCCCTGCACAAGTCCAGCCCTAGATGTCAAGCCCTCTGTCCTCAGGGAGGCTTGACCCTGTGTCTCTAGAAGGGCTTGTTTCTAGAAGGGTTCATCCTGAATTTCCAGGTCTTTTCACCCGCCAGCATTCTCTCTACATACTGGTGCCTCTCTCAGCCTCTGACACAGCTCCTCAAACTCTTTGGATAATATCCCCCCCCCCCGCCCCGCATTTTCCCCAAATATGGCTCCTGGTATTGTGACTATAATAAGAACTACATATTTGGTCTTTGTGCCTGTTCCTGGCACAGAGCTCTTAAATCCCTTGGAATTTCCTCAACGATTAAGGATGGTGGCTGAGGTTGTGTTAAGGAGGAGACTTTTGGACTCCACGGTGAGGACACAGGCTGGCTGCCAGGAGAACCCGACCACGTGACTACCACGTTAGCGCTTTCGGTCCCAGCCACCCCCCCCCCAAGGGACTGGGGAGGGGCCGGAGGCTGAACCGACGGCTAATGGCCAAAGGTTTCATCAACCCTGCCTAGGTGAGGAAGCCTCCGTTTGAGCCCAGAAGGACAGGGCTCAGAGAGCTTCCAGGTTGGCGAGCACGTGCAGGCGCTCAAGGCACACGTGAAGAGGGACCTGGCCGCAGGCGTCCCTCCCATCTGGCTGTCCCTGACTGTATCCTTGATGACAAACCAGTCGTCTAGTGAGTAAGCCGATTCCCTGAGCCCGTAAGCTGCTCTGGCAAATCAAACGAACCCAGAGAGGGGGTCGTGGGGACTTCTGATTTACAGCCATTCTGTCAGAAGCACAGGTGACACAGGGGACTCGTGAGCAGTCTCAGGACCGAGCCCTTAACCTGCGGGATCTGATGTTGTCGCCAGGCAGATAGTGTCAGAATGAAGTTGAATTATGGGATGCCCACCGGGTGTCTCAGGATTGCTTGGTGGTGTGGGAGGGGGGGGAACCCCACATGTTGTGATTGGGAACAGAATCACGTGGGTCTCATGGCTCTAGAAACAAGATCTCTATCTCTTGAAGATGGCATCTCATCCGAGCCCCACAGGCTGCTCATCTGCTCAGCTCTGTCTGCACTAGTTTGGGACAGAGTATGGGCCCTGCGGTAGTGAAATGGGGTGTCCCCAGCTCCCATTCCTTTGGATCAGGGGGAAAAAAAATCAGCATGTTCCCTTCTCTCACCATGGATCCAATAGGAGTGGTGGGGATAACGGGGAAAGGAAGAAAAATCCTGCTAAGAGCTCCCTCCCTTCTCTTTCAGGCTTCTACGACAAACCTTTCCTCTCCGCTCACCAGGGTGCTGTGGCGATGCTAGGGAAGAATATCTCCCTGCAGTGCAGTTCAGCAGACGTCCCATTTGATCGATTTTCACTGACCAAGGAAGGAGGAGCTGCTCTATCGCAGAACCCAAATGGGGGACGCCAAGGCAACTTCATTCTAGGCCCTGTGAACCAAAGCTTCTCTGGGAACTACACGTGCTATGGTTGGAACAGTGGAAGCCCTTATGTGTGGTCAGCCCCCAGTGATGCCCTGGGGCTTGTGGTCACAGGTAGGTGCACCCCAGGCCAGCCCTGTGTCCTCCCCCCCCGGGGCCTCGGCCCCCGGCAGGAATGCAAAAAGGAGCGCGCTGAGAAAGAACGGTGGGGCAGTAGAGACCGTGAAGAGAGAAAGGCTCTCATCCACGCCCCATTTGATTTTTGCATCATCCCCTAGAGTTCTCCAGATAGTGCCCTTTATTTTTTTTTCTTTGCCTCTTTTTTTTTTATTGTGTTACGTTAGTCACCATACAGTACATCATTAGTCTCTGATGTTGTGTTCCATGATTCACTGTTTGCGTGTAACACCCAGTACCCTATGCAATCCGTGCCTTCCTCAATGCCCACCACCAGGCTCATCCACCCCCCGACCCCCTTCCCTTCTAAAACTCTCCATGTGTTTCGAGGAGTCCATAGTCTCATGGTTCATCTCCCACGTGATTCTGAACTGTGGCCGCTCCATTCCCCACAGACCACACATTTTCTGTTGAGAATGGAGCGGCCAAAGTTCCGAATCATGTGAAGGGGCCTTGTTGAGACAAGAGATTTCAGACACCACCCCAGACTAACCCATCTCTCTTCACACTCTTAGTTGCATCTGGAAACCCTTCAACTGACCTTCAGAACTAGAGTCTGCTCTGAGCGATTGGCTGGAAACTTATGGCTCATGGGAAGAACTCTAAAACCTCTAACATGAGCCCCATTGTCACAGTGTTTGCACCCCTCTACTAAGCAGGAGAAGACAAGTTACAGCAAAGGAAAGCAACTGCTGCCCACTGAGCAGGGCAACCTGTGCCCGCCTTGTCCAGTCACTCTACAAACTGAGCACATATAATAGTCATGGCACCGTAAGATCATACAGGCTAGGGCGCTCTTTTCATTTAACAGTGCATGGATAATTGGGCATCGATGGAGGAGGAGTGAATTTATTAGTCTTTTTCTTTAGAGCAGATAGACATTGTCTCTTGCCTTAGAAATCATCTATCCCAGTGTTGGGATAATACTATCCTGTATTATCCTCTCGAACTCAAAATATTTTGCATTTTGTAATTAGGAGCTAATTTGAATTCCAAACCCATTTGAAATTACTTTCTGTATTTTAGAAGAGAGTTACTATGACTTCTGAGCATTGTAATTTCACAGTATTTTGTTACATCTTTGAGAGGAACATGAGCCCAGAAAGTCTATAAAAGAAACGAAGAATTTTTTTTAAAGATTCAGAGGACAGCAATGTCTAGTGAACAATCACACAATACTGGAGATGCAATTTACCTAAGATTATCTGAAAATTTTCTCCGAGCTACTTCCCAGATACCAACCATGCTGTATCCTTTGTCATGTACGAAAGAGGAACATAGGTTGTTATGTGGGGTGAAGAAAATGTTCGGGAAAAAATTTAGCATTCCAAGTATATGGAGGTGTTGCAAGGATATGACTAGACTTTGAGGGAAATGAAGAGGGAATGAAAATCAAACACAACATCCCCGTAAGCACCTCATTTCCTGTTCACAAGACTCCCCTTGGACCCAGGTTCAAAGATTAGGCATGGCACTCGTGAGTGCATGAGCTCATCGAGGAGGGTTCTACTGTAATGATGTACTGTATGGTGACTAACATAGCACAATAAAAAAAAATTAAAAAATAAAAGAAATAGGGAAATGAGCTCCTTTTCAGGGCTTCCGGGTTGGGATGAAATGGAACACGGCCAATGATTGCGATCTCCTTTGAATTATGTCTACAGATCTAATGAAACAAGATTACACAATGGGAAATTTGATCCGAATGAGCGTGGCAGGGCTGGTCCTTGTGGCTCTCTTGGCCATACTGGTTGAAAATTGGCACAGCCGTCAGGCTCCAAACAAGGAAGACAGGCCAGATTTTCCTGAACTGAGCTGGAGTAAATGGAAATGCCAGACATGGCGGACCTTTGGACAAACCACTAACAGCCACAAGGTAGACACCTGTCGCTGAAGTAGAAATGAGTCAGCTCTTGTGGAGCCCTTTGGAGCTCCTGGGAGAACGAAAGAAAGAAAGAGGCACTGACAATTTTGGATCCATTTTCAAACCAATGGTATTTTCTAATACGTATCCGATACGGTCGTCCACCACCTTTCTAGATGTTGGTGATAAAATTCTTGGTATAGTCCTGGCTTAACTCATTCCTGTGATAAAAATCAGGCAAAGCATTCTCAGTCCTCATTGCTGACTGTTTTTCTCCCAGCCTCTACAGAAGGCCTGGCTCAAACTTTCATTCTGTCTTGAATTTATCAGCAAAACCAGATGCCCTCACATCCTTCTAAGTAAGACCTTAACACTTAGAATCCCATAAATTATTAATACTACTAATTAATTATTAATACTGTCCATTCAACATATCATATATTCCATGTCCTGCATGCTTCTAGTTTTTCCTACACGGACATTTGTGTATTAACACACGCTTTCCCCATTGTTAAGAAGACTCTCCTGTTCTTATGAAACTAGCATTTCTTTTTTCTTTTTATGTATTTGTTTAAAATCAATTAATTAACATATAGTGTATTATTAGTTTCAAAGGTAGAGTTTAGTGATTCACCAGTTGCATATAATACCCAGTGCTGATTACATCAAGTGCCCTCCTTAATGCCCATCCCCCACTTACCCCATCCCCCCACACTTCTCCAGCAACCTTCAGTGTGTTTCCTACAGTTAAGAGTCTCTATGGTTTGTCTCCCTCTCTGATTTTGTCTTATTTTATTTTTCCTTCTCTTCCCCTATGTTCATCTATTTCGTTTCTTAAATTCCACATATGAGTGAAGTCATATGATATTTGTCTTTCTCTGACTAACTTATTTCACTTAGTATAATACCCTCTAGTTCCATCCACGTCATTGCAAATGGCAAGATTTCATTCTTTTTGATGGCTGAGTAATATTCCATTGTATATATGTAAAATTTCAAAATGTCTCATTCCTCCAATGCAAAGTCAATAGACTTGTGAAAAAAAATCCGAACAAGCATCTCCTCTGGGAATTTTCAGTATACGGTTTAGTCTATTGATTCGTCTCTTCGTAGTATTTCTCATGAGGTCTACACGGCATAAGATATTAGAAATATTTATTGGGATTATGAGTAAATAAGTTGATGAAGGAAATGCTAGAGATTGGGCCTGATAAAACTACAAGGGAGTGCCACAGTTTCAGAGGAGGGCTAATCAGAGACTTCACATCAGAGCCAGGATTTGGACCCAAGAGATGAAATGGGGTTTGATCCTGACAGGAAGTTAAGATTATCCTCACACACTTGGTTTTGTCCACGCCAGGGCCTTGTTTGGAAAAGCATACTGTAACCCTGGGAATAAAAAGATCCTCCCCTCCTAGGAAAAGACTATATTGTCCTATAGCCATGATGACAAGGAGCCACCAGAGCTGGTTTTCCGCCCATCATCAATGACCACTCACCTCGGGGAAAATGCCTTGGCGATTCAACCAATCAGCTCCTTGCTTCTAAATGTGAGCCAATCAGAAACGGGTTTACTCTAGTAAGCACACCTGTGAGTGACAGCGAATCAAAAGTCCCCCTCAAATAACCATCTTTGGGAAATAATTCCAAACCCCAAGAGGCCCAGAGAATCCCGAAAACCCTGTGTAGGATCACGTGTAGGCTCTGCTCAGAGTCTCAGAGACATTGCGTCTGGCCAGCATACCAGCATAACTCTCCCTTAACGTAGTAAAAATAAATTCCCCGCTGCGTTTTTTATTTCAGGTACTGAATGGTGAGTGCATTGGCCTCCACAGTTCATATACTGGGTTGACTTAGGTTAGGCGTAAGGCTTGGCTTAGGGGCAGAGTATGGGGACTTATATTGGATGACCTTCACTTCTTTGTTAGGCTCTGTCCTAGTCACTTCATTGCAGGAGAATACTGCAACCCTGTGAATTTTATTTTATTCAATCCACCTGTCACATGAGCCAACAGATGTTCACAAATGATAAGATTTGATGGGCATCTGCTGGCTCAGTCAGTAAAGCATGTGACTCTTGATCTCAGGGTTTTGAGTTTGAGCCCCACACCGAGTGCAGAGATTACTTTAAGAAAAAACTTTTAAGAACGTTATGATTTGAAAAAAACAAAAACAAAATAAAACAAAAAAAAGTTATGATTTGAATAATGATACAAATATATGGATATAGAGTTTCAGTTTGGGATGATGAGAAAGTTCTGGAGACAGATGGCGGCGATAGTCACACAACAATGTGAGTGTACTTAATGCCACTGAACCATACACTCAAAAATGGTTAAAATGAAACTCTATGTCTGTCAAAGAACAACTTTTTTCAGGCTATAGAGTTTAGTTTTGAAAGATGAAAAAGTTCCAGAGCAACAATGTGAATGTCCTGCACACTAATGTATAATTGCTGAAGACGGTAAATGTCGTGTTATGCGTTTTTTGCTACAACTAAAAAAAAAACTTTTAAAATAGTTAAAATGATAAAAATTTATGTTATGTATTTTTTACCACAATTTGTGAAAAGTTCGTTGTGGTCTGCAGAGACCGGAAGTAGATTACTGGTCGCCGGGAGCCTGCAGAGTTGGGGGGGGGGAGGGTAGGTAGCAGGCACTGATGGCCAGTGGGCACTGGGTTTCTTTTTGTGGTGGTGAAAAAATTCTAAAATTACATCGTGGTAATGGTTGAGCAATTCCGTGAATATACTGAAAACCATTGAATTATATACTTTAAATAGGTAAATTGTATGGTATGTAAGTTATATCTCAATAAAGTTTTTTTTTTTTTCAAGTACCAAAAAAATGAATAAATTGTTAGTGACATCCTCGGAGTTGCTCACTCTTTAAGTGAATGAGTGATGGCATGAAATCCATCATCTCCAACATGGCTTACAGTCTCTCAACAGAGATAGTCCCAATTATCATATGGTTTCACTTACTTGTGGAGCATAAGGAATAACATGGAGGACATCGGGAGAAGGAAAGGAAGGGTGAATTGGGGGAAGTCAGAGGGGGAGACGAACCATGAGAGACTGTGGACTCTGAGAAACAAACTGGGGGTTTTGGAGGGGAGGGGGTTGGGGGTTGGGTGAGCCTGGTGGTGGGTATGGAGGAGGGCACGTACTGCATGGAGCACTGGGTGTGGTGCATGAACAATGAATCTTGGAACACTGAAAAAATAAAAGTATTTGGGGAAAAAACATAAATAATAATAATAATAGATAAATTGTTTTCTTATACCGACAAAAAAAAATTGAGATCCTTTGAGGAAAAAAACACATTTTGAGTTTTAAAATATATTCAAATATTTAAGATTTTAATATTTAATTTCTGTTTTATAACAGACCAAAGGAATATACTGATGTAAGAAACCGAATGATGTGTTTCAGATTCAATTTGTTGTTGTCGCTGTTGTTGTTTTTTATGCTTTTTTTAAATTGTGTTATGTTAGTCACCATACAGTACATCATTAGCGTTTGATGCGGTGTCCATGATTCATTGTTTGTGTATAACACTCAGTGCTCCATGCAATCCATGCCCTCCTTAATACCCACCACCAGGCTCAGCCAAGCCCCCACCCCTCTCCCCTCTAAAACCCTCAGATTGTTTCCCGGAGTCCATAGCCTCTCAAGGTTCGTCTCCCCCTCTGATTCCCCCCTGCCTTCATTTTTCCCTTCCTTCTCCTAATGTCCTCCATGTTATTCCTTATGTTCCACAAATAAGTGAAACCATATGATAATTGACTTTCTCTGTTTGACTTATTTCACTCAGCATAATCTCCTCCAGTCTCACCCATTTTTTTTTTAAGATTTTATTTATTTATTTGACAGAGAGACCACAAGTAGGCAGAGTGGCAGGCAGAGGGAGAGGGAGAAGCAGGGTCTCCGCTGAGCAGGGAGCCCGACGTGGGGCCCGATCCCAGGATCCTGGAATCATGATCTGAGCCGAAGGCAGCCACTTAACCGACTGAGCCACCCAGGCGCCCCCAGTCTCACCCATGTTGATGCAAAAGTTCGGTATTTGTCCTTTCCGGTGGCTGAGTAATATTCCATTGTGTATATGGACCACATCTTCTTTATGCATTTTGTTGAAACATTGTAACAAATCTTTGGAGAAGATATTGTTATCATTTCAATCTGTTGAAGCCAACTCACTGACCCAAGCATATGCATACCAAGCAAAGGGGAGCCAAGATTAAACACATATTTTTTTAAATGATTCTCAGGTTTCTTCTCTGTACACTACACTATCCCTTTCCTGGGCATAATGTCCACATTTCAAAATTTAGAAGAGGACCCTGATAGGAGTTTCAGGTGAGGCAGACAATTGTCAGGGGATCTGGTCAGACCACAGAGATGATCAGATGTGTCGTAGGGACCATGACCTGTCTTTATGCCCCGTGGTCAGAGGTAGAAGGAAGACTGCGAATCTTCTTGTAAGAAGTCAGTGTGAAAGGCCCGTGGTGATCAGCGCTGGGCCTCACCCACCACATCCTGTGCATCTTCCTGGCCTGCTGGACTCAGTCTCCACGCAGCCGCTCCACATTCACCTGGTAGGATCAGTGTTATGACCTCTACGCTCACCGCCCTGCTCTGCCTCGGTGAGTTCTTGCACATGCAGGAGACGGAGTCCAGGGGTCTGGGTGTGAGTGGGGCAGCGTGTCTCACTGTTCCTGTCTTCCAGGGCTGTACCTGAGCTGGACCGTCAGCACCCAGACGCGTGAGTCCCTCCTTCAGAGCCCGAGAGTCTCTACTGGGCTCAAAGTGTCCACCTAGGAACCACCAGAGGAGAGAGCAGGGGCTCTGGTTTGCTAAGAGGGCTTGGTGCCAGCAACCGGGCGGACATTTGGGTGGGAAGGGGCTTTATCTGAAACTCCAACCTCTGATTCCCTTCCAGAGAATCTTTCGAAACCCATCATCTGGGCCAAGCCAGATTTCATGATTCCAAAGGGAAAGCAGGCATTTATCTTCTGCCGGGGGACTCCTGAGGCTGTTAAGTACCAGCTGTATTTCGAAGGACACCTCTCTCCGCAGCAGAGCCCAAAGAAACTTGGAAGGAGGAATATAGCCGTGTTCCTCATCCCAGCCATGACCCCACTCACTGCAGGGCAATACAAGTGCATTTACCGAAGCAAGAAGCTCTGGTCAAACCCTAGTGACCCTCTGGATCTGGTGGTAACAGGTAACTGTCCCAACCTTGGCCTGAATCCTGGGGAGGGTCGTCATTTATTTTTTAATCGCCTTTGGTATCATTCGACCTCTCTCTGCGGTCGTCTATGACCTAGAGGCAGATTGGTCATAGGTCAAGTTCTCCAGGTGAGATGCTCTGAGATGGATGTGTGTGTGCACGGGGCTGGGGGGGACACTGGGGGGCATCCTCAAAAGTGACCCCGGTGATGAGGAGTGAGGGAAACAGGTCGGGCAAAAGGCAGAAGCTGACCATGGTGCAGTTTCAGCGGACGCCTCACCCACGCAACTGTGGAACTTGACCTGGGATGGCCCTTCTGGGTGGTCTCAAGATGAGGCTAGGGTTCTGTACCCACCGGTGTCAGCCCCTCCTGGGGAGGAGGTTCCGTTCAAACATCCATGCTTTCGTGGCACTTGTATTCTAGGGGGGAAGACAGACCGCGAGTCTAAGTCGGGACAAATCAGTCGGTCATGGGCCCCTGAGGAGTAAATGATGATATGGAGAAAGACGGAGTAGAATGGGGTTGGGAGGGAGGGCAGTGTCAGGTAAGGAGGCTGCCTTCAGCTGAGGGATGCGGTTCTCAAACGTAAGCAGGTGTCAGAATCACCTGGAGGGCTCATGAAAACACGGATGTCCCTGGTGCTCCCACGTTCACGGAAGCGTGATTCACAATAGCCAAGCGGTAGCATCAACCCCAGTGTCTACTGACAAAGCAACGGATAAACAAAATGCGGTCTATACACACGATGGAATATTATTAGGCCTTAAAAAGGAAGGAGATTCAAACACCTACGTCACGGACGGACCTTGAGGGCATTTTGCTAGAGTGAGGCAAGCCAGTCACAGAAGGACAAATACTGTAGGGGTCACTTCTGTGTGGGACCTCGGATGGTCAGATGCATAGAGACAGAAAGCAGAATGGTGGGTGCCAGGGGCTGGCGGAAGGGGATGGGGAGAGGGCGCTTAGTAACGGGGACGGTTTCAGTTCTGTAAGATGAAAAGAGTCCTGGAGACGGATGGCGGTGATAGTGGCATGACAACGTGAATGGACTCAACGCCACGGAATCGTACCCGTAAAACTGGTGAAGATGGTAAATTTCATGGGTCATGTATTTTATAACGATGGAAAACAATAACAGTTTTTAAAACACAGTTGGCTGCCTTACCCCTGAGATTCTGATGCAGCGGGTGGATCCTGGGAATCTGCATTTCTAATAAGCTTCCAGCTGAGGGTGGTGTCGCTGGTCCCAAGGGTCTCTAACTCTGAGAACCACTGATGTCGGGCAATCCCCAGAGAGAGAAGCATAGAGGAATGAGTGTCTCGGTCTTGAAGGGAGAGATCAGCGAGGGCATGTCCGTGACCAAAGCGAAGGACACAGAGATTCTGGGCAGTGACATCCCAGTCTTAAGGCCGAGGAGGAAGGGGCACGTAGGAGGCGGGATAAAGACCCTCGTAACCTACCTGTCTCCTTCCCCCCACAGAAATGTACGACACGCCCACCCTCTCCGTTCGTCCTGGGCCCGAGGTGACCACAGGAGAGAACGTGACCTTCTACTGCAGGCTAGGCACGGCAACAAACAAGTTCTTTCTGCTCAAGGAGGGAAGATCCGGTCGCCCTCAGCACAGATACGGGAACATCCAGGTGGAGTTCCCCGTGGGTCCTGTGACCACAGCCCACAGAGGGACGTACAGATGTTTCGGCTCTTACAACAACCATGCATGGTCTTTCCCCAGTGAGCCTGTGAAGCTCCTGGTCACAGGTGAGGAAACCCCCAGATTTCCCCCACGTCCTCTCCAGAACCCCAAGTGAACCCCAACCAGTGATGAGGAAGGCCGAAAGGGACAGGTGGGAAGGGGCAGCGGGCATCCCCCTGCAGTGCCCTCGCCCACATGCATTTTGGGGAGGCCCAGCCGATCGTTCCTGAGGAAGAAGGCCAGAGGGACCGGGAGGGGGAGGACACAGAGACTCGGCGGGAAGACCAGAGGAAACCCAAATCCCTTATTGTTTTCTTTGTTCCCACTGCCGCAAGATGTTGGGGACACCAGCCTTGCACCCACGGAGCACACCTCTTTTTCCGGTGAGTAACAGTTACTTCTAAACTTGGGGGGGGGGTGATTAGAGCCTCCCAGTGACATTAAAAACATGTTGCTTTTGCGGTACTTGTATCCCGGCGGGAGACAGAGCGCGAGTCAGTCAGAGAAATAAGCCAAGCATTAGCTCAGGGGGAGCAAACGGCGGTGCGGAGGAAAGACAGAGCAGAACAGACGGGGTGAGGGTGACTGGGAGGGCAGGCGGCAACATTAGAGCTGTCTGAATCGGCTTCACAGCCAAGCAAATACCTAAAGAACTGAGGGCATTCATTCTGTGGCTACGTGGGAAAGAACATTCCAGAAGGAGGGAGTGGCCACTGGGTATGGCAGGGGGTGGGCCAGCAGCGGGAGTAACTCCCTGCACCACCGGGAGTGACACTGCAGGCGTGCTGGTGGGGATGGGGTGTGGGCTCAGAGCCTGGACGAAAACGGGGAAACTGAGTCATCCAACTTGTGAGGAAGAAGCCATATTGGCCGAGGTACCGAGGAAGCTGAGGGCCAGCTGGAAGACATGCCTGGCGCGAGGTCCTGGAGCTCAATTCCCCTCCGAGTTCGCCTGTCCTTTGGCTCTTCTTCTCTACCTGCCAGACGAAGCCGCTAGGACCTGGAGGGTGGGGTGTGGACCTGGAAAAGCTGCACGAGGCCATGGGGTCCATCCTGGGGGAGGAGAGGCGGCCCGGGCGGAGGCCAACACGCTCTCTTTTTCTCACTGCTTCCCTTCCCTTTCGCCTGCAGACCTGTGGGACCTTGACTTGTTAACCACAGAGGCAGAATTCCAGCAAGGTAGGCAAGCAGCGGGCGCTGCGGGCTGTGAAGGAGTGTGATCTAGAATGAGGGGAGGGAGAGAGGCGGGGCGAGGCCTGTCCATCCGCTCCTGTCAGTCATCAGTCTGTCCTTCTGACCCCAGACCTTGGCCTCTGGGATCACGCTGCCCAGAATCTCCTTCGGATCGGTCTGGCTTTCCTGATCCTGGTGGCCCTCATGTGCCTCCTGGCTGAAGACTGGCTTTGGAGGAAGAGGGCACAAGAGAAAGCCAACGGGGCTTCAAGTCTGGAACGCAGGAGAAGGTTCAGAACACAGAGACGCCTGGACGAATGACCAAGAGATGTGCCGGTCCCAGGTAGAGCTGAACGCTGGCCTTGACCCTGAGCTGAGTGAGCTCTGTGTTGTACCCATGAAGGGGGGTTCCCTGCAGGAAACTGAAGGACAGCTGCGTGGAGTCTGGCGAAGCTTCTGGGAGGAGTTGGGCAGGGTGGGGAGGAAAGAGCTAAACTTCCCCTGCAGACAGACCTTCATGTCTCTTCCGGGGTGTAAGTGTTTTTGTGCCTGCCTGATGTGAACCCAAGTTTTAACCACCCTGGTTTTCCCCAAAAATATCTCCTTGGTTAGCAGCAGGGTCACAGAACATTTCTTTCCTACTTTGGTCTTCATCCCTAGTTCTTCTTTCCTTTGCTGCAATATGTGATTCAAGATATTTAATAACCAGTACAGAAAAAAATAATAATAACCAGGACAGAATAGGCATTTATCAAAAGGAACAGGAGCCAGTGAGGCACCACCAGGTTGATGGAGATGTGGGCTGTGAGCACACGCGTGGCCGAATGTGTCCCGGCTGGGTCTCAGCCTTGCCCCGAGTCCTCTGTCCTACACCACCGCAAGCTTCTGGCTTCCTCGCTTCTTTATCTACTCTTGGCCTTCTTCCTCGGATCTCCCCCAAGAAAGTTCCCCAAACCTTCCAGCTTGACATCAGATATCACTTCCATGCTCCCAAAGCACCTGTCGTTCGTCTCTGACGTCACCGGGGCTCTAACACTGCATACATATCCATTTTCCCATCTCTACAGTGACCTTGTGTGAATTAAGTCTGGGTTGGGTCTGATGACCGTGCTCACAGCTCCTGCCACTAAGAGAGCTCTCCAGAAATATACGTCAGGTCAATCGGTGTATAAACGAGGCAGTCGTGCAACTTAGCCCTCGAGACTCCTGATTATTGTCCTTGAAATGCTGTCTGGGCCCTTGGTTCCTTGAGAATTTCTACCGGATCAACCCATTAATATAACCGTTATATGGGTCCCTGCCCCCGTCAAGACTCCAACACCTCACACGGCTCAAATCCATTCTCCGAATCTGAGTTTTGTTATGTATCAGAGAACATTAATTCCAACCTCAAAGGGGTGACGTGCATATTTAATGAGATAAAGAATAGCAAGAAACCCGCAGAGGCTCTGACGCATGTACGTTAACCCAATGCATGCAGCTGTGATTGTCCCCAGTACCACAGGGACCTGAAACTCACACTAGTTGTTACTTCGATCCCAGGGGACCAGTACTTAATGTCCTTCTTTCTTTCTTCATCTGCTAGGTGTTCGAGGACCAAGAATGTCTGTTGATACCGAATCATAATGTTCTTTATCCCAAGACCGGCCCAAGTCTTATCCCAATACTTATCCCAAGTACCGGCCAATTGTTTGTTACGGAAATTTATTGGAAACACTCAAAAATACTTCCATTTATTTCCCAGTGGTTAGAACCTAATGGCTTTCCCCACTTGGATGCAAGGGAGGTCAGGAAAGATAGCCTTTATCCCAGGCATCTCTGCGACAAGATAAACAGTGGCATTTCTAGGACCAACAGAGTGAGGAGGGATGTGACGGAGTTGTGACAAAGAGCCTACTATGTGCCGGGCGCTGGTGAAAGGACCACATCCCGGCCAGAACTGGGCTGTTGTCCAGGAGAGCAAATCTTCAAGAAAGTGAGTAAATGCCGTGAAAGGGGATAAGTTGGGGTTGAAGAAATGCAGGATGATACTGGAGCTTCACCGTGGGGAAACAGCACCGTCGAGAATGTCACCGGATTTTGGAGTTGACAACCAGGGAGATGACTGATATTGATAATGCAGAGGGAGGTCCAGCGATGGGTGATGGGTCCTGGTCCTGAGACTGGTGATATTTGCTGGTTTTGTTATTTCTCAGGATTGCTTACTTTATTCTGGGCCCTTTAGATTTCAGTATTAACTTTAAGATGTCAGTTGTCACAAAAGACCAGCCTGGGTTGTGCGTGAAGTTGTACTAAAGCCACAGATCAATTAAGGGGGGGAATTATCATCTCTTCAATCTTTCAATCCATGCAAGCTTGCACCCTAAATGTGTTATATTTTGCCATGCATTTACATGTTCCCTGATTTCTTGAAATAATATCATGTAATCCTCTGTGTACAGAATGTGCACATCTTTTGTTAGATTTCCATGAGATATATCCTCCAGTTTCATCATCCCCAGATAGATCCCTAGGTATGTGACTTTTATTTTGCAAGTGGTATCATTCTTTAAATAACTTTATCACCGTTGTTTGTTGCTGGTATAAAAATAAAATTGGCTCTTGTATATCGAATGTGTCCTCAGTGGCCTTGCAAAGTTCACATCTTCATTTTAACAGTTTTAGATCATTTTAGATGATTTCTAGTTTTAAAAAATTTTTAGAATTTTTCGTGAAATTGATTTCTTTTTTACTGTCTTACTACCTGGCTGGAACCTCCAGCACATTAATGGATAGCAAGTATCCTTTTCTTAGTACCAATATTATGGGGAATATCTTTAATATCTTACCACCGAGTAAGCAAATTGCTATAATTTTTTGTAGGTATTCATTGTCCCAGTTAGAAAATTCCTTTGAGTTATGAATGGGAATTCAAGCTTCAGAACATGGACAATTATGTGGGGAAATGTCCATCCCCTCTACTCTTCCTGGTCCACGGCTCTGAAGACCAGTTTTCTGCTTTGCCCCTCACACTCAGGCATCAGCCCACCGGGACCTTGTTTCTCCCCACACACACACGCTTCCGCTGAAGGTGTTTTAGTGATAAACAGTAATGCCTTCCTAGAACTCGCGGTGGCTGCTTCTCAGCCCTTGTCTCACCTTCTTGCCTCTGTTGGTTGGAAGATCACTTCCTCCCTGAAACTTTCAGCTTCAACTGGCCTCCTCTGCTCGTTTGCTGACTACCCTGCCCCATCAGTTTTGCAGGCTTTCCACCACAATTTCTCTAAGACGCATGCCCAAATCAAATCTGTCCCTCTGAACCCTATTGTTTTTTTTTTTTGAACTTTGGGTTATATTATCAGGTTCTTCCAACCGACCTGGACTCATCATCTTCCTACCACCAAAGTTGTTCTCCTCATTCGGAAAACTCCCAGCTCTGCTCACAGTTGCTTTGCTCTCTTTGCTATACTTATGCTTGTGCTCTGATCACTGCCGGGAAGAAGTGCCACACAAATCAGCAGGTAATGGTACATTTGTCATTTATGGGTTTGTGGGTAGAGATCCATATTTTTATTATTTCTCCCAACAACTGTCCTTTTGACAATTTGCCTTTCGGAAGTTCAATCAGGTAAAGATCTTAAATATAAATATTTTTAGGGGCACCTGGGTGGCTCAGTCAGTTAAACATCTGACTGGTTTTTTGTTTGTTTGTTTTAAATTTAAGTTAGTTAACGTATAGCGTAGTATTGATTTCAGAAGTGGAATTTAGTGATTCCTCACTCACATATAACCCCAAGTACTCATCCCAACACGTGCCCTCCTTAACGCCCATCACCATATCAGCTCAGGACTTGATCTCAAGGCCGTGAGTTCAAGCCCCGCATTGGGCTCCATGCTGGGCCCTGCACTCCTGTCTTCCGGGGCCAGATGATCCTGTGCTGTGGGGGGATTGCCTCCCTCAGCTCAGCTGCCATAACAAAATACCATAGACTGGGTGGCTGAAGCAACAGAAACTTATTTTCTCAAGATCCTGAGACTGGGAAGTCTGAGATCGAGGTGCCGGCCAATTCAGACTACTTCCTGCTGGGGAGATGGGCTTTCCTCAGTGCGGGCACGGGTTCTGATGAGACCGCCAATCCTATCAGATCAGGAGCCCACCAGTATGGCCTCATTTAAGCCTCATGATCCCTTAAAAGCCCTAGAACCAAATATAGTCCCAGTGGGAGCTAAGGCTTCAATCTATGCGACTGGGGGAGACGAGGTACAATTCAGTCTCTATCCCCTAGATGACAGGTGCGCCCCCTTAACCTTGACTCTGGATATTGCCAAATGTCCCTTTGGAGGCAAAATCACCCCCGGTTAAGAACCTCAGGCCTAGAAGGATATAAAGAGGGCAGTGGGAGGAGTGAGTGGCATGGGGTCTGGCCTGGGGACAGCTGGTGACCACGTGAGCCCCCGCGCCCCCCTCCAGGCAGAGGGAACAGGAGGAGAGGCCAAAGGGGGGCGTGCCTGGGAAAATAGCAGGCGCCCAGCGTGGCTAGAGGGAGCGAGCTCCGGGAAGGTGGGTGGCTAGGTCAGCAAGGCCAGATGGACATGAAACCTAATGCCAGTTCTCTAAGAAAACAGATGTCTTACTCTAAGCTGAGTCTGGAGAATTGCCCTGGAATTGTCACCCTGCAACTTCTCCAAACTGAGTGGTGGAAGGTGGTTCTTCTTTTCTGGCAGAGAATCATCTCAGTCAGCATTTCTCAACCTCAGCACTACTGAGATTTGGGGCCAAACAACTGTTTGTGGTTGGACCACGGGGTGCTCTCCTGTGCACTGCGGGACGTTTAACAACATCTTGTCTCTACTCGTCAGACACCAGTAG
>CM052888.1:47440378-47458174 GCA_028534135.1 Potos flavus
GCCCCACACCCAGCACTCCATGCAATCCGTGCCCTCCTCAGTACTCACCACCAGGCTCACCATCCCCCCTCCAAAACCCTCAGTTCGATTCCTGGGGTCCATAGTCTCTCATGGTTCCTCTCCCCCTCTGACTCCCCCCCTTCGTTTTCTCTTCCTTCTCCTAACGTCCTCCGTGCTATTCCTTATGTTCCACAAATAAGTGAAACCATGCTTGCACCTCTGAAAACCGCAGCCTCCCACAGCGCGCGCCCACAGCTACTCTCTGAGAAGTATTTTCAGGGGCCCAGGGGTATCTCTGCGCTTCGTGCTCCTAAAACCACCAGGGGCTGTGGGCTTGCATGTGTACCTAAAGCTCCCGAATCAGGTCTGGGTTCTGCCCTGGGTAGTGGCCAGCCACTACCACTCTTGAGTTTTTGCCCGGTTGCAGGCGCAGGTTCCAGATTTTTTCAGGCTGTTCAAGAAAGGAGCAGAAATCGACCCTCCCAGTTCAAGGTTCTGGCGATCTGAGCTGAGAGTCCCTTTCTGGGCTTGCGGACCATAACCTGTTTCCTGGCTCCAAGGCTCAGGCCCTCTACCATTTCAGGAATCTCCTTTTGCTCTGTGGTCCCTCGTAATCTTGAGACCACAATGCCCTACCTAGAATTCTGCCTTTTCATTTCCAAAGCCCCGTTCAGGGAGGGGTGTCTCTTACTAGAGCAGATTTCTAAGGGTTCCGATTTTGCACTCCAGTGCTAGGTCACTTTCCAGGCGTCAGCATATGGCGGCTCCCTCCCCTTCTGTTTGTCTTCTGATGTCTCCCCACAGATTCATGACTCTGCACATCCTACCTTGCCAAAAGCAGTTGCTTTTCTCCTTGTAGAGATCCAGATCTATATTCTTACATCTCAAGCTGATTTCATAAGTATTCAGAATGGTTTGATAGATATCCAGTTGAAACGGGGTCCCCTACTCCTCTGCCATCTTGCTTCCTCCCTGTACATATTTTTGCTTTAATTATTCCCTCTGGCTTCCCCCTCACCCCGTTCCCCATTTCCACATCACACAGATCAATATGGTTACCAAAAGATGAATCCTACGAATAAAGCTGCTATTATCACAGTTCAAATAAAAGCTTTTGGTCAGCTAGTATCATGTAGCCAAGGGGAACTAAAGTCTGGTCTGACTGACTTGGTTCAAGTGTGTGTGTTTCATCCCGGGCCCACCAAGTAGAAGTTGCCAAAGTGATCTGTGGAGCAGGCAGATGTTAGAACCACTTCACCGATACATCCATCAATTCCATCTCTCCAAGCATGATATGAGGATCGCCTGAGATCATGAAGCATTACGACGTTCATGGTATTGTCGCTCTTTCCCTACCAAATCAATATGGAACCCTACTTTGCCGCATATGGTAATAAAGTCTGCGCCGGCACTAAACCATGAGACTTGCAGGCACTTGAACATTTGGAATGAATCTTCTTGAAGCAACAAGAAACCTTTTTGCCCCATTGTAACTCCAGGTTGAAGATCGATGAATCTGATCCTCGAATCCAGAAGCTGCTGAAAGAAATCCAAGCACATGACCCACAACTGACCATTGAGACCGATAATCAAGATCCAACCAATAATCAACCTTCCTCACATGACTTCATTTTCTGAATCCCCTGGAGTTATTCACTCTCCAGTAAAGTCCGGGATCATAAAGGTGACGGTGAACTTCCTCCGAGCCCTCTCAGTGATGTTAGGTGCTGGGCCAGATATTCCCATAGCCTTGGTGGTGCCTTTGGCTTCCGTGAAACACACACAGGTGGCTTACCCCTGTTATGGACGGAAAGCCTGTATCTGGAGTCCATCAAGAGAAATAAAGGTGTGAAAGCATTCATGAAGGAGGTTGTTTATTAATGGATTCTGACCAAACTTAGAAGATCCTTTATCTAACCCAGAAAGAAAATGGGGACAGAAATGTTTGCGACCACGTTGGTCTGTTCACCTTCCCAGTCACTGCCTGGTCCTGGCTTTCTTTGACCTCCGTGGATAGCTGCCTGGTAGGTCTTTCTCGTAGAGTATTTCTCCTGCCAATCCTACAATATTTTGTAGCGTTCTTAAGTGCTTCAGTGAAGTCCTTATGCGATCATGTCTTTGCTCTGATTAATTCCAACCTTACAGAAAACATAACTTCATGCTATGGACTTCATGGTATGCTCTTCCCCCACAGAGTCCCCTTATTTCCTTGTGACAGACAGAATCCCAAATGTCCTGAAGGCAACAACTGTAAGAATTGCCTTTTTTTTTTTTTTTTTTTTATTAAGCACTATTTTTTAAATTTGTCTTCCAATCATCCTACTTTCCCCTATTTCTTCACGGGGGTCCATTGGTTCATCATTCTCACCAAATACGCCACATTCCCAGACATCCCCTTCAAACCTTTGTTTAATGTGCTTGTGTGTCATCATCTCAGTGATGTCCCTGCATATGGTGTGGGCTCCTGGATTTTCCTACAACTTTCCTTCTGTTTGTCTCTTAAGGCCTCTTGTTCAGCTGGATATAGGTCTTCCCTAGAGCATCTTCATTCTCAGGGTCTGAGGGGTGATGGCTGCCTTCAGTGGGAGTGGGTGGGTTGTTAAAAGAAGAAATAGAGGCACACAATTTTTTTAAAGCTGGTAAAGAATCTCAGTGTCTTCTAGCCAAGGGTTTCTCAATCTCTGTGCTATTGACACTTGAGTGCAGATAATTCTTGGTTATCTTAAGTGTTTCTCAAGAGAATGGACTCTTGAGAGAGAGGCTGTCCTGTGCATTCATAGAGCGTTAGCATCTCTACCCACTATATGCCAGCACCTCCCTCCCAAAATATCTCCAGGCACTGACAAATATCCCTTGAGTGCAAAATGCCCTGGGGTTGCCCCCTTTAGGGAAAAAGATATTGAGCATCCCGTGTGCATCAGTTTAGGGACAGAGTCTGCCCATTTCACCTGTGAGTTAGAGATTCTGTGAGTGTGGTTATTAACTATGGAGCAAGACAGGAGGAGGATATGGCCATAAATTGATGAAACCAAAGCCCATGTCTGAGGAAATGGCATTTGGGATCAAGGAGTAGGAGAAGGGCATCCGCGGGGTGAGGAGGTGTAGTGGGGAAAGCCCGGAGTACTCACGTGTAACCAAACGTTTCTGGTTAGGAGACAGGCTCAGGAAATAAGTACTAGTCTGAATTAACCAGCTAGGCTACGGCCACCCCGAGAAAACAGAGGGGCCAACAGGGAAGCGTGGGAGAATTGTGTGCAGAGAATAGAACAGGGTCAGCTATGAGGCTTGGGGATACAGAGGTCGATCTGGAACTCGTAGTAGGAAAGGTCAAAGAGGTCAGGGTGATGGTCCAGTTAGGTGCTATAAGATCCACAATGAGAGATATGAGTGAGAAGATACTGGCATCCAGTAGATACCCCGAATCCCAAATGAAAGGGGTCCTTGGATGGAAAGCCAGATAGACACTGGCTCAACAGCTCCTTGATGGGACACCAAGGAGAGGCCCCAAGGTCCTCCTTCCCCACGGTCATAATCCCTATCCCTGCTCCTACATTCCATATACTCTACACCTGGTTTTACAACCCCTGTCTCGTAGCTACAACCAAGCCTTGGAGTTCTAATTGTGGCGCCCATGGTTATGGCCATCTGGTCGACCCCCGTCCTGACGACTGGGAGGTCTCCGGGTCTGTGGGAGGGGTGGGAGTGGCCTGCGGATAGGTCTGACCCTGTGTGGCAGGGGTTTCTTTCTGCTGTGCCAGTCTTCTGCCAGAATCCCCACCAGGAGTATTAGAATCACACCCCCAATGCATATCCGGACCAGATTGCCGTTGGTGTAGTGCTGCTGGGCAAGACCTGGAGGAATGAAGAGAGACAGGAGCAGGTGATGAAAGCCTATCTCCAGGACCCACTTCAAGACACATCTTGGGTTTTTCATACTCCTATCCCTCACCCGAGATCCTATTCTCTGCTACCTACAATGTCAATCTCCTTCCTAAAGGGTTCCTCCCCTCCTCACCAAGGGTCAGGGCTAGATAAGCCTCATTCTCTAAATATCATTTCTTCCGTACACCTCCCTCATAGGCCTCTGATACAACACACACACACACACACACACACACACACACACACACACACACACACACACACCACCTGGCCATTTTGCTAATTACAGCAGAAAAGACTGTTATAAGGGGTGGAAAAAGAAAGAATTTATCTTTCTCTGATTCTTTAGAAATCTCAGCCTTCGCACCTGAATTTATTGCCCAGTTCTGAGTTCCAAGTACTAATATTTACCTTCCCCTTAATATTTTATAAACCAAGACCATAGAGCTGTGGTCTCTGTACAGGGAAAGCAGTCAGCTTTAGGGGAAGGCACAGGGGTGGGATTGAAGAGGGTCCAGAGAGGACCACTTTACTCACCAGTGGGAGACTCTGGCCTCTTTGGAGAGACGGTGATAGTCCTAGAAGACTCTGGGAATCAAAAAGGGAAAGTTTAAAGGGATAACACCATCTCCCCTAGCCTTGTTCCTGCCCCTTTCCTGAATGCATGCACTTTTGAGGCAGAATCCCATGACTATAAGAAGAACATGAACTACAGAGTTAGGCTGTCTAGATTTGAACCCCAGATCCATCACTAATTAGATGTGGGGCCTCTGTCAATAAACTTAATACCTATGAGCCAGTTTTCCCATCTGTCCAATGAAAATAATTATAATACACCACAGGTTAATGTGAAATTTTTTTTTAAGATTTTATTTATTTAAGAGAGAGAGAGAGTGAGAGAGAGCATCAGAGGGGAGAAGGTCAGAGAGAGAAGCAGACTCCCTGTGGAGCTGGGAGCCCGATGTGTGACTCGATCCCGGGACTCCGGGATCATGACCTGAGCTGAAGGCAGTCGCTTAACCAACTGAGCCACCCAGGCGCCCCAGGTTAATGTGAAATTTAAACCAATAATAATAACAGCATAAGGCACAGTGCTTGCATATGCTAAGCATCCCGCACGTGATAGCTCTAGACTTTCCAGGTGCTCAGTCATACACATCAGAAAGGTATGTGTTTTAATATACTGTGAAATTTTCTGTAATAGATAGTCCATAGGAAACAGGAAACTATACAACCCAGTGTCAGAAAAGGCTTTCCTGAGGGACCGAGGCCATGGGGAAATGGAAGGAAAAGCAGGGCAAGCGGCTTGGATACAGAGTGAGGAGGAGATGCCGGGGGCCCAGGAGAGCTTTGTCTGACTGTGTGTGGCTGAGATTTGCATGAGGAATGAACACAAGACTGGAGGGATCAGCAGTGGCTGATCTGAGGGCATTGGATCTGAAAGCATTAAACGTCAAGCTGAGAACCCGGGGTTGTATCTTAAGGGTGAGTGGGAACCCAGGGGGATTTTGAACAGAGGATGATGGAGAATCTCATCAGGGTCTTAGAAAGAACTTGCTGACATCAGGAATCTAACAGAGAGCTAGAGTCGGGTGGACCCAGTGGAGATATCGGACCTATCCTCAGGGGATCTGTCAAGGTTTCTGTCTTGAGGGAAGTGGGTACTTTTTCCAGGAAAAGTGAGGGGAAAGAGAATTACAGCGTGAGGAAAGTATGTTTCACAGAACTGCAATGATAAGAGGAGGCAGTGAGCAATAGGGGGCAAATGTTATGCACATGGATTAGAGCAAAATCAGAAGAGCAGTGTATAGGAATGAGTGATGGTCTTCCCATCATAGCCTTGGCTCCGCCATCTTTGAAATGGCCGCCTTTCCCAGAATGCCCATCTGTCCCCATGCTCAGAACCCACCTCTGTCCCATCCTTGATCCTCAAACCAAGGACTTTCCTTGGAAGAGTCAGGTGATCTCCTGAAGGAGACTTAAAGCCCACAGCCTTAGATGACGAGAGAAAAACCTATCCTCATACTCTTTTCTGCTGGGCTCTGAACACTTGGTTACTCACTAATTGTAGAGGTCTTGTTGATGAGTGAGATGCTCAGTTTCCTGGAGGTTTCTGGAAATTCTAAGCAAGAGGGTAATAAGAAAGTGGATAAGGTCAGTCTGCCCAGTGAGTCCCTACTCTGCATACCCGTTCTGAGATATCTGGGCTTCCCGGAACCCCTTTCTCTGACACACACTGCATAGAACTGAGGAGAGAAAAATGCAGAGGGACTATAAGACATGTCGTCTTCTGTGCCTCCGTGGCTGAATAAGAAATGGACCCATTCATCCACTGACGGACCAACGTTATTTCCTATTTCGGGGCTACTACGGATAATGTTGCTCTGAACATTTATGTACGTATTCTTCTATAAACATACATTTTTTGATTTGTTAATTTTGGGGGGGAGCACATAGCTACAAGTGGAATAGCTGGGTCCTATGGTAATTTTTTTTTTTTTTAAGATTTTTAGAAGCTAAAATCTTTAAAAATTTTAAAAAAAAAATTTAAAAAAAAAGATTTTTAGAAGCTGATTTAATACCACGTTGAGAATCATGGATATCCTATGGTGATTTATGATATGGTCACGCAATAATTCTTTTGAGGAAACGCTGAACCATTTTTCCACAGCAATAATACCATGTTTCATTCCCACCAGCAGTGTGTGAGGGTTCCAGTTTCTCCACATCCTCAACAACACCTGTAGTTGTGCATTGTTATTATTATTATTATTTACTATTATTGCCATTCTAGTGGGCATGATAAATTTCATGGTATGTGACTTATATCTCAATTTAAAAAGTCGTTGATACCAGCCTCAATATAAGACGCTCCCCTCCCTACTAAGGCCATTTTCTTAACCAGGGACCTCCCTGGTTACATGGGCACCAAGATATTTCCCAAAAGCCCTCAACCTATAAATATGTAGCTCTTATTAAGGATGGGGACAATCTTGGTGGACCTTTGTATGGTGAAATCAGTTCATCAAAGCCTAGCTTATGCTCAGGTTGTCTGTGGTATAGTAAGAGCTTAGATATTATTTGCTCTATGTTATTTCTCTTCCTGTGAGCCTCATTAATAAATTTTTCTTTGAGGAGCACCTGGATGGCTCAGTCCATTAAGCATCCAACTCTTGGTTTCTGTGATGGTCTCAGGGTTCCGAGATGGAGCCCTACCTGGGGCTCTCCACTGTCTGTGGAGTCTGCTTCAGATTCTCTCTCTCTGCCACCCCCCACCTCACATGTGCATGCTCTTGCTCTCTCTCAAAAAAAATATTTTTTTTAATTTAATTTTATTTTTTCAGTGTTCCAAGATTCATTGTTCGTGCACCACACCCAGTGCTCCATGCAATCCGTGCCCTCCTCAATACCCACCACCAGGCTCGCCCAACCCCCCACCCCTCTCCCCTCCAAAACCCTCAGTTTGTTTCTCAGAGTCCACAGTCTCTCATGTTTCGTCTTTCCCTCTGATTTCCCCCAATTCACCCTTCCTTTCCTTCTCCCAATGTCCTCCATGTTTTTCCTTATGCTCCACACGTTAAGTGAAACCATATGATAATTGACTCCCTCTGCTTGACTTATTTCACTCAGCATAAAATCTCTTCCAGTCCTGTCCTGTTTTTGTTTGCATTTAGATTAAACATGAGGAAGTACATGTATGTCATGGAATACTATTCAGCCATCAAAAGGAACACGCTATTGATAACACACAATAACTTGGATGGATCTCAAGGGCATTGTGCTGAGTGAGAAAAGTCAATCCCAAAACATTCCATGATAGGTGGACCTTTCCATTTGTATATAACATTGTCAAAATGATGAAATTAAACAGAAGAACAAATTAATATTTGCCAGGGAAATGAATGTTGGGAGGGGAGAGGGTGGATATCACCATGAAGGGGTAGCCTGAGGGATATCTTTGTGGGGATGGAAGAGTTGTGTATCTTGAGTGTGGTGGTGGTTACATGGACCTACGCGTGTGATAAATTATGATAAATTGCCATAGAACTAAGTACAAATATTGTGTCAATGTCAGGTTCCTGGTTTTATTTTGTACTATAATAATGCAAGACGTCACCATTGGGGAAATCTGGGCAAAGGGTATACGGAATTCTTCTGTATTGTCTTTGCAACTTCTTGTGAACCTACCTCTCAAAATTAAAAGTTTTAAAACTCCAATCAGAAATATACACACACACACATACGTGCGCACACACACGTGCGCAAACACACACATGCAGTGTGCCTCGTTTGGCATGACAGCCTCCATACTGCCCTCCACCACACATGTCAGCACATTCTTGTCCAACTCGGCTCTTTTCAACATGCTTCTGTTCCTCAGGATTTGGGTCTACCCTGAGACACAGGGAGTGTTAGCGAGGCCGCAGACTAATGCACAATTTCTTAAGGCACAGGCTGGTATGCGATACACCGGAATCAACTAAGATGCTTTGAAGATGGGAGACTACGATGGCTCACACAAAATTTAGGGCAGTCCTTCTCAAGTGACATCCCAGAGCGGCAGCCTCAGTGTCACCTGGAAACTTGTTAGAAATTAACATAACTGGGGACTCCGGGGGTGGGGGGGGCTCGGTCGGTTAAGCGGCTGCCTTCGCCTCAGGTCATGATCTCAGAGTCCTGGGATCGAGCCCAGTGTCAGGCTCCTTGCTCAGCAGGGAGTCTCTGTCTCCCTCTGCCTGCTGCTCCCCCTGCTTGTGCATGCTCTCTCTCACTCTTTCTCTCTCAAATAAATAAATAAGATCTTTTCAACAACTACCAAAAAATGAACATAACCGAACCCCACCCAGATCTTCTGAATCAGGAACCGGTGGGGTCCAGAAATCTGGATCACCTCCAGGGGATTCTCAGGCCCCCTGATGTTTGAGAACCACTGACCAATGGAATCAGAGACTCAAAACTAGAGTCCAGGAATCTGATTTTATAAGCCACTCAGATTATTCTCCACATTAGACATTATAAATCATCCCGCTAAGCCTGGAGAGAAGTGGGGATATAGGGCAGCATAGTAATGTCTATCTAATATTATAACAGCCACTTTCTTTACAGGCAGAAATAAGGGGAAATAAGGGATTTTTTTTTTTTTTTTTTTTTTAGATTTTTATTTGAGAGAGAGAGAGCAACAGAGCGAGAGAGAGTACGAGCAGGGCGGAAAGGAAGAAGCACGCTCCCCACTGAGCAGGGAGCCTGATGTGGGACTCGATCCCAGGACCCTGGGATCATGACCTGAGCTGAAGGCAGATGCTTAACCAACTGAGCCACCCAGGTGCCCCAGAAATAAGTGATTTTTTAAATAAATCGAATTTGTGAAAGAGATAGGTAAATTAAATTGAGAAATCTAGATAAAGAGGAGAAAGAAAAGAAGGGGGTCTCTGCGTCTATACCCCAGACACGGGGATGAATCCTCCAGAACTTACCTGTCACAGAGGAAGGTGGTTCCGTGGATAACCAGGCGGGGGTCACAGGGGTCTCTGGGAAATCAGAAAAAGAGAGAGTTCTGTGCTCTGTGGGTCCTGAGCAAGTTAATAAAGCATTTCTGCGACCCAGTTTCCTCACCTAGGAAATGAATACAAGGACGCTCACATCACTGGACCATCATGGGTGTTAAATAGCACACCGAGCACATTCTGGGACTAATTAAGAATGACAATCTCTGTAGCTGCCCTCCCTGCTCTTTGAACTTCACTTCTGTCCCTTTTTCTGGATCTCTGTGACGTGCACCTTACTTTGTCCCTTGGAGCAAAACCGGCTCTTGAGTCCTGGAAAGCAGATGAGGAGGCGGAAGCCGTGGGATACATGTAGGGAGAAAGGGTGAGGCTTGTGTAACAAAACACAACCCCTTTCCACCCCCACCACCCCAGCTTTGTAGCCGCACCAACCTGCCAATCTCCTGTCACCCCAGGACATTTGCTCCTCCAATCCCACACACCCGCAGCCCATCCCACTGCTCTTACCTGGCTACCTCTTACTCCGCCCTAAGAGCGAGGTCCAACATTGGCTGCTCAGACAGATTTTCCCAAACTGCCTCCCCTTCTAGGTTCTGAGAGCACTGTGTACTGCTAATTCACAATGCGTGTCACAGGGCCAACTGTGCAGGTGTTGGATCCTCTTGAGGACTGTTTGCTCTAATTACTGTATGTACGTATCACGTGCGTATGTGTAATACGTGTGTGTGTTTAAAGAAGATACCATAGAGAGAAAGTTTCAAGTCCCCAGCAAAGCACAGCCACAGCGGAGACACTTTTGAAATACGTTCAATGAAAGAAGCAATAAATGAGCAGGGACCCAAAAAAAGACAAATCTATAAAGGCAGGAAGATGAGGGGTTTCCTTGGGCTGGAGGGAGGAGGAGGGAAGGGCTGCATATGGACGGGAAGGATGAGAGATAAGGTGGTGGAAATGCTCTAAAACCAGACTGCAGTGGTGACCACACGACTCTAAATTTACTACAAACCACTGCCTTGCACGACTCAAACAGCTGATTGTTTGCTAAGCTCCTATTATGTGCCAGGAACTACTGTTTGTGCTGGCGATACAGCAGAAAAGAAAACAGACGCAAACGTCTGTTTCTGGAGCTTATCTTCCAGGATGCATGGGGCAGACAGGTGACCAACACCAAAAATCGGTACAATGTGCGCACAGGTGTAGATGCCATGGAGAAAAACTGGGCAGAGAAGGCGGCAGATAGCATGAGAGAGGCAAGAATGTGACCTCTGATAGAAGGTCTGAAGGAAGCAATGGGTTGAGCCACGCAATCTGGAGAAAGCATCCCAGCAAGTGCAAGGTCCCCGAGGACATAGCGAGCCTGAGTATTCAAGGAAAAGCAAGACGCGTTATACTCAGTAGTATTGTAACCACTGTATGGTCACAGAGGGTAACTAGACTTATCCGTGGCTTATCCATTTCATAATGTATGTAAATATCGAATCACTATGTCGTACATGTGAAACTAACCCAACGTCGTACGTCAGTTGGTCTTTGATTTAAAAGAAGGGGGAGTGAAGAAGGATCCCGATGGATCTAAGGCAGAGTGGATGAGGGCAGGTAAAGGAGGGGCTTGGTGAGAAGAGAGAAGGGAGTGCTCTGGGCTTTCAGCAAAATCATCTGATTTTTAACAACCTGCCCGAAAGGGATTCCTCTTGCCGTCATTCTGCAAACATTCTAAAGGGGCGAAGGTATACAAACTTGCAACCAGTAGATATAAAGAAGTCCTGGACTTATAAAGAAGTCCAGCATACTGTCAACTACCCAAATTCCCGATTTGAAAGTTGCTGAGAGACCAGACCTCTGGTGGTGTCACCACAAAAAAAAGCGATGGCAATTCTGTGATGGGTCGGAGGTGTTAGCTAATGCCACAGTGGTAATCGTGTTGCAATATATAAATGTATCAAATCAACACGTGTTACGTCTTATGCAATGCTATATGTCGATTATATCTCAGTTAATTGATTTGTAAAAATTGAAGGGGACAGAGGGACCGGTATGGAGTAACCTGGTTCTACGTGATGGATGATGCTCACTTGTCAGATTAGGGACAGGCTTCAGAGAGGTGGTAAGAAGCATGAGCTGGGCAAAGAGACCAGGATTTGCGAGAAAATGCCTCTGAGTATTACAGCAGAAAAATGTGTTATTTTTAAATGTACATGAAATGTACCATCTGAGACATTTATTTTAAATGTACAGTTCGGTAGTATTAAGTGCACTCACATTGTTGTGCAAGAAATCTCAGAACTTTTTCATCTGCAAAACTGAAATTCTGTGCCCACTAAACACCAACTCCCCTTTTCCCCTCCGTGAGCCTTTGGCAAAACCCCCTTTCTCCTCTCTGCCTCTATGATTTGGACGAATTTCAAATGCCTCCCGTGAGTGGAATCCGACAATATATGGCCTTTTGTGGCTGCTTTATTTTACGTAGTGTGATGTCCTCCAGGTTCATCCACACCGTAGCACATGACAGGATCGCCTTCCTTTTTGGGGCTGCATAATATTCCATTGCGTGTGCGCACCACATTTTCTCTATGAACCGTGTCGTCCTCTTTTGAAAGAGGCATGCTTTAAGAATGAAAGATTGCTAGCTGCCACAATGCAAACAAACCTCAAAAACATGGGGCTGAGTGAAAGAAGCCGGTCACCAGAGAGCACGTGTTCTGGGACTCCACATCTATGCAATTCCCTCAAAGAGGCAGATTTATAGAAATAGGAAGTAGTTCACGGTTGGATGGAAAATGACTGCAAACAGGCACCGGAGATCCTTCAGAGGTGATGGAGACTAACTGGGTTGTGCTGATGGTTGCCCAACCCTGTGAACTCACTAAAAACCATGGACAAAAGTGGGTAACCTTGTAGGTCTAGAAACCATACCTGGATAAAACAGAGAATGGAAGGCAATTTCTGGTGCACAATGACCTCACCAGCTAGGTTGCAATGAAAATAAATCTGAATACAGGTACATTTTCATTTTACCCTGTACTATATTAATCTACTGGAGACCAAAAGGATAAGAATTTTCCCTTCGCTGGGAAATGGATAGAGTCATTAGTCTTTTGTATATTGGGGCATTTCGTGTTTTTTTTAATTTAAAATTTTAATTTTATTTAAAATTTTAATTTAGGGGCACCCAGGTGGCTCAGTGGGTTAAAGCCTCTGCCTTCAGCTCAGGTGATGATCTCAGGGTCCTGGGATCGAGCCCCGCATCGGACTCTCTGCTCAGTGGGGAGCCTGCTTCCCCCTCTCTCTCTGCCTGCCTCTCTGCCTACTTGTGATCTCTCTCTCCCTGTGTCAAATAAATAAATAAAATTTAAAAAATAAAATAAGAAAAAATAAAATGAACTTTAAATGATTCAGTTGCTTCAATAGTTGTGAAGGAACAAAACTGTAAGACAATGGTAAACAGAAAACATCAATAATAATAATATTTCTAAAATTTTAAATTACATCAGTTGATGTAAAGGATTTAGCAGCAGGCTTTGTTGTAGAGATGCCTTGTACTTACACTATTGCAAATAAGAAAGAGTGTGTATTAGTGTGTAAAGAGAGTCAAAGTTCCCTTCCTGTTGTAGTGGCATTTTTTTAAGTAATTTCCATAAGTTTTTTGCTGCTGTGTGTTTGTTTGTTTCAAACCTAGACAAGACACAAGGCATTATCATTGGTATTAAGAATCGTTTTTTCTTATTTCTTTTCTATTCTTGTATACTCTGTAGTAGATAGAATAACAGCCTCTCAAAGATGCTCATGTCCTAATCCCCAGGCCCTGTGATTATGTCACCTTACATGGTAAATGGGAGGGTGTTAGGGTAGAGAGAGCATCCTGGATTTTCCAGGTGGGCCCAGTGTCATCACAGGGTCCTTAAACGTGGAAGAAGGAGGCAGAAGAGTCTGAGACAGAGAGACTAAAGATGCTACCTTGCTGCCTTTCATGATAAAGGAAGGGACCACGGGAGCCAAGGGATGCAGGCACCTCTAAAAGCTGGGAAAAGCACAGGACAGATTCTCCCCTGGGGCCTTCAGAAGGAACATGCCCCACCTGACACCTTTGTTTTGTCCCCGTGAGACCCATTTGGTACCTGACCTCCAGAAATGTAATAATACATCTATGGTTTTTTAAGCCAGTGGATTAGTAGTCATTTGCGACAACTAATACACCCTCCAAAGTTTCTCGCTTCTCCTGGCCTCCCGCCTCCTTCACACCTGTTGCCCGCCCCCCTGAAACTTCCACCAGAGTGTGCAAGAGCTGAAGAAAGCCTTGGTCTGCAGCTCCCTCACCTGTGACCACAAGCTCCAGGGGGTCGCTGGGGGCCGACCACAGGTACGGCAGCTTGCTGGAAAAGCTGTAGCAGCGGTAGGTCCCACTGTGGGCAACGGTCACTGCGGTGATGGGGAAGTCAGCCCGGTACTGCTTCCCGGGTCCCTTCTGGGGCCCAGCGTCCCCTTCCTTGTACAGAGCAAATTGGTCAAAACCGTACTGGCTTCGACACTGGAGAGTGACTTCCCCTCCTGGGGACACAGCTGAGCTGGGCTGGGCTGAGAGCGAGGGCTCGTTGGGATAAACTCCTGGGAGAAAAGAGAGCTCCGGTGTTAAAGACCGTGGCCAGTGTGTTGGCCATGGGGGTAGGAAGGTCCCCCGACCTCCTGAGAGCTAGGGAACTTTCCAGATATATCCATCCTCAGAGAACCCACTCGCCCTGCCCCCGGCTCACAAAAGGGTTAAGGGAACATAACCAGGATCCTGTCACAGTGCCCGGGCTCAAATCCTCGTTCTGTCCCTTAGGGGCTGTGTGATCCCGGAGAGAAATCTACCCTTCTAACTGCCTCAGTGTTCTTTACTGCAAAAATGAATCTTTTTTTTTTTTTTTTAAGATTTTATTTATTTATTTGACAGAGAAAGAGATCACAAGCAGGCAGAGAGGCAGGCAGAGAGAAAGGGGGAAGCAGGCTCCCCGCTGAGCAGAGAGCCCGATGCGGGGCTCGATCCCAGGACCCTGAGATCATGACCTGAGCCGAAGGCAGAGGCTTTAACCCACTGAGCTACCCAGGCGCCCTCAAAAATGAATCTTTGAACACTGCATCAAAAACTAATGATGGACTATATGTTGGCTAATTGAATTTAAATTGGGGGGTTGGGTGAGCCTGGCGGTGGGTATTGAGGAGGGCACGTATTGCATGGAGCACTGGGTGCGGTGCATGAACAATGAATCGTGGGACACTGAAAAAATAAAATAAAATTTAAAAATTTTTAAAAAATAAAACCTAAAAATGCTTATGCATTTTTATGGTTAATTCTTTCCACACTATTAACGTAGTTGAAAAAAATTGAAAAACTTTAAGGTAGGTTATTAAAACTCACAAATTATTTGAAGTTTAAATATTTCATTCATACGAAAAAAAACTTTTTTAAAGAATTCATTATCCTTTTACTCTCCTGGCCTTAGGGAAACAAACTCATCAATGATATTTTCAAAATCTGTTCAGAAAATAATCATTTGGAAATGCATTAGAAATAAAAGCACAAGCTGAAAACATTCTATTCCATCAAAAAATAAAAAAGAGGGACGCCTGGGCGGCTCAGTGGGTTAAAGCCTCTGCCTTCAGCTCAGGTCATGATCTCAGGGTCCTGGGATCGAGCCCCGCATAGGGCTCCTTGCTCAGCGGGCAGCCTGCTTCCCCCTCTCTCTCTCTGCCTGCCTCTCTGCCTGCTTGTGCTCTCTCTCTCTCTGACAAATAAATAAATAAAATCTTAAAAAATAATAAATAAGTAATAATAATAAAATAAAAAAGGCGGCATTGGAATGTGGATAGAGCGTATACATGTTGCCTTTGACATCAGGCTCAGGTATGGCTTGAAAGGGCCCTTCTGGTTCTGTCTTGACCTAAAAGTATGATGTTTTGTTCAGGGTGGATGTTTTCGCATGGGTTTTGGTTTTGTTTTTGTTTTTGTTGTTTTTTTTTTTTTCAGTGTTCCAAGATTCATTGTTCATGCACCACACCCAGTGCTCCATGCAATCCGTGCCCTCCTCAACACCCACCACCAGGCTCACCCAACCCCTCACCCCCCTCCCCTCCAAAACCCTCAGTTTGTTTCTCAGAGTCCACAGTCTCTCATGGTTCATCTCCCCCTCCAATTTCCCCCAATTCACCCTTCCTTTCCTTCTCCCAATGTCCTCCATGTTTTTCCTTATGTACACGTAAGTGAAACCATATGATAATTGACTCTCTCTGCTTGACTTATTTCACTCAGCATAATCTCTTTGAATGGGTTTTGATTGTTTTAGAAAGATGCTGCAGAAAGGGGGCTCATGGGTGGCTCCATGGGTTAAGCGTCTGCCTTCAGCTCAGGTCCTGATCCCAGGGCCGTGGGATCGAGCCCCGCATCAGGCTCCCTGCCCCCTCGGAAAGCCTGCTTCTCCCTCACCCACTCCCCCTGCTTGTGTTCCCTTTCTCGCTGTGTCTCTCTCTGTCAAATAAATAAATAAAATCCTAAAGCAAGGAAGGAAGGGAGAGAGAGAAAGAGAGGGAGGGAGGAGGAAAGGAAAAGGGAAGGGGAGGGAGGGAAGAGGAGAGAGAGAGAGAGAGAAAGAAGAAAAGGAAAGGAAAGAAAAGAAAAAAAAATTGCATTGACATATCACGTGGATCGCTGCGGTTTCGGGCACATCCCCTGTGAAAGTAGCTAGCGCTTCACTCCCCACCCCAATCCTGGCCCCTGGGTCCCGGGGTTCGCTGTCATCGTCATCCCCTCCTCACCCTCCTGGAGCCCCCAGGCCACAGGTGCAGCCCCCCCCCCTCCAGGTACCTGTAGCGATGAGCTCCAGCCGGTCGCTGGGGGGAGACCAGAGGCTCCCGTTCTGGTAGGAGCAGCGGTAGCACCCGGCAAAACGTTCCTCCATGGCCAGGATGAAGAGGGTGTGCTGATCCTGGTAATTCTGGGACCTCAGCTTCTCCAGGCGGTACAAGTCCACGCCCGGAGGCCCCTGGCAGCGGATGGTCACCTGCGTCCCCAGGGGCACTAGGGAGCTAGGCAGGGCCTGGAGGGAGGGCTTGGGCAGCAGGTCTGGAAGGGAAGTGGAGCCTGGTGGAGGGCAGCTTTCAAACAGACCCCTCCTCCCGGGGGGGCCCCCACTCCCCCCACCCTCCTGGGCCTTGTGCAGGCGGAGCCCAGAGGAGGGACCCGGGACTCCGGGGGAAGGACTCACCGCGCCGAGCTTGCACCACCTGCCCCAGACACAGCCCTGAGCAGAGAAGAAAAGCACCAAAAGCTGGGACCTCCCGGAGCCCACCCTTCAGCATGCAAGGCGGGCGATCAGACCTTTCCAGGCAGTAACTTTCCCTCGTCCTCATTTTTCTAAGGACACACACTCACATAATTAAAACACCAGAGGCAGCCAGCCATAGACGGCTGCACATCGTACGATTCCATTTATCCCAACTGCACTCACTAGGTCAGTCTGCGCGGACACAGAGAGTAGATGAGTGGCTGCTGGGGTCTGGGGAAGGAGGATGGAGGGCTGATAGTCATGGGTACGGTTTCTTTTTGGAGTGGCGACAGTGTCCTGGAAGGAGGCACCAGTGGTGGTTGTATACCTTGTGAATATACTGTCATGAATGATAAATTTTATGCTAAGTTTGTTATTTTACGATGATTTTAAAAAGCCAGTGGCATTTTTCAAAATGCTGGAACAAACCATCCTAAAATTTGTATGGAACCAGAAAGGACCCCGAATCACCAAGGAAATGTTGAAAAAGAGAAACAAAGCTGGGGGCATCCCATTGCCTGATTTCAAGCTTTACTACAAAGCTGTGATCACCAAGACAGCATGGTATTGGCACAAAAACAGACACATGGACCCGTGGAACAGAGTACAGACCCCAGACAGGGACCCGCAACTCTATGGTCAAATAATCCTCGACAAAGCAGGAAAAAATATCCAGTGGAAAAAAGACAGTCTCTTCAATAAATGGTGTTGGGAAAATTGGACAGCTATGTATAGAAGAATGAAACTCGACCATTCTCTTACGCCATACACAAAGATAAACTCGAAATGGATAAAAGACCTCAATGTGAGACAGTAATCCATTGGGGCGCCTGAGTGGCTCAGTTAGTTGAGTGGCTGCCTTCAGCTCAGGTCATGATCCCAGGGTCCTGGGATCAAGTCCCGCATCGGGCTCCCTGCTCAGTGAGGAGCCTGTTTCTCCCTTTCCCTCTGCTGCTCCCACTGCTTCTGCACTCCCACTCATGACCTCTCTCTCTCTCTCAAATAAATAAGTAAAATCTTAAAAAAAAAAAAAAAAGGAATCCATCAAAATCCTAGAGGAGAACATAGGCAGTAACCTTTTCGACATCGGCCACAGCAACTTCTTTCAGGAC
>CM052888.1:47458674-47492397 GCA_028534135.1 Potos flavus
TGCACACTTACAAAAAACTAATGATGTGCTAAAACTAATGATGGTGACTAACATAACACACACACACACACAAGCCATCCAGGAATTCCTTCCCCCCTTCCTCATGCACACACTTTGGACAACTGTAAAGAGAATTCTCTCCTCTCTGAAAAGGCGGTTGTGTGCAGGATGTAGTCTCTTTTTTTTTTCCCTAGCTTTATCAATATATAATTAATGTGCAACATTGTGTAAATTTAAGGTGTGTGTGTTGATTTGATATTTATGTATCACGAAATGATTTCCACCACAGCATTAGCTAATATTTGCTAATTATTATTATATAATATTATATAATATATATTATATTATAGTTATATAATATAAATTACATATAATTTATATTACATATTATATAATGTACATTATGTAATATTGTATAATATTATAATAGCTAATTTTAGCTAATTAGCTAACACAGCCATCCTTTCACATAATTACCATTTCTTTTTTTGTGGTGTGAACACTTAGGATATTCTGCAAGAAGGTGTTATTGGCTATAATCCCCATGCTGTAGGGGCACCTGGGTGGCTCAGTTGGTTAAGCATCTGCCTTCAGCTCAGATCATGATCCTGGGGTCCTGGGATTGAGCCCCATGTTGGACTCCTTGCTCAGTGGGGAGCCTACTTCTCCCTCTGCCTGATGCTCCCCATTCATTCTCTCTCTCTCTCTCTCCCCCCTCCCCCCCTCTCTCAAATAAATAAACAAATCTTTTAAAAAAGAGATCACCATGCTGTACATTAGATCTAGATGGATCTATTGCATTGTATCATGTCTAGAGATCACCAGCTGTGTTAATCATGGATTTCCCACTGTTTTAACTTTGTGTTTAAATCAATATCCTGGGGCACCTGGGTGGCTCAGTTGGTTAAGCCACTGCCTTCAGCTCAGGTCATGGTCCCCAAGTCCCAGGATCGAGTCCCACATTGGGCTCCCTGCTCAGCAGGGAGTCTGCTTCTCTCTCCGACCCTCTCACCTTCTCATGCTCACACTCTCTCTCTCTCAAATAAATAAATAAAATCCTTACAAAAATAAAGGGCATGTATCGCATGGAGCACTGGGTGTGGTACATGAACAATGAATCTCATAACACTGAAAAAATAAAATAAAAGTATTTGGGGAAAAAAATAAATGCTTTCTCTTATAAAAAAGTAAATCAATATTCTGTAATTACCTTATTATGACTGTGCAAATAGTACTCACATAGTGCAAATACTATTCAAGTAGTATTATACCTGTATATTTTTCCTGTTGTCTCTAGAATCAGCATTTGTCTGGTTTAGTGCCATCTGCAGAGTTTTCCTTGACCCCGTGTCTAACTCTTTCCACAGTTCCAAATAGCCTTCCCATGTAATTTTACACACCTATCAAACTGCATAATCGATAAATCCCACATTCTCCCTCAGAGGTCACTTTCCCCCATTTTGCCTTCTACCTTCTCTAGGTTGAACAACTGCCTTTTTTCTCTCAAGCTGACTTTTTTTTTTTAACCTTTTTGCTGGCTTGGTAGCTTTGCTTGTTTTAGTCTCCCTAGGGTGGCCAGATTTAGGAAATAAAAACATAGGACTCCCACTTAAATATAAATTTCAGAGAAGCAATGAAATTTTTTTCGCATAGTATGACCCATGAGATATAATGGAACATACTAGGCTTACAAAATTATTTCTTGTTTATCTGAAATTAAATTTCACTGAGCATGCTGTATTTTCCCCGGTAGCTCTCATCCTTAGCCACACACACACATGCTCATGTGCACACTTACATGAGACGAGGGGCAGGGATCGTCTCCAAGATAAACACATAAGGAAACTGCACAGGGCGGCTAAGCAGTTTCTTTCAGCTCCCACAGCTAGGAAGGGGCTGAACCCGGATAATTCCTGACTCACGCTTGTCTCCAGCGCCCTCGGAACCTCTTGTCCACACCAGGTTGTGCTCCTTGTACCCAAGCTCGACCCACATCTTTGTCCACTGCCCACCATGACCCCCACCTTGGTCCTTTCATGGGTTTCCATCCAACCTTCTCACGTGACTGCAAAGACTCTCGGTGCCCTTCTGAGCGCTCCCTGGATGGACCCCAAATCGCCACAGTCCCACTGGTTAGGGACCATGATTAGCTCCCTTTGTAGATCAGACTGTGGAAACAGTATCCTGCCCCCCATTCTGCAGCTGGTAAGAGGTAGATTCCAACAGCAGCTGCATACTTTAGTCATGAAAAATGTGAACTCGGCACTAAACTCCTGAGTTTATTTGAGCCCTAGGTGTGTGACCTTAAAAAAATTTCTTAATCCCTCTGGACCTCAGCTTTCTCATCTGGTCCTTCCCGCTTGGCCCCTTGGAGGCTCTGTCCTCTTAGCAGTAAGGCTCTTCTGAATAAATGAGGCACACGACCCGCCTAACCGGGGCAAGCAATAAACACACAGAATCCTACCACCAATCCCACTATGAGAGACTCTTCCTCCAGCCTCGCCGAGGTGTCATTGACAAAGAAAACCCGTATATCTAGGTTGTACAAGGTCACGATCTGATGGACACACTGTCAAATGATCACCACAATCAAGCTAACTAACCCATCTGCTACCTCATATAGGTTGTTTCGATTTGGGGTTTGGTTTGCTTTGGTTTGGCGCAAATGCATGAGATCGGCTCTGTCAGCAAATTTCTGTAGTATGATTGCCTTAATCACTATGCTGTGCATTAGATCTCCAGAACTTATCTTATAACTAGATGGCTTGTACTCTGTCCACCTTTCTCTCCGTTTCCCCCCACCCCCGGCACCCCCAGACCCTGGCAACCACCAGTCTACTCTCTGCCTTCATGAGTTCGACTTTTTTAGATTCCACATGTACGTGAGGTCATGCAGTATTTTCTTTCTTTGTCTAGCTTATTCCGCTTAGCATAATGGCCTCAGGGCCCACCCGAATTGTTGCAAAGGGCAGGATTATTCTGTGCTGTGAGCTTTACTGACAAATCTGTAATCTAGTCGTGATGTCACCAAGTCCACATCAAAAATATTAATTAATGAATTAATTAGTTAAAATTTAACACATGGTGTATAGAGACAAATTTGCAGCCCAAACCGGAAGACCTATTTATTTCCTGTCCCAGCCAAGAAGATTCTAGAATGGAATAACAAAGACCACCTCCCTGGGTCCCAGTTTTCCCAACCAACAAATGAAAGGGCCCTCCCAAGTCACCAGCTGCCCTGAAATCCATTTCTGATGCAATTTTTTAAACATTCTTAGTCTCCTGGCCCACTGCCTATCCCTCAGCATTTCCCAGATCAACCCTCGGGACTCACCAAGACAGAGAAGGGACAGGGATGGGGCCATGGTCCTTCAGCCCGGCCGGAGCTCTGCGGCCCAGGAGGGAAGCTGCAGGGGCTGGAGCAGAGACACAGGATGTGATGAGGGTGCAGAAGCCTCTCCTCCCTCCCCTCATCAGCCTGGCTTTTCCTAAGTGAGGCCCATCAAGCCGGAGCCATCCCCTCAGCAGAATGACTTGCACACGAGGCTCACAGAAGCCCCTTTATCTTCTGTCGCCAGCCCAGCCTGCTGAGGCATCGAGATGCAATATTAGCGGAAGGATCTCCCTAACGGAACGGTTTCGGGAAGCTTTCCTTTGGAGGGGTGACATTTGAGATGACACCTGCTCGTCAGAGCGGGCATGTTCAGCAGGGCTCAAAGCCTTGATGGGGCGGGCGGCTTGGCCTTTTCATGTAAGTGGGAAGAGATGAGTGTGGCTGGAATCAAGGAGCGTAACGCTGAGACTGAAGGATGGTGAGGGTCCGATTGGGGTGTCCCCACCTTGGCTCTGTTGGCATTTGGAACCAGGCGAATGTTGAAGGGGGAGCAGGCTGTCTTGTGCTTCTGGGAGGCTCATGGCCAGTCGAGAACCACCGGGTTGGATCATTCGGGGACTCTGTGACCGAGATAAAGCTGGGCGCACAAATATCTCTTTGCAATCCTACTAACTTTTCAGGCACTATTTTGTCTGACCCTCGCCAAAAACTGAGAAATCCCATTGTAATGGGAAAAGCTGAACTTGGAAGAAAATGTGTATTTCTAGTTGGAGCGTGGGTGCTGGGTGCTAAGTACTCGATTTCCTCTGGCCTAGCCCGTGCACACCTGCCTCTAGACCATCACTCTCTTCCGTGATTTCTCTCTGCCTGTGTGGTTCTCATCTCGATTCTCCACCTCCAAGGAGCAGCTCTGAGATAGTCTGTGCGAACTCATCCATCTCTGCAAAACTTAATTTTGTATCTTGCAAACTGTCGTAAGTTGTTGAATGCCGTGGAAGTCATTCATCTTTCCATCGCACGCTCAGCGTTTCCGGACCATTCATATGTCCACAGAAGAGTTATTTGCTTCATGTTAATCTTCCCATTGCCCCAATAATGGACAGCCACGTTGTGCCCAAATATCTCCACTGTAAACAATACTGAGATAAATATCACTCTACAGGTAGCCCTCTGGATGTATGTGAGAATATCTTTATTTTTTTATTTTTGTATTTACATATAATGTATTATTTGTTTTGGGGTACAGGTCTGTGACTCATCAGTCTTACACAATTCACAGCACTCACCGTAGCACATACCCTCCCCAATGTCCATCCCCAGCCACCCCATCCCTCCCACCCTCTCCCCTCCAGCAACCCTCAGTCTGCGTCCTGAAATTAAGAGTCTCTTATGGTTTGTCTCCCTCTCTGGTTTTGTCTTGTTTCATTTTTCCCTCCCTTCCCCTATGATCCTCTGTCTTGTTTCTCAAATTCCTCCTGTTGGTGAGATCATACGATAATTGTCTTTCTCTGATTGACTTATTTCGCTCAGCATAATACCTTCTAGTTCCATCCACGTCGGTGCAAATGGCAAGATTTCGGGGTTTTGATGGATGCATAGTATTCCATTGTATATATATACCACATCTTCTTTATCTTTATCCATTCATCCGTTGATGGACATCTAGGTTCTTTCCATAGTTTGGCTATTGTGGTCATTGCTGCTATAAACACTGGGGTACACGTGCCCCTTCGGATCCCTACCTTTGTATCTTTAGGGTAAATACCCAGTAGTGCAATTGCTGTAGCAATAGGGTAGCTCTATTTTCAACTTTTCGAGGAAACTCCGTAAGTGAGAATATCTTTAAAATATATATCCACTGAGTGTTATCGGCAGACTATGAATCATGGAACACTACATCAAAAACTAAAGATGTAGTGTGTGGTGACTAACATAACACACACACACACAAAAGAAAAAAATGTATCCAACAGGAAATTGCCAGATCTTAAGTTAGGCGTATCTGCAATTTACTCACTGCCAAGTGGCACTCCATGTTCACTCTACTGGTTCCTTCTCCCCCAGCCCTGCAAGAGGGTCCCCGGACCTCCCCACACACCCAATATCCGGGTTGCCCGGCCTCCTAGTCTTTGGCGGATGGTGCACTAGTTTGCCAGGGCTGCCAAAGTATCACTAACTGAGCAGCTAACAACAGAAGTTTATTGTCTCCTAGTTCTGAGATGAAGGGATACCTCCTTCTGAGAACCATGAGGGAGAACCTAGTCCATGCCTCCCTTCTAGCTTCCGGTGGCTGCTGCCAATCTTTGGTGCTCGTTGGCTTGTAGATGCAGCAACTCCAATCTCTATCTCCGGGTTCGCATGGCGTTCTCCCCACGTGCATGTCTGTGCCCAAATTTCCTTTTTGTTTATAAGGACACAAGTCAGATTAGGAGCCCCACCCCATTCCAGTAGGACCTATCTTATCTTAACTAACTACATCTGCAATGACCCTATTTTCAAAAAAAAAAGGTCCCACTCTGAGGTACTGGTGGTTAGGGCTTGATTGTATGAATTCGGAGGGGGACCCAGCGCACCCCACGGCAGATGGGTATGGAGTAATATCACATCATTGTCGTCGGCTTCTTTTCCCTGAGTCCTCATGAGGTTGAGCTTCTCATCACACTCTTTCGTGAGCTTGGAGCTTCCCCTCTGTAAATTACTAATGTCTTTCTGGCTCAGAATCATTTTTAAATGTGTACTTGATCATGCAGCCAGTGGTCGTAGAAGGAGAATTTGAACCCAGGCTAGTTCATCTACTCCAGAGTCTACCGTCTTACCTGATACGCTATCCCACCAAAGGTCAAACATCTCTACCTCCCACCGTCATCCACATTATTTCCTCCCCTCAGTTATTTCTGATATCAATCAACACGCACACTCTCTTCCCCTGGACTACTTCTACCTCTCGCTCCAAACCCCTCTCTGATTCTCACTATGCCATTAGCTTTCTAATCTACTCCTTTCTGTCAAAATTTATTGGAAAAGTTACTGTTAATACGCACTTCAACGTCTCTCCTCTCGTTCACATCTTTTTTAAATTCTATTTAATTGCATAATTTAAAATAATAATAATTGAAAAGAGAAATTCATCAAAACCAGGGGGAAAGCATAAACTCCCCTCCAAATACCCTCTGCACCATTCCCCTCCCCCAGAGGGGAATGACCCCCTCCTGTGGTCAGATTGTTTTGTTTTGCAACGAGGTTCCCTCACAAAGAAGCTTCCTTATTCATTTTCAGTAGTTTGAAGGCTTTGGCTCTCAAGGACACCTAGAACATTGGACCAAAATGCCATGAAGAGCTTCCTCCTTACCCAAATTGACTCTTACTCCTTGGCTGCCCTGTGTCTTTGGTACCACTGAGTGCTCCTTAAACGTGCCCAGACATTATGTCTGCTCTGTGACCCAAAGCATCAAAGGTCACCCCCCTCTTTGCTTTCTAAGGGCCAGATCACGTGGCTTTCCTTGCTCAGTAGACCATGAGTCCTTGACCCTAGAAGCTATATCTTACTACTATTATATCCCCAGCACAGATCCAAGGAAAGAGTCAACTTCCGTAAACATTTGTTGAATAGCCACATGAATGAGCAAATATACAAGGAACCAGGAATCTGTTGAGAGATATTCGATGGCTCCTGGAATTTCTTGACAGTTGACAAGTTGACTCTAGTCTTGAGTCTCTGGGGAGCTCCAAGGTGACAGCTCGTGTTGAGGAACATGAGTAAGACGCCTCGTGGGGCTGCATCTTCCTGAAGGCACACTTGAACACTGGAGTCTGTCTACACAGCCAGTCCTGGCTCCGCACTCAGGACAAGGTGAGGGTGGCGCACACACAGCCCTGCTCAGAGGAGTCCGCGTGAGTGCGGGAGAATAGTGTATCCACACTCCCCCCAAGGGTCTCCTGGTGTAGCTGAGCATGGGTCAACCTCTGTAGGGCCTGCGAGCATGGAGATACAAAGTCAAAAGAGAGCATCCGTGGAAGGTAGACTAGGGCAGGAGAGAGGATGTAGTTAAGGACAGACTCACCTGCATGTCCATCTGTCTGTCCTTCTCAGGCTGGATGCCTCCAAGACATCACCTGCAAGGAAAAATGTGGGGTTAAGCCTCCAGAGAGAGCTTGCAAATTATCCAGTCCTGTAATCAATACTTCAGGGATGGCTAACTGAAATAGGGAAAGCCAATGGCACCACATCCAGCAGGATAGTTCGCCCACCTTCTCCACTTCCTCCAGGATGCCTTCCATCTTCCCTGAAAACATCCTTTCCCCACCCTAGCTGCCCCTCCTTCTCATTCCCCCTTACATTGATTTTCTTCCTGGAAGTCCGCGACCGGGCTGGAGCTGAGAGAAAGGAGAAGGAAGCATTAAGGCAGGTCTGAGAAATAAGATAGGTTTTCTATGAGGGGAGTCCAAATTTTCCTACCTCTTACACTTCATTTGGTTCTTGGGCTCACCATCAATGTTCCCTGTGGAAAGTCAGCAATCACAGCGTTGTTGGTAGGGGACCCACTAAAGCCCTCCCAGGTTCACCCTCCCACTTTCAGGACACACTGTGTTTGACCCAATGCCAACATCAAAAAAGGAGGAAGAGAAGGGAGAGGAGAAGTAAGACAACAATGGCCAAGATCCCTATCGCCATGGGAAGGTAGCCATTTTCAGGAGCAGGTGGATCTAGGAATTAGTAAACAGTAAAGATCTGTCATTGAGCTCTGGTTGGATTAATTTATCTATTCGATAAACATTTATCATGTGCCTTCCCTCCATGAGGCAAGTTATTGGATGTTTGGGAAACCACAGTAAACATACCCAACAACAGAATCTATGCCTGGGAACCAACACACAGAAGTATTGTTACACACAGAGAGAAATTCTAGAATAAAATCATTTATACTGCATTATAAGAAAAGGTTTCTTTAGGGGATGAGCCCGGAAAGATAAGAAACACCCAGATCTCTGAGGTACAAGGAGAACTGCCTCCAGGCAGAGGGAACAACATAAGAGTCGTGTGTGACCCACACACAAAAAAGACAAATGGTGCTTGATGGGAAGAGTGGGTCCTGATGGAGATGTAAATGTCAGGAGAGGTCAGCAAAAGTCCAAAACTATAAAAAAAAAAAAAAAAAAGAGTCTGGATTTAAGTCTAAACGCAATAATGAACCACAAAGGGACTGACAAAAATATTGGATTGTATATACATGTATATGGTGTGGTTGTGTCCTAACAATGTGGTCGTGGTGGAAGAGGAAAATGGACTTGAACTTTTGAGGATAGAAATGATGAGATTTGAGATTGGGCGGTGGAGTATGTGGGCCTTGGGAGCAGAAGAAGAAGAGCATCAAATACCATTCTCAGGGACGTGATCATTGGAGAGGATGGATGGCCCCTACTGAGATGGGAAGATCAGTATAAGGAGGAGGTTTTGAGATTTGTTCATTAAGATCCTTGCTGAGATGTTTATTAGGTGTCTGAGTAGAATGTCCAATAACCCATGGAAATGAAACCCATAGGAACTTTTTTTTTAAAGATTTTATTTATTTATTTGAGAGAGAGAAAGTGAGAGAGAGCATGAGAGGAGAGAAGGTCAGAGGGAGAAGCAGACTCCCTGCGGAGCTGGGAGCCCGATGTGGGACTCGATCCTGGGACTCCAGGATCATGACCTGAGCTGAAGGCAGTCGCTTAACCAACTGAGCCACCCAGGCGCCCCATAGGAACGTTCGTGACTGGAGTGATAAGCGGGCAGCCCTCCCTGACCGCTCTTCCAGGCCCTAATGTGACCTTAGTGGGAATGTGACCCTCCTTTGTCAAGCATCTCAATGCTACGACACCTTTCATCCGTCTAAAGATGGAAGAAATGCCTCTCCCCAGGATTTTTTACATCAGGACCATAAGACCTTCCTTATCTCCCCTGTGACTCTTGCCCATGGGGGTACCTATAGATGCTAAGGGTCTTCTAAAAGCTCCCCCCACAGATGGTCAGCGCCTAGCAACCCTGTTAAGCTTTTGGTCGCAGGTGAGGAAAGAGGCTGACCCTTAGCTTTCTGCTCTCTGCTCAAGGATGGCATTGAGTGTGTAGATTGCTCTGGGCAGTATAGACACTTTCACAATGTTTATTCTTCCGATCCATGAGCACGGAATGCTTTTCCATCTTTTTGTGTCTTCTTCAATTTCTTTCATGAGCGTGCTGTAGTTCCTCGAGTACAGATCCTTTACGTCTTTGGTTAGGTTTATTCCAAGATGCCTTATGGTTTTTCCCGCTATTGTAAATGGAATCGATTCTCTAATTTCCCTTTCTAACGAGAATCGGTTCGGGGGGGCTTTTGTTCTCTGGCGGCTTTCCCTGGCAGCTTTCCATGTCTCAGAGCAGAAGTGACCGTATCCAAACCTCTGTCCCAGAACAGTGAGATCGAAGTCTGTTCTTCACTGAGCTCTCCAGGCCACACGGTCCCCGTTTCTGTCTGTGCTGCTAAATAAAAACCGCGGCGTCCTGGGTTGTGTGCCGCACAGCAGCCCTCCCAGCCCTCCCTCCCAGGGCCGGGCACGTCTCTGCCCTTTGCGCTTCTAAACCCACCAGTTTTCTTCTTCCCAGGTCCTATCAGATCTGCCAAAGTTGGCCCCCAACCCACACACCTCTTGCCACCCTCTCCCCCGGAGAGCTCATTCCTCCTAGCGTGTGGTGACTCCCCTCTAAGGAGAACACCTCTGCTCCTGAATTTCCAGTCCCAAAGGACTCCATTGGTTGGACTCTCGTTTTCAGCCATCTCTTGGATGCTTGTGTAAATGGTGGTTCCCTGGCCGCTTGGGAAAAACAGTGCCTCCTGGTAAGGCACCGTGTCCCCCCTCTCCTTCTACTATCCTCCTACTAGGTGCCGTGGTGCTCCCATGGCCGGGGGTCCAGGCATGTAGGTCCCATCCCCCTACACGTCACTATGTCCCCATTAAACATCTCCCCCAGACGACATGCTAAAAACCAGTACCGGCAAAATGGCTTTCACGCTTGCTAACAGCAATAAGATGGTCCTTTCCTTGGAGGTACCATAACTTGCTTGTGATGACTCATAGTGGTGGCTTTTAGAGCGTTCCTCATCTTTCCATATTAAAGAAAAGCAACCAATCTGCTTTTACAAATGCAATTGGCTTTCTTTTACAAATCCTATTGCACACACATGCGTGTATGTTCCCAGGCTATGTTCCAAGGGTGGCAACTGCTGGGTCTGGATCCGTATATTGGGGAGATGTCGTCAGGGAGATTCTGCCCTGGAGAAGTCCCTCATGGTGTGTATCAGGGATGGTGACAGTGAATGCAAAGACTGCCCCTAGGCGTGGTCACAGCTCTGTGCCTTCCCTCCACATTGGGGATGGGAGCGCGAAGGTCAATATGGAGCTTTCCGTGTTTTCAACAGGCAGAATCAAGCTCTTGATTGTAATTAGTTGTAATTGCTTTCATGCGTTCAGATCCCCCGAGGTTCTGCTGCCAATTTGGTGGGTAGACCAGCAGCCTCCACGCCTCCCCCGGAAGCTCCCTGCCCGCTCCCGAGTTCCAGCCGGAGAGATGAATGCCTACTGCTCCAGTCCCAGCACTCGATCTCCCGGACCGTCACCCCGCTGCCCCTGGTAAGCACCACGCTGTTTTCTCTTCTGTGAATCTGGCTTCTTTAGAAACATCCCAACCGTGAAACCACACAGTATGTGTCTTTGCGACTGGCTTATTTCACTTAGCATTGTGTTTTCAAAGCTCGTGGATGTGGTAGCGGGGTGAGGGCGGAATAACATTCCACATTTCCTTTGTCCAGGCATCTCTGATGGACACTGGGTTGCTCCCCCCTCTGGGCTGTTGTAAATAGGCTTGTGAATGTGAGAGGATCACAGTCGGTCGGTTCTTGAAAATATGCGTAGGGTTACCATGCGAACTCCCAAATCTGCTCTTAGGTGTGTGTCCACTGGGCTCGGGGACTCTCGTGTTCTGGTTTATTTGGATGGCAGTGTTTGGCGGATAACGTTCACCTGTGTATTTCTGTAAACAGGGCTGGTGATTGGGACGATTTGTGCGCCTGGCTGCCAGGTGTTCCGAGATAATGCGCTTGGTTGGGGTCGTAGAGTTTTCTTAGTACAAGCCTGCCCTCTGCTGTTAGTGTGGTGAAGTGCAGCTTCTTACCGGCTGGCTCTTGCAGGGAGGCGGAGAGTAGGGAGAAAGGTTATGTCCTTGATATTTTTTTTGTTTTTGTTTTTGGTCCTTTCTTCTTGAAAAATCCGGATTTCCCCCTCTCTCTCTCCCTTTTCCCTTCACCGTGCCATGTCCAAAAGGTGCCTCCCCTGTTTTCGAGTCTCTCACAGACTGCGGTCTGTGCTCTGCGGTCGCTGCCCTGATCTGTCCGAATGCTCTTTTCACTATTTGCACAATTTTCTCTTACTGCGGCTGGTTTCCACCCAGTGTTAGGGATGCCAACAGCACCTGCCTCTGCCTTTCGCACGGCTTCCCTCAAACCGTCCCTGTGGCATCTCTGTGATACAATGTGATGACAGCGTGCACAGGTACTTTTATTTTTTTTAAGATTTTATTTATTTGACATTAGAGCAACCAAGAGAGCGGGAGCAGGGGGTGCAGCAGAGGGAGAGAGAGAAGCAGTCTCCCTCCTAAGCTCGATCCCAGGGCCCTGAGATCATGACCTGAGCCGAAAGCAGATGTTTAAGTGACTGAGCCACCCAGGCGCCCCTGTACAGGTTAATTTCTAGAGAATGTGATAGGGGCGCCTGGGTGGCTCAGTGGGTTAAAGCCTCTGCCTTTGGCTCAGGTCATGATCTCAGGGTCCTGGGATCGAGCCCCGCATCGGGCTCTCTGCTCAGCGGGGGGCCTACTTCCCCCCTCTCTCTCTGCCTGCCTCTCCGCCTACTTGTGATCTCTCTCTGTCAAATAAATAAATAAAATCTTTAAAAAAAAAAAAAAGAATGTGAGATCTTTGCGTAGCAGTGTAGATCTTCACGCTCCCTTGCTAAATGGAGAAAGGAGATGCGGAAGTACATGATAGCATCTTACCATGCGTACGTGTCCCTTTGCTTTTATTTATTGAACTTGATTTTATTCTGGTACCACATGCACATGGTTCAAATATAAAAAACATGAAAAGAGCGAGAGCGTGAGAGGTTGCTTGCTGGAAACCGGCGAGGTTTTCCCTGTTCGTTTTACTTGGCGTGGTTTGGAAGTGCAGCCATTCTCCGTCTTCTCCCGCTGAGATGTGGTTTTACGCTGTTTTGTAATTCTGCGTTGTTTTTCTTTTCCATTTATTTCTTTTGAAACAAACTTAGGAGAGAGTATGTAAATACAATACAAAGAAGCGTTTCCCCCACCCCCAACCATTTGAAACAATGCTGCACAGGAGATGTAACTCACCAGATACTGATCTTTTTTCCTGCAAACAAGGACTTAACCACAATATACCATCCAAACAGGAGTATTGATATTGATCAGCCTTCAGGCATTATGGGGGAGAGCCATAGTTATGCAATTGCCGTAGTCTTCAGCTACTCAGAAAGCCCAAAATACTAAAGTCTTCATCATAGGTGAGTGACCCCATGTCCATGGATTCCTCCCAATTTGTCTCATGTTCCACCCTATCTAACACCCTCAAGATCCTCTTGCAGTGATTCCCCAGGTTCCTGCCAAAACACGTTAGCCAGACCCTACAATTCATGGAGCATGAGCTGGAGTCTGCCCCAGGCAATGAAAGGGGTAGAGGCAGGTCGTGGAGCGAAGGAGTATCATCCCAGGAGACACCTGCTGACAAAGGAACTGACCGAGCAAGAGGTCCCAGTCTCTTCTCACAAGGGCATCCCAGGGGAATTGGGGGTTCAACGTTTTCAGGTCTGTCCCCACCAATGACCCAATCCCAGATCTCAGATTTCATTTCCTTTGAAGCTTTGCTGCTGTCACCCTGGGACCCTGGCCTGACCTCAGCGGGACCTGCCTGCAGATCCCGTCCCCTTCCGTCCGCTCTAGAGGGCTCTGGATGTCGCCCCCACCCCTTGCCCTCCCAGTAGCACAGAGGACCGCAAACGGCTGTGACGCTCTGGGGCTGATGCTTAGTTCCGTGGCCATCCACCTGCAGCTGCTCACGTTCATAGCCCGGAAAGGGGTCCACACGGGTCTGTGCAAGGGGTTCTCAACTGCAGGTGACTTCCCTCCCAGGGGCATTTGGCGATTTGGGGTGGGGAAGCTACGGGCATCTAGCGGGTATGCTGTTCAGGGTGCCCCACAGCCAGGATTAGCCAGCCCTGAATGTTACCAGCACTGGTGTTGGGGGACCTGCTATTCATCCATTACTTCTTGGCATTCCCTCGGGGGGCTTTTATGGGGTTTAAGGCAAACCCTAACAGACAAAAGAAAGAGAAGCCCTGCTCTCTCCCACCGGACAGAAAACAAGCACGGGGTCCACACTGGCTCCCAAAGAGACCGCATTAATTTCCTCTGGCTGTTGTGACGATTAGCATCGACTTGCCGACTTGAAACAACTCTGAGTTCCAGAGGCCGGACGTCCAAGCTGAAGGTGTCAGGAGGGCCGTGCAACCTTCAGAGGCTCGAGGGGAGTCTGTCCCGTGCCGCCTTCGGCAGCTTCTGGGGGTCCCAGCCATTGCTTGGATTGAGGCTACATCGTTCCACTTGCTGCCCTGTCCCACGTGGCCTTCTCCACTCCGTGTCATCTTCTCTTCTGTCTCTTATAAGGACCCTTGTCGCTGGATTTAGGGACCCTTCCCCCCCCCCTGCCCCGGGGATAATCTAGGATGGTCTCATCTCGGGATCTTTCGTTTAACTTTATCTGCAAAGCAACTTTTTCCAAATTGGCTCACACTCACCGGTGCCGAGGGCTCCGACTTGGACGTGATCTTGTAGGGGTTCACACTTGGACTGGCTGGAGCCCCGGCCTTGGGAGGAAGTTGACCCCAGTCAGACGGGCAGTCCGGCAGGAGGACTGAACACGAAGCCCACCTCACCTCCGGACTCCCACCGCTGGGACCGTGTTCCTTCTCGCCGACGCCGGGGTGACCGTCAGCCCAGCTTACGCCCCGCGTGGTTCCCGGCGCAGCGGACGCAGGCAGCCCACGGCATCCTGGCAGATTTCCCAAAGCCCCAAGAGCCGTCTGAAGGGTTTGACGCCACCTCGGGTTTCTTTTTGGGGAAAAAAAACAAAAACAAAACACCACCCCTGAAGCATCATCTTTCCCATTTGGTTCTTCGGTCTGCTTATTACTTTACCACAGTGCTCTCTCTGGACTTCTGTGGGCTTGGGGTTTTGGGTTTTTTTTTAGGCCCGTTTTTATCATCTTTCATCTCTTCGGGACTTTCTTCAGGGTCGTGAGCCACTGCAAAACCTTCCGATGAAGCAGGGGTTACGTGGTTTGAGTCAACGTTTGCGGTCCTTGGGGTTTCTCAGTGCCAGAGAGGAAGCGGATGTTGGTTGTGAGGGTTTGTGGCTAGAATTCACCCCAGGCCACGTTGCACTTGTCTGCGCAGGGGAGGGGTCCCTGTGGGGACGGCCGCCGCCCCAGTGGGCTGGGCCTCACCCCCCTTCCACCCGGGCCCGTCTCCCCCACGGATGTGGGCTTTCCCAATCAGACTGGATTCCAACTCTTCTTGCTCCTGCAGCCCAGGGCTTGTTCCAGTTTTGTTTTTAAGTCAACATGCCCACCGTGAGGCTCGAACTCCCAACCCCGAGATCAAGAGTCACGTGCTCTTCTGACTGAGCCAGCCAGGCACCCGCCCAGGTCCTAAAGAGCGAGTAGTGGGGAAGCGGTGGGAACATCGGCTCATTTCACTTGACTCGCTTGCAAGCAACGCGCAACGTGACGCGGGTCCTGCTTCCAAGCAGCAGAAGGGGATTGACGGGAAGTGTCCCAGGAAGCTCACAGCCCTGAGAAAAAGCAAAGGAAGCAGGTTTTGATGTAGTAGGCAGAATGGTGAGCGCCCCAAAGAGTCCGTGTCCTAATCCCCAGGAGCTGTTACTTTGCATGGCGAAGGGGGTTAAGGTGGCAGATGGAATTCAGTTGCTTACCGGCTGACATGAAGGACAGAGGTGATCCTGGATCACCTGGGATTCTTTCTTCAAAGGGGGCAGTGTGAGGACTTGGCCCACCATGGCTGGCCCTGCGGACAGAGGAAGGGCCAGGAGGCGAGGATTGTGGGGCCCCCTAGACGCTGGGCAAGGCAGGAAGCAGATTCTCCCCCTTGAGCCTCTGGAAGGAACACAGCTCTGGCTGACACCTTGACGTTGACCCCGAGACCCGTTCCGGACTTCTGACGTCCTGAACTCTTAAGAGAGTAAGTGTGTATCGTTTAAGCCCCCCAGTTTGTGGGCATCCAGACCAGAGCCACGGTGCGGGGACCAGGAGCCGACAGACGTCCCTGGAACACACACGACCGGTCTTGGTGTCAGCCCCACCGAGATCCAAATTCGAGGAGAGGGTGTGGTTGGTCTTGCCCAAATCCCACCTGCGTGCCCCCTCACCAGATATGCAAAGACAAGGGACCCCAACTGAGAGACCCGCCGAAACTGTCGACAACAGGGCAGCAGGCCGTCTATGCAGGAGCTCCCGGGCTGGGGAGCATGTGGCGGTGCAGGGAGTGGGGTGTCTGGGGCCGCAAGGCTCTGGGCCCTCCGCCCCACGCGTCTCCACCAGCTGGAGCCTGTCCTCCCTGACAGCACCGATGACGGGGCAGACATCTCCTGTCTTCTGATGGAAGGCACCGCCAAGAGCACGGCATCGCTCCCGCGGTATTCTTCCCAAAAACAGAGGCCGAGTTTAATCACCAGGAAATCACCGACAACCCAAACGGAAGCACTTTCTACAAGATACCTGATCAGGACTCTTCAGAAGTGTCCAGCGTATGAAAGAGAAAGACCGTTTCAGTTTAAAGCGGGTTAAGGAGACACGCCAACTCATGCCAAGTAAATTCTGTATTGGCTCCCAGCTCAGAAAAGAATTGTGTGGGGTTTATTTGCTATAAAGGATATTACCATTGAAAAAATTCCACCGTCTATAGATCAATGTCAAATATTAGCACCAAGATTATTATTTTCTCGTCAGTAACCCAACCCCAGAACCCCATGTTCCGCCAGCTTTGCTCTGCTCTTTGCCCTAGAAGTGAGTAGCTGGAGGGTAGGAAGGGTGTGGACGGGGCAGGTGGGGACCCCCGGGGTCCACGCTGGAAGGTGCCCACCCGAATCCCTTCCTCCCAGACCCTTCGGCTGCTGTGGTCTGATGTGGTAACAGAAAGACAACTAACCGTATTTACACAGCTCTGAGACGCCTTCAATTCTGCCTTCAGCTCTACCCTCCCTCGGCACCGTCGGCATTGGGGCCATGGGCTGCTGTTCCGGGGAGCAGAGGGCGTGGAGTGGCATCCCCGGCCTCCACGAGTATCTCAAATGTTACATTTTCTTGTTAAAATATTTGTATGTTGATTACTGAACTTTTTGGTGCGCCCCCTCCCCATTCTGTGCGGGAGCGGAGTGCCAGCCTGGATTCTCACCGAAGCCGCGCAGCTGGCGGGTCTTTCGCTCCTCGCTGTCCCCAGCAGGGCTGGCGTAGCAAAGCCTGTCCCCGGGGCTGTCCCCGGCGCTGTCCCCGGTGGCCCCAACAGGGTATGGCACGTGCAAGGGAACATTCAGCAGCAGACAGCTGCCATTCACCCAGCCAGGCGAGAACTCATTCATCACCGCACCCTCCGCCGAGGTAGTCAAGTTATTCTGCACATGCACAGTGGGGGAAACCGAGGCTCAGAGAGGCGACGGACGGTGTGCACGGTCCCACGGTTCTGTACCGTGGCCACCGCTGGCTCTCCTGACACGGCCGCACCAGAGGGAGCGGGCTCCTCCCTGAGCAGTTCCTCAGTACGCGCTCGAGGCAGGTGTCTGCAGGGCCACCGCACCAGAGGGCCACTGCGCCACGTGCACATCTGCAGTCCCGCCCACTGTGCCCGAGGAGAGAGAAAAGGGCCACTAGTGACCCCTATAGGGTGCTGGAGGCATGGCAGCCAGCGTTCCTTGGGCAATACTGCCACCTTGAGGGCGGTACCAGCATGACAGCAGTGGTCTCCAGGCTCACGCGGCCAACATTGCCACCTAGAGGGTGATGTGGGCATGGCAGTCAGTGTTCCTCGGCCAACACTGCCTCCTAGAGGGTGCTGCGAGGCATGATAGTGGTGGTCTTGAGCTCACGTGGCCAGCACTGCCACTTAGAGGGTGATGTGGGCATGGCGGTCAGCGTTCCTCGGCCAACACTGCCTCCTAGAGGGTGCTGCGAGGCATGACAGCAGTGGTCTTGAGCTCACGTGGCCAGCACTGCCACCTAGAGGGTGATGTGGGCATGGCAGTCAGTGTTCCCCGGCCAACACTGCCTCCTAGAGGGCGCTGCAGACAGAGCAGCCAGCCTCGGTTGGTGTTGCTGCCCCACCCTGGTACTCAAGCTCCCACGTAGTTTCCACAGGCTCCCAGACGTTATTTGGGGAGGGTCTGCCCCCTCACAGAGGAACCACCGGACATCTCCAAGCCCACCAGGCGGGCACTTTCAGCCCAAAGTCTCTGGGCTATCTCCTCATCCTCAGCTTCAGGGGCTGGAGCCTTCTCTTTGAGTCCATCAAAGTACTTTCCAGAAACACCCTCCAGTTCCTCTGCCACAGCCAGGTATGTGCTGGGCTGGGCTGCCAGCTGGGGGCTCTTGACCAGCAGCCAGAAGACGGGCCCTGCAAAGAGCCCACAGAGAATTCAGTCAGCACACATTCAGGGAGGACGTGGAAAGTCCCCCTCCATCCCCAGGGTTGTCCAGGGCCCACAGGCCAGATGGAGGACTGCAGTCCCATACAGCCCACCTCCAGGCCTGTGCCTCCAAGATTCCCTCCACCAGGAGCTCCCTTCCCTGGCATTGCCCAGCCAAATCCCTCCAGATGCAGAGACCAGCCCAAAAGCTGCCTCCCCCAGCAAGCCTCCCTGGCTTTCCCCCAGGCACATGGAAGCTCTCCCTCCTCAAGTCAGCTCTGACTCCTTACCCTACCCCCATTTTGCTTTAAAACCACTTTTACTTATTAAATGTCTCTGGGGCCAGCCTCAGCTTAAGATCCTTGAAATCTGGCACCCAGCCCATAAATGATTTTCAGGATTACAAATCCTAGCTTAGAACTAGAGTTCTAATTATTCCTTAGAGTTCTAATTATTTATTCAGCTTAAAGCTGGTCAGGCCCTGTGCTGGCCCTTTTAAGGCCCAGTTCATCCTCCCAACAACTGTGAAGAGGACACTGGTATGGCCCTCACTTTGTAGTAAGGGAACCTGAGGCCCCTAAGAGGTGAAGTTGCTTCCCTGGGTGGCACAGCTAGTCTGGGGTGAAGCTGGAGTCCCCCTGGGCACAACCAGCAGTCAGCTGCATGGTCTCCTCCTCTGAGACCCAGTCTGTCTCATCAAACAGGACCAGCCTGTTTCCTGGGGCTATGCTGAGGCCAGCAGGCTGCATACACATGTACGAGTGACTCATTCTCGGGACCCTGGAAGACACAGGGGAGGGGGCAGAGCGAGGCCGCCGACCATCTCTTGAGTGCGCGGTTAATTTTGTGTCAACCTGACTGAGCTCAGGGACGCCCAGAAAGCCGGGGAAGCATTAATTCTGGGCGTGTCCATGAGGATGTGACCAGAAGAAATTAATTAGCACTGGAATCCGTAGTTGTGTAAAGAGATCCACCCTCACTCACGTGGGCCGCCACCACACTATTAGTGGAGGGTGAGAACAGAACGAAAAGGTGGAGGAAGAGCAAATTCCGCCCCCTGTCCGCGGGAGCTGGAACATCCATCTCCTGCCCTCAGACAGCGCTCCTGGCCTTCGGGCTGAGACTTACACCATCGTTCTGCGGGTTTGCAGGCCTTTGGGCTTGGACTGGGACTACACCAGCAGCTTCCCCGGGCCTCCAGCATGCAGAGGGCAGATCGTGGGACTTGGCAGCCTCCCTGAGTGCACGAACCAATCCCGCGTGACGAATCTCTCCAAGCATCTACATACACCCCATTGGTTCTATTTCTCTGCGGAACCCTGACTAATCCCCTGAAGAGAGTCCTAGGCCCCAGGCTGTGAGGGCAGGGGTTCGGCTCAGGGAGCCCAGGCCAGGAGGTGGCTTACCGAGCATGAAGCTGGAGAAGGCAGAGCCGTGCATGCCCGTGTGCCTGCCCAGCTCAGTCCTGGCCACACCGGGGTGCAGAGCGTTGACAGTCACACCCGTGCCTGGGGGAAGAGGAAGGACGAGGGGGTGGGCAGACGCCGGGTTCACGCCCCACCTGGAAGGCTGACAGGGCCCCCCTCAGCTCCAGGGCTACCCCGTACCATGTCCTACCCTTGACTCCACACCACCCCTCTTTCTCTCAAACTTCCACATCTGGCGGTTTCATCTCGCAAAGCCTCTCTATTGCACGAATGCCCAGAGCACAGCCCCCCGAACCTGAGCGTATGTGGAGGGCTCGAGATGCCCAAACCGCTGGGCTCCACCCACCCCCAGGGAAGCCGAAGCGGTGGGTCAGCGATGGGGTCTGAGATGCTGCAGTCAGGACAAGCTCGCAGCTGAGCTGACGTTGCTGGCCCATGGATGCTCTCCGAGGAGCAGGGCAAAGGGCAGGCTTCTCAACTTCAGCTCTGTGGACGCCGAGGTCCCGCCATTCTTTATCCTGTGCATGGAGGGATGCCGGGCGGCTAGACGCCAGCATCAACACCCACCCCACCTCCACTCCCTGAAGCAATGGCCACAGCCATGTGCAGACACTGCCATGGTTGAGCACCACTAGCCTAGAGCACCAAGGGCCTAGACACCTGTGTGGGATGAGCACGGAATGCCACGATCGATTAGTCATGTCTGCCTCAGGCACCCGAGAACACGAGGGTACGTGTGTCACACGTCAGCCTACTCTGTTCTGGGACCCATGCTTGACCTTCCCTGGGCCCAGGGTCGCAGCAGGACGTTCCAGGCTCAGAGCTAGAGGAGGAGGAAGGCCCGCAAGGCTCGCTGTGCACGTACCCTGCAGCCGCCGGCTCAGCTCCTTGGTAAAGAGGATGGTGGCCAGCTTACTCTGGCAATAAGCCGCTCTGGTGTCATACTTCCTCTTCTCCCAGTTCAAGTCGTCAAAGTCTATGTGTCCCGCGACGTGGGCCAAGGACGAGAGGTTGATGATCCGTGAGGGGGCCGAGGCTTTCAATCTGTCCAGCAGCAAGTTTGTCAAGAGAAAGTGACCTGGATGAAGGACAACGAAAAGCCAGTTTTCACTGCATTCTTAGCTGGTACACAGGATCGTGCTGAGAACAGTACCTTCGCTGACCCTCCCAATAACCCAGGGCTCTCGACAGGGGCCAGTTCTCTCCCCCAGGGGACATCTGGCAAAGTCTAGAGGTTTTGGTCATCATAACTCCAGAGAAAGAAAGGGGTGCTTCTGGGATCTAGCGGGAGGCGGCCAGGGATGCTGCTGGACATCCTGTAGTGCACAGGTAGGCCCACAGCAAAGAGTGACCCAGCCCCAGACATCAGGCCCCCAAGAACCCCAAGGGGATGGACTGCCTCCCACGTCTCCCTCAGCAACAGAATTGGGGGCTGTGCACAGGACTGCCCAGTGAAAGACTACGTTTCCCAGACTCCCTTGCAGTGACGTTAGGTCATGTGACCATGTCCCAGCCAATAGGACCCGAATGATAGTAATGTGCAGTATGACCTTCCAGGGCCTCAGGACGTGGCCTTATTTGGAGAGGGCCCTATAGGGAAAATGAGGTCACTAGTGTGGGCCCTAATCCAGCGATGGGCACCCACCCAGTATCTATTTCCCCGGCTTGCCCTTATTAGCAGAACTCCAGTTCCATCCAGGGTAGACAGAATGAGTGACAGACTGGAGGACAGACAAAGGGTCACGAGGCCAAGAGATGGACGGAGGATCCGAAGGGCTGACAGCACATCCAGCAAGGAAGAGGCAGCCCCGGAGGCGGCCGCCCAGCCACCCTGGAGAGCAGAGGGGGACAGCGGCCCTCCCCAGAGCCCGAGTCTGGCCCACCGGGGACCCCGTCCACGACACACCATGCAGCCCTCAGCCCGGGCCCTCACCCAAGTAGTTGACGCCAAACTGCATCTCAAAGCCGTCCTCGGTGGCCCAGTGCGGGCACCGCATCACAGCCGCGTTGTTGACCAGGATGTGCACGTGCTCCTCCTCTGGAAGACAGGGGTGGGGGCGGACGCCGTCAGGGCCGTCTGGGCCTGCCTGGAGGACCAGCGCAGTCGGGGGACAGCGCCCCTGGCACTGGGCTGAGCGGTGTCCCTGAAACATTCGCGTCCACCCCGAGCCTGCAAATGCAACCTGTTTTTGGGAAGAGTCTTTGCAAAAGAGTCATCAGGGTAAGAGAAGGTCATGGCGTGGGCCCTAATCCAGGAGGACACAGACTGACTGAGACCCCCGGGGAGACAGAGGCAGAGACTGTGGTGACGCGGGGACAAGCCGAGCATCACCGGGGACCGGCAGCCACCGCCAGAGGCAGGAAGAGGCAGAAGGATTCTCCCGGGCTCGGGAACAGTGCCGCCCGGCTGACGCCCTCATCTTGGACTTCCGGCCTCCACAACCGTGAAGAGAACGGATTCTCCCACCTGCGGCCTGGAGGCCCTTCCCGGAAAGGGAAAGAAGCCACACCTGCAGGGGCCTCAGGCATCAGACCGGGGGTTACGCGCGGGAGCCCCAGCTCGGTGGGCAGCCGGTGCCGCAGCCGGTGCCGGACCTAGCACCTCCCCCGTATCGGCTAGCGAGCGCCGCTGTAAGAAGGCATCACACGACGGGCCGCTCGAACGTACTGTGTCCCGGCTCTGCAGGCGGGAAGCCCGGGGTCGGCGCGTGTCAGGGCTGTCTCCTCCTGAGGACCGAGGACCGCGGGGGAGGATCTGTGCCGGGCGCTCTCCTGGGCTCCGAGGGGACTGGCCGCCTCCTCCCCGTCTCTCCCCTCGGGCCTGTCCGCGTCCTCATCTCCCCTCCGTGTGAGGACACCAGTCCCTGGACTGGGGCTTAATCACCTCCACACAGACCCTCTCTGCAAACCAGGTCTCGGTTTCCCCCTCTGTAAAAACAGGTAACACGAGCACTTGCTGGGTCCAATGAGGGAGAAAAAGCACCACAGCTCCGCACGTGTGAGGGGCTCCGATTGTATAAAGAAGCCAAGAGGAGGTCTCGACACCTGCTTGCTTTATAAAGGCACAGACTGTCTGCAGAAGGACACACGAGGACACGGCCCACAGCTAAGGGAGGCAGCTGGTCCCTAGAGGCAGGGAGGCGTCTGGCTGCACCGCCGTTTGTCTTCTCTGAATGTTTAATCCTGCAAAGTAGTGCTGCTGTTCGAAAACATAAAGACGTGAGCCGGTCCTGAGAACATCCGGTGGGGAGAAAATGAATGAGTCACCAGGAGGCGAAGTGCAGAAAAATGCCACCACCCCCCCTCGAGCCCCTGCACAGAAAGAAACACCCAGCAGAGGAAGTGGGGGTCCCAGGCACCCTGCACTAGGGGGAGCATCGTCCCCGGCGAGGAGCCTGCGTCTGCCTCCTCTCTGCATTCCGGGCAGCACCCCCCAGCCGCGAGGGCCAGGAAGCCTCGGGAACCGCCGGCTGAGTCAGCATTTCTGCCTGTCTTCACCGGGCTAACCCATCCGCCAGCTCCCCGCACCCCCGCCCTCGCCGGGGCCTCTGTGTCTCGACGTCTCTGATGCCCACGGAGCTCGTCTTCCTACACAGCGGGGGTCCCACGGAGCAGGCTTGCCCCGTAAGGGCCCAGACCAGGTACTTCTGGCTTTGCAGGCCACACGGACTACAGCAGCCACAAGTAGTATGTAAACTAACGGGCACGACGGGGTGCCAGGAAAACTTTACTGATGGACGCTGATGTCTGAATTCCGCACGGTGTTCACATACCCGGAAACAGTTCTCTTTCGATTCACGTCAGCGGTTGAAATGTAAAATATTTCCATGTGACAATGGAAGGAGCTACAAAAATGTACAATCTTCACCCGTGCACACTTGCACGTGTCCGCGAACACCAGCACCGCACGCTGGGACTTGTGGCCACGCGGGACCTCGCCCCCCCCCCCCAGGGCCGGCGTCCTCCCTGCTACCTTCGAGGACCTTGGCGGCAAACTCTCCGATGGATCTGAGGGAGGCCAAGTCCAGGCGCCGGGCCCGGACGCAGTGATTAAGGGTCTCCCCACGGATGTCCTTTGCCGCCGCCTCGCACTTCTCCAGATCTCGACAGGCCAGGATGATGTTGCCTCCTGCGAGCCCGGGGCAGGAAAAAAATATTTTTTAAATCCTCTCCCGGGTACCTGGGTGAGTCGTGTGGTGTGCAGATTGAATTTGAATACGGCCATTAAAAAGAAAAAACTTTAAAAAATGAGAGGAGTGAGAAGAAGCAGGGATCAGAGGAGGCCGAGCCACCTCCCCTCCAAACGGTCCACGAGGGAACTCAGTCGACCCCAGATCTGTCCATCCTCTGTTGGGGCCCGGCCCCCCGACAGCAGTGGGTGGGGGTGTCCACCTGATTTCACTTCTCAGCCTCTCCAGGGAGGAGCACGTGCCCCCTCCTCGGGGAAACCCCACGTGCTGGGGGGGTGCCGCCCCTCACGGCCCCCACCATTCTGACCTCGGAGGGAGACGAGCAGCTCCAGCCAATCAGGACCCGTTCCCAGGGCCCCCCAAATCCGTCAAGCCCAAAGGAAGTTTCCGATCTCCCCCGGCCCTCACAGCGGCCCTGCCACAGCCTCCCCACCCCGGCCAAGAGCGGCTCTGATCTCCCCGCTGCTCAAACCTAAATCCTCGACTTCTTTTCTGGTGCCTGACCTGACAGGAAATCCACTCATTCTAACTTTGAAAGCAATCACTCCTCCTCCGTGGACGTCCTCCATAACCCCAGTCCCACCAGGACAAAAACACTGAATGCACCCAAATCAAGGGGCCGCTTACGGAATGCGAGACCGGGAAGCCTGGAAGAGCACGAAACCCGATCGTGACCCAGGCCGCAGCCCAGCCATGAGCACTGAGTCAGCTTTGGTCTGTAAGCGCACGGCCAGTGCAGACAGAAAAACCAGCACCAACAACCCCTGAGTGACCACGGCCTCCTCTGAGACCCACAGTCTCCCCTGCCTCCGTCAGGGACGCCAGCCTGTCTGGCTTAAGCCGGCGGGAGCCTGGTCTCTGTCACTTGCCACCGAAACCATCAGACGGCCTTGCCACCCCCGCCCCCAGGGAACGCAAGCCCTCCACCCCAGACCGCACGCCCCAAGCCAGGTGCCCCCTGGGACTTCACCTCTCCTGGCCAGCTCCAAGGCCGTCTGCTTCCCGATGCCCGTGTTGGCGCCGGTCACGATGACGGTCTTCCCGGGAATGGTGGCCTTGCTGGGGCAGGCCCCGCCCGCAACGTAGTCTCTGCAAGTAAGAAACGACGAGGTCACTTGGGTCCATGAGTGCAGCCCCCAGGGGAAAGGCGGGAAGGACATCTAACTGCGTGGGGACCCGTGTGGCGCTGCAGGCGAAGGCTCAGCACGGCCGGGGGTGGGGAGGCTCCACACCGGACCATCACTACTTTGCCAAGACCCGCTGGGTTGGTTTCCTATGGCTGCTGTAACAAGTGACCACAGGCTCAGCCGGTTAAAAGCACGCACTGGTAATCTACGGGTCTGCAGGCCGGAGTCCGACATGGGTCTCCCCGGGACAAGGGCAGGCGTTGCCAGGGCTGTGCTCCCCCTGGAGGCTCTAGGGAGAGGCGGCTCCCGTGCCTTTTCCGGCTCCTAGAGGCGCCCGAGTTCCCTGGCTCGCGGCCCCTCCTCCTCGGTCTCCAGAGTCACCACAGCATCTCCAGGCCCTGACTCTGAAGGACCACTGTGATTGCGCTGGGCTCCTACCTGGACAACCCAGGACCACCTCCCCATCTCAGGGCCCTTAACTCGGTGGCACCTGCAGAGTCCCCTGTGACAGGCAAGGGAAGACCTTCACAGGTTCTGAGCACGAGGACATGCAGATCGTTGCGAGCCTCTACCCACATTCCCCAGAAGCCAAATACTGGAAACCATCGAATGTCACCGATGGGGGACCGGCCAAGTAGGCAATGTCACCGGCATATGACAGAAGGGCCCTGTACAGCCTGGAAACCACCAGCCTCCTGGGGCTAATTTTTTATTTAAGTTAATTAAAAGTAAAGAGCCATACTTTTTCCCCAGAGCATTCTGCTAACCTTTCACTCTGCTGTCATTTTAGTATCGTTACTATTTTTAGCTTCGTCAGAACTGAAAGACAACCGTATGAATGTTGTCTTTCTATGAAAGACAAACAGCAGCTGATGGATTTTATCCCAAGGCGGAAATTATTTCCATTGAAAAAAGAATTCTCTCCATTTTCTAGAACTTTCAAAAACACCCAGTTAACATCCCAGAGCTGCAGGGTCATGAATCATAAATCACATGAGATGGGCCAGCTACGTGAAAATAACTTTATTGGGTCAGAAGCAACAAGTTCACCATGAAGCCTCATCACAGCGCAGGCAAATAAACCCAAAGGTAATTTATTCAAAGAGATTTACAGTCTAGGCTTCATGCCTTTAAAAAAAAAAAAAAGTATTTCAGTATTCCAATTACTTTCAGGCCTCCCAGCCAATCTCTTGTGTAAGTGTAATAAAATTATATGTTGCTAATTCTTTTTTTGGTAATGGTAAGAACACGTGAGCTGCACGCTTGTAATGAGTATTTAAGTACAATATTGTTAACTGGGAGCATAACACAGCCGAACTTGGAGGGCTCAGTACCCATGAGTGATGGCGATTGTCATGGACAGCACAACCCAGACACACTTCTATGCCCCAAGAAAGTTCTACCGAACAGTGCTGCTCTAGAATATTCGGTAGCTGGATTTTCTGTGGGGTTTTTTTAGTGCATTAGCCTAGAAAAGACAAGAACTCTGTATGTATCCCATGCAATACAATCGTTTGTTCACCGAGCTGGGCAATCCGGTTTGCGTCTCTGATAGCAGGTAATGAGAGCTGAGGCGGCCCCGGGTGACGTTTGGGGACCCCCCCCCCATACCTGTCTGCAGAATGGACTCAATAATCAATGCCCGGAAGGTTTACAGGGCCCGGGCCTGCCCCTTTCCTCGGGGTGACCTTGGGCCGTGACCTGCCCTCGAGGCCCGCCCTGGGTTTGCTCCCCCCGCACTGTCTGCACCAGTCCTAGGCCGGCGACCCCCAGGCGACAGGTTCCTGGCCTGCCCCCCACCTGGCGGCTGCCGACCCTCCCACCAGCGGCGCGCACTCACCGGAGCAGCACCGCGCCACCCACCGCCGTGCCCAGCACGGACAGCGGCAGGAGGTAGCGGTTCATGCCGGGAGGGAGCTGGGGTGCGACGCCGAGCACGCCGCACACCCGCCGCGGGGTCGCTCGGAGCAGAGGAGCGCGCAGCGCGCGACCCACGTGGAGAAGGGCAAGCGCCGCTCGGCCCCAGGCTTCCGGAAAGGGGCGGGGCGCTGTGGGCGGGGCTGCAAGGGGCGGGCCTGCCAGGAGCGGGGCCTATGAGGATGGGCTCCGGCGCCGCTGCAGCTGGGAATGGGAGTTGTGGGCGTGGTCGCTGCCTGGGGGGCGGGGCATGAGGGGCGAGCCTGCGCACTGTTCCATGACGTCACCCTCGGGGCGTTATCCCGGGGCGGCGGTTCCGCTAGAACTCCAGGGTTAGGGTCCTGCTGCTTCCGCCGCGCCCCGCGCTGCTGCTCGCGGGCTGCGCTCCTCTGTGTGCCTTTCCGATATATCAGCCTGTTCCCACCTAAAGTGCGCGTTCACCAGTTGTACCTTCCTCTTAGACGATGAGAGAATTTGAGAATTTCGAGGCTTCAGGCCGGGACCTACTAGCCTGGGGCTTCCCAAACTCCTGGGGTCCTGAGGGAGATCAGAGGTCTGAGGGAGGAGGGGCTGGGGGTCTGGACTCCCGGGTCTGAGGGAGGAGGGGGCCGGGGGCCTCGACTCCCGGGTCTGAGGGAGGAGGGGGCCGGGGGCCCGGACTCCCGGGTCTGAGGGAGGAGGGGGCCGGGGGCCCGGACTCCCGGGTCTGAGGGAGGAGGGGGCCGGGGGCCCGGACTCCCGGGTCTGAGGGAGGAGGGGGCCGGGGGCCCGGACTCCCGGGTCTGAGGGAGGAGGGGCTTCAGGTCTCAACTGCGGGGTGTGAGAGAGGAGGAGAGGGAGGCCAGGACTCCTGAGTAAAATATTCTAAATGCATACAATGGGTCATTATTTAATTAAAAAAAAAAAAGAATGAAATGGTGGCAATTGCAACAACCTGGGTAGGCGAATCAGTATCATTCTGTGTGAGGGAAGCCAGTCGGGGAAGACTGCATGATGTATGATTCCAGTTAAAGGACATGATTCTAGGCAAGGCCATCTGTAGTGAATGAAGGAAGATCCGTGGTTGCCAGGGGCAGAGGGGGAGGAGGAAGTGATTGCCAGAAAGGGAACTTCTTTGGGTTTTGGAAATTGTCTCTCTTGTAATCCTACTAACAGTTATATGCATGACTACGTACATTTGTAACATGTTATCAGCATGTTCACTTAGAAATAGTGATTTTTATTGCATGTAAATTATCCTGCAACAAAGCTGACTCAGAAGAACTGAAAATTTTCTACAGTTTTGTTCTGGAAATCTTTTGACCACAACTAACTCTCGATTTATGAATCAGTCTGCTTTGTCTGCAATCAACAGACATATTTGAGAATTCTTATGCTGTGAGAAGTATCAGCTTGATAAATTATTTCCAGATGCCCCAAGAGGTTTTTTAATATTGGATTGGACAACGAATTTGATGTGATGTTTTGTAGACATAGAATGAAATGTATTCACTTTCAGTCTGCAGCTTTTGCAGTTTGGAGCTTATTTTTTTTCTCTTGGAGAGATATTGCTTATTTCCGTAGTGCTGTGATAACCGTGAGCTCTGTGTACCCTCCGGAGACAGAGGGCACCCAAAGGGAACACAAAAGCACTGGGACCAGGATCTGTGATTGGAGTCTCAGCCTCAGAGTGAGGAAAAGGTTCCCAGAGGAAGGGAAACATAAATAGGGCTTCGAGGGATGAGTAGGAGTTCGTCAAGTGGAACAAGTTGAGAGGGACAACTAGACAGGTGTAAGAGCATATTCAAAATCTAGGCGTCAGGAGGCAAGTTGCTTGGGGAGTGGCACATGTTTGGGATGGTAGGAGGTTGGCTTGAATGGGGAGGCGGCTGGCAAGAGATAGGGCTAAAGGAAAAATTTTAAAGAAAAAATAAACAATAATACCAGCTGCTACTTATTACCTAGTTTGTGCCAAGTATTTAATCGATACAACAAACCGAAGAACAGGTTTGCTGTTGGGGATGTAGCAAGGGTAGCTGGGTTTGCCAAAAGGCCTCTCCCCTTTCTGAGACTGTGGGGACTCAGTGCTGCTGGCCATGGAGGGAACAAGGCATGGGGAAAGGGAAGGTGCCATGAAGGCTGTGGTAAAGAACCCCAGACATTGATCTATGCACATCTTGTTTCAAATTCCTGCTCCACCTCTTAGATGTGCACCTTGAGCAGTGACTTTCCTTCTCTCAATTTCTGGCTCCTCTTACTCACCAAATGGCGAAGAGGTCGTATCCTTAATATGTAAAGAGCTCTTACAAATGTCTAACAAGGAGAGGGGAGCAGAGGCAAATGGTATAATGGGCAATTTGCAAAGAAGTAAAGTCAACACACACACGAACCTAGCAGCCTTCTTAGGAATCAAAGAAATGCTCATTAGGGTAATTATGAGATATTTTTCGCCTATCACATTGGCAAGGTCCAAACAATGCTAACATCTTGTGTTGGCAAGGGTGTGGTAACACGGGTGCTCCTTCCTGCTGGTGCAACCCTCCTAAAAGGCGGTTCAGCAATTCATGGCAAAACCATTTGTGCATATCTCCGACCAGCCATTCCCCTTGTAAGAATTTATGCTGAGAGAGTAGTCATTTGGAAAGAAAGACACTTAGAAAAATATTCCTCAAATTGCCAGAAGCAAATAAAATTAAGCTCAATGCCTATCCGTAGAAGAGTGGTCTACTCTTCCTACTTCTACACTCCTTTCAACAACTATGTAATGAGCACCTACTGTGTCCCAGACATTGAACTACACACTGGAAATCTGGCAACAAGGCAGAGTCACGGACCCCCAATACTGACAGTAAAATTAATTCCTCTGTATGTGGTTCCAGACAGACTCTGTCTACAGCTTTATCAGGCTCCAATGTTTAAGAACATCCATGACTTCTTTAACTGCCAATACGGGGTCAGGGGAGATAGGCTGATTCTCTCTCTCTCTGTCTCTCGCTCTTTTTTTTTTTTTTTTAAGTGTATATACTGCAGCGCCTACTTTTAGAGTTAGGAAAATACCTATAATATTCTGCATCGGGTCTCTGCCAGGCAAAGTAATGGGTGATTTTTCTCATTGAATGAAGATGTTATGCCACGTGAAATAAGCCCGTCACAAAAATACAAATGCCATATGATTCCACTCCTGTGAGGTCCCTGGAGGAGACAAAATCCTAGAGACAGAAAGTAGAATGGTGGGTGCAAGGGGCTGGCAGGTGGAGGGAGGTGGTGAGTTAGGGTATAGTGGGTACAGAATTTCAGTTTTGCAGGATGAAAAGAGTTCTGGACGTGGATGGGGGCGATGGTTGCACAACAGTATGAATGTGCTTAATGCACCTGAACTGTACACTTAAAAATAGTTAAGATAGTAAATTTTATGTCATGTGTCTTGTACCGTACTTAAAAATAAAGAAGGAAGGGAAAGAGGTCTCAGGAGGAGGAGGAGGAGGGAGATGAGTACTGTGTATTCAGACACTGGTTCTCTGAATTTTCAGTAAAGCCCTTCCTCTCTGAGCCTTTTTCTCCTTATATCATCTACCTCAAGGGTAGGGTTTTTTGCAAAGGACAGGATAGTAAATAATTTCATCCTTGTGGGCCATATAGTCCCTATGGCAACTATTCTGCCATTAGAGCAGGAAAGCCGCCAGAGACAAGATGCACACAAATGAGTATAGACGTGTTCTAATAAAACTTTATTTACAAAAAGGAGCAATGGGCCATAGTTTGCCAGCTCATTATAGAGTCTGGAAGGTTGACACAAAGTCATTCACAAGAAGGACCTAATACATACTAAGTGCCAGAACTTGCTGGCTGCTAATGTAGTTACTACGCAGGAAACAATGCATCCAAATTCCTTCCTCTCTGAGGACCTCCCACCTGGTTCCCAGGCACACCCAAGGTGTTTAGAAACTCTCTCCAGGTAGGCTATGCCCCTCTTCATCATTGTTGAGGTTCATGAATTCTTGATAAGCATTGGGTGCTGTCCCAGGTGCTGAGAGCTTCTCCCACAAAGCCCTCTGCTTTCCCTATCAGGGGCTTATGGCCCCAAGTCATTCTGTCTCAGTCTCCATCTATCTGCTGTTTATAGGAAATACATTTAAAGTTTTTAGGGGTAGGACGCCTGGGTGGCTCAGTCGGTTAAGCGTCTGCCTTTGGCTCAGGTCATGGTCTCAGGGTCCTGGGATCGAGCCCCACATCAGGCTCTCTGCTCAGTGGGGAGTCTGCTTCTCTCTCACTCCCCCTGCTAGTGTGCTCGCTCTCGCTCTCTGATAAAGAAATAAATAAAATATTTTTTAAAAATAAAGTTTTTAGGGGTATAGGGATATTAGGTCTGCAAGTGACTCTTAAATAGTTCAGGGAAAAACATGTGTGTGAGAGAAAGAGAAAGAGGGAGGTAGAGAGGAAGAGTAAGCAAGTGTTTATGTCCACTGTTAAGCTCTGAGGGTTCTGGGTGTAGTATAGTGAGTTCTTTGTATTATTTTGCAGCTTTCCTATAAGTCTGAAATTATTCCAACACTTGATCGATACAACACATATGAACCTCAAACCCACCATGAGGTCATGTAGTGTATGATTGTATTTCTATGAAATGTCCTGATAGGCCAATCCACAGGTACAAAGAGCAAATTAATGCTTTCCAGGGGCTCAGGGAGGGAGGAATGGGGAGTCGCTGCTAATAGGTACGGGGCTTTATTTTGGGCTGATAAAATGTTTTGGAACTAGATGGAGGTAGATGGTGGGACAACAATGAGAATGTACTAAATGCTATTGGGTTATTCACTTTAAGATGGTTAATTTTATATCAATTAAAAAAACTTGGGGGGCACCTGGGTGGCTCAGTGGGTTAAAGCCTCTGCCTTCGGCTCAGGTCATGATCTCAGGGTCCTGGGATCCAGCCCTGCATCGGGCTCTCTGCTCAGCGAGGAGCCTGCTTCCCCCTCTCTCTCTGCCTGCCTCTATGCCTACTTGTGATCTCTCTCTGTCAAATAAATAAATAAATTTTTTTTAAAAATTAAAAAAAAAAAAAAAAGACCAAAATACTTCTAGAGCCTTCTCGTTCTCTCTGATGCTTACAGTGACCCTGGGAACCCAGGATCTGCTCTCATAATCTCTCTGACTTCATGTTCCACCCCTCTGCCCTCACCCAGCATATCCCACAGCGTATCTGTGCAGCAGATATGCTGGCCTTACTGTGAATACACCAAACAATCTCCCACCACAGGACCTTTGCACTGGCTGTTGCCCCTACCTGGAGACCCTTCCCCAGGTATCCCCCATCTCACTCCCTCTAGGTCCGCACTCAGTATGATCCCAACCACGCTATGACTTTTCAGTCGAATCCCCTAAAACACCTGCAGGACCCTCCCTGCCCCCCTCCCTGCCTTATTTTCCCCCATGGCACTGTCATCATGGGACGTTCTAAACAGTTTACTCTTTTAATTTCTTTTTCCACCAGAATACAAACTCCACAAGGGCAGGTTTGGGGCGGAGTTTCCTGGTCCCCAGAACAGTGCCTGGTGTAGAGTAGACACTTAATGAACATTTGTCAGATGGATGCATGGACGTCTCCGACAAGCGGACCATCCGGAAGCCGGGAGCTGGGGGCCCTGGAAGGCAGAGCTGTGTGCAGGGCTCTCCCTCGTTCCCGCGTGTCTCTGGGTCATCGAGCTCTTAGCCCATTGCTCTGGCTATTTTCCACGGAGGCTGCTCCCAGAGCTCGTTCTGAGCCCATTCCGTGCCTTCCCACACCTCATCTCCCCACCGGCCCCATGGCAGGCACTGGGATTTACTCTTGTCTTAGAGGAAGAGATCCAAATAAACTGAGTGTCACCTGCTCCAACCCAGGACCGAAACTCAAGTTTAGGAGCCCCTTCCAGTCGCTGCCCCTCCCCCCTCCCCCCACCCCCGGGGCCCAGCCCCCTCCCGCCAGCCTGGGGGCCAGGCTTCCCCAGTTTCAGGAGACCGACCCACCCTCCCTCCCAGAGAACAAACAGCGCCGCCGCCAGCCTCCCTCCCCCGCCGGCCCCCGGCGGCTCCTCGGACCCACCCTCCCTGGGCCACAGCGCTGCTCCGGGGCGGGTCCCTTCCAGCTTCTGCAGAGAAATACCTCACCCTTCCTCTGGGCTTCCCCACTGCCCCAGCAGACGCCACGGTGGCCCATTGAGGGCGGCCCGAGTAGTCTGTGCCCCGTGGGACCACCCCATCCGCGTTGGACTTTGGCTACCTCTTGTTGGCGCTATTTCATAGTTGTCACCGTGACCCGTCCTGGTAGCCAGGGCTCCGGGTCTCGTGTGCTCAGGCCAGACACACCCCGACAGACCTCACCCGCCAGCCTCCCCAAGGTATTCCCTCTGCCCGAACCCTCTCTGCATTCCTGACTCATTCTCGAAATCCAGGTCAAAGCTCAGATGCCACCTCCTCATGGAGGCCCGCCCTGACTGCGCACACCCCCCCCAAAGCAACCACACCTGCCTGCCCCCAGTCACTCCATCTCTTCGCCTGTGTTCTATGTCCTCCGTGGCACTTACCACAATCCGAAAATCTTCCTCATGTATGTGCCTACCTGTTTACCTTCTGTCCCCCACCACACCCACGAGGGTGACAATAACACCAGGGCAGAGCTTACGTCCGTCCGGCACTCAGAACATGTTGGGCACGAAGTAGGAGCGTAAGTCTTTGCTACCACGTGACTTTGGGACTTTGGAGATGCCACTCTCAATGCTTAGTGTCATCCCTTGCCCCATTTCCTTGGGAAACTCCTATTCATCCTTCAGAACCCTATCCAGTCACCACTTAACTGGATATCCAATTAGATTTCCCCAATCAGACTCTCTCTTTTTTTTTTTAGAGGGAAGAATTTTATTTTATTTTATTTCTTTTTAAAGATTTTATTTATTTGTCAGAGAGGGCAAGCACAAGCAGGGGGAGCGGCAGGCA
>CM052888.1:47492897-47509176 GCA_028534135.1 Potos flavus
CCTCTTCCCCCACCCCCAGGGGGCATTCGCAGCAGCCCAGCCTGGGTTAGCGCTACTGCCCCGGAACAGATCCCTGTGGGTTCAGCTCCCGACGACGCTGACGTTCAGCCCCGGGCCGGGGGGGGGGGGGGTGTTGGAGGGAGACGGGGACCCTGGCCCCGGAGCCTGAGCTCCTCTGGGGAACAGGGACCATTCTGAGAGCTTGACCGGGTAATGCAGGTGCAGGACTTAGCAGAGAATCTGACCAACGGCAGGTGCTCAACTCCTAGGAGCTGCTATTTCTGTCATTAGCTTATTATTAACCACCGACCCTTTGCAGACAAATCCGGGCTGGTGTTTTCGTTTTTGTTTTTTAAGATTTATTTATTTCAGAGAGAAAGAGAGAGCATGGGAGAAGGGGCAGAGGGAGAGAGTGTCTTCAGCAGACTGTGTTGAGTGCGGAGCCCCACGCGGGGCTCGATCTCATGTCCCTGAGATCATGACCGGAGCCAAAACCAAGAGTCTGATGCTTAACCAGCTGCGCCACCAGGCGCCGCTGGGCTGTTTCTAATAAAGCTCAAGTCTCCTGGAGGGAGCAGCGAGAACTAAGGGAGGCCCATGGGACTACCTGCATGGGAGATACACGGTAGTGAGTTCTACAGCACAGAGGTAATCAAATAGCGCGGAGATCTGACTGGCAGGAGCAGGATGGGGAGCAGAGGTTTGACTGAAAGTGTTTCTCCTCCCTCATCCCTGATCCCACCCGAGCTCTCTGTCTCTGTCATTTCTGTGGAATTCTTCTTGGAGAAGGTGACCTAGAAGGGAAGGCCAGGGGCAGGAGACCGAGAAGGATTTGGCTGGGAAGAGCCAGGCCCATGGGAGTAGGAGGGGAAGATAACTCTGTCTACCCCAAATACTAATGCTGTTCTATCCCCCTCCCCTTACTGAGCTCCTGCTGTTTGCTACTCTTGGCATCATAGCACCGAAAGCTAAGTTATTGAGGCTTTGAACCCCCTTGACTCTCCGAGAATCCAACAGCTCTACCAGACGGAGGCTATCGGATTACTAACCCCTATCTCACAGAAAGGGAAACTGAGGCAGGAGAGATGAAGTCTCCCGTCCGGGGTCTCTGGGCAAGGCCAGTTCTGTATGAGAGCTGAGACCACACTCTCCACCACTACCTGGCACCACACAGCCTTCCCTGTGTGAGAGTCCGGCTCTGGCCCTGCCCTCCCCTGCTCAGAGCCCCCCGTGGCTCCCCGCTGCCCTCGCGATGAAGTGTTTGCTGCCCCGCTTGACATTCAAAACCCCCGTGCTCTCCCAATCCCACGGCCCCTCTCACTCTTTTTTTCCTTAACCAGCCCAGAAGCCGCCCCCAAACCAAGTGCCAAGTCCATCTATGGTGAGTTTGGGTCAGGAAAACGCCAGGCTGAAAGCAGGTCTGAGGGAGGAGGGGCTGGGGGCCTGGACTCCCGGGTCTGAGGGAGGAGGCTGGGGGCCTGGACTCCCGGGTCTGAAGGAGGAGGGGCTGGGGGCCTGGACTCCCGGGTCTGAGGGAGGAGGGGCTGGGGGCCTGGACTCCCGGGTCTGAGGGAGGAGGGGGCTGGGGGCCTGGACTGCCGGGTCTGAGGGAGGAGGAGCAAGGGGCCTGGACTGCTGGGTCTGAGGGAGGAGGGGTTCGGGGCCTGGACTCTTGAGTCTGAGGGAGGAGGTGCTGAGTTTTCTGGGTTTATTCTCCTCTCCCCCACAGAGCAGAGGAAGCGGTACTCCACTGTGGTTATGGCTGATGTTTCCCAGTATCCAGTCAATGTGAGTCTGGGGTCTGCATTGCCCCCGGGGACTGTGGGAGGAAGGGCAGGCCGGCCTGGGAAGACACAGGTGTTGAGGGCAGAAGGAGGCTGGGAAACTGAGTCCGCTCATCTGCAAGACGGGCTGCCCCCCCCCCAGGAGTGGGGATTCGGCCCAGGAAGCCCACTCCACTCGAGTCTGTGCTGGCCGCTCCGGCCCGGGGACAAACGTCCAGTAAGCCTGTGTGAGGACCAGCCGGGCAGACAAAGTGTACCCGCTGCTGTAACGGAGGCCGAGGAGCTTAGAAGGGACTAGATAGAACCAGTGCCTTCGAGGAGCCTCCAGTGTGAGGGGAGGCCGGACCCAGGTGCTGGTCACTCTGATGGAAGCGAAAGTCCGGCCCCGGGAGCAGGGGCTCCATAGGTGGAGCCCAGGATCCGGTGGGCTTCCTGGAGGAGGCGTGTGCAGTGTCGGGCGGGGAAGGCCGATGCGAGTCCCCCACCCCCGCGTCATCCTGGGACTCCCTGCTCTCCGCGCGTGCCAGCACCTGGTGACCTTCTGCCTGGGTGAGGAGGACGGCGTGCACACCGTGGAGGATGCCTCGCGGAAGCTGGCGGTCATGGACAGCCAGGGCCGCATCTGGGCTCAAGAGATGCTGCTGCGCGTGTCTCCGGACCACGTCACGCTGCTTGACCCCATCTCCAAGGTGCCAGGGCACACGTGGGTGGCAGGAGCGGCTGGCCTGAGCGGGCGGAGGCCCAGAGGGCTTGACCCCAGGGACGTCGGAGTGGGAATCCTGGCCCCTGCATGTCCTTCCTGCGAGGACTTTGGCGAGAGATCTTCCCTCCTCTTTTGAGGGTCCTTAGTGCTACCCGGAACCCCCCAGCCCAGCGGGGCCGCCGTCCGCAACCCCCCAACCCCACGGGGCTGCCTGTGCGGCGTCGGCGCACCCGCCGGCACGGCTGTCCCCATTGAGTCCTCGCGGCTCCGGGCCTCAGTTTACCCGCTGTCCCGGCCTGCAGGAGGAGCTGGAGTCGTACCCGCTGGGCGCCATCGTGCGCTGTGACGTGATGCTGCCGCCAGGCCGGAGCCGCTCGCTGCTGCTGCTCGTGTGCCAGGAGCCCGAGCGCCCGCAGCCGGACGTGCACTTCTTCCAGGGCCTGCGTCTCGGGGTGAGCCGGCCGGTCCGGGGAGCCCCCTGGGACGGGGCCCGGGCCTCTGGGTGGGCGGTGCCGGCGGGCGGGGCCCGGAAAGGAGTTCTGGGAGGGAGGGGCTTTTGAGGACAGTTGGACCGGGTCGCGCTAGACCGTGCGGGTGGAATGGGGGGGGGGGGGCGGACAGAACACGACAGCACCTGGGGGAGAGGGTCTGGGCGCGGCCAGAACTGCAGGCGGGTATGGTCTCGGGGCGGGGCACTAGCGGGACCGGCCCCCGGGCTCGGGGACGAGGCCTAGGGCAGGGGCAGAGGTGCGGTGAGGGTGTGCGTTCAGAGCGTGGATGTGCGCGGGGCGCCGTGCGCGCGAGCGCAGACTGGACGGGTTTTGGCGCTCAGCCAAGGAACCCAGCCTTGCGACCGAGGCCGGGGCGAACGGTAAGTGGGGTGGGGGCCTGGCCTGACGACATGATTGGCAGGCGGAGCTGATCCGAGAGGACATCCAGGGGGCTCTGCACGACTACCGGTCGGGCCGCGGGGAGCGCAGGCCCGCGGCGCTCCGGTAAGGTGCTGGGCTGGAAGCGGGGGGGGGGGGAGCGGACGGGTGGGGTCTCTGGGAGGCCGACTTCCCCTCCCCCCGGCACCTCCGTCTCCCCGCCCCGCCCCCACCCCCTGCCGTGCCTCCGCCTCCGACAGGTGAGCGCATGCTCAAAGCCTGGAATAGCACGAGTTTTGCAGTCAAACGAAGGCTGGTTCGAGTCCTCCCATAGCATCCAGACAAGTGTACCCGCTCTCCAAGACTACTTTTCTTAATTCTGGTCCTCGGTTTCTCCTCCCTTGGGCCTCAGTTTCCCTCTGGAGAGGCGCTCCCCTTCCCCGTATCTCCAAGTTCTCCCTGCCCCAGGTTTAGCTCAGCTGGCCCCCAGTGTCTCCGTTTTAAGCCCGACTTTGTCCCCTGCCCTAGCCCCCCGATGGACCCAGGATGCTTCCGGTTGTCTCTCTGCAGGGCCACGCAAGAGGAGCTGCAGCGCCGCCCGTCGCCGGTGGCCGAGACCCCTCCCCTGCAGCGCCGCCCGTCCGTGCGTGCGGTCATCAGCACGGTGGGCGCCGGCCGGGGCCGATCCCAGGCAGAGCCCATCCCCGAGGCGGAAGAGTCGCCGAGGTCGGGCCCGGCTGGGACCGCAGGCAGCGCTGACCCTGCCTCCCCGGATCTGGGTCCCCGTGGGCCGGACCTGGCCAGTCTGCAGGCGGAGCGGGACGTTGTGAGTGGGGCGGGGCTGGGGCCTGGAGGCGGGACCCGCTGTGCGGAGTGAGTCCTAGCACCGCGGAGTGCGGCTTTGGGGGGGCGGGAGGGTCAGGCTTCTGGGGGTGTGGCCGACGGTGACTGGAATATGGAGACGGGGCCAGGCAGCAGAGGGCGTGACCCGGCCTGGGGGGATGTCAGGGCCCTCAGCCTGAGGGCTTTGGGGTGACGAGCGGCCAGGACTCCACATCCCTTTGTCCCCCGGGTCCCCTGCTCTGTCCCCCAGGACATCCTGAACCACGTGTTCGACGACGTGGAGAATTTCGTCTCGAGGCTGCAGAAGTCTGCGGAGGCAGCCCGTGTGTTGGAGCAGCGGGAGCGCGGCCGCAGGACCCGGCGCCGGGCGGCTGGGGGTGAGGGGCGCCCGCAAGTGGGATCCTGAGCCTCCAGCCGCTCCCAAATATCTTCCCTCTCCCTAGGGTCTCCCCACACACCCCCCTGCCAGGTGTGACTCCCCATGCCTAGGGATCTCTCTGACTGGTGCTGTCTCTGTCCCCGCACCTGCCTCCCCCGCCCCCCACCCCCCACCTGCCTCCCCTACCCAGAGGGTTTCCTGACGCTGCGGGCCAAGCCCCCCTCGGAGGCCGAGTACACGGACGTGCTTCAGAAAATCAAGTACGCCTTCAGCCTGCTGGTGAGAACGCGTCCGGCCGGGCCATCGCGGGGCAGGGGGATGGCGGACTGACCCGTCCGTGGTAACCTCGGCACCTGCTGCGTCCCACAGGCGCGGCTGCGCGGCAACATCGCCAACCCCTCGTCCCCAGAGCTGCTGCACTTCCTGTTCGGACCGCTGCAACTGGTGAGAGCCCCCGCCCCGCCCCGCCCTGCGGTCCCCCCTGCGGCGGGAGGGATGGGGTGCGACTCCGGGTGGGGGGTGGCGATGGAGTTGGCCGCTCGCTCCTGCACCCCTGGCAGGTCGTGGACGCGTCGGGCGGCCCCCGATTCGCAAGCGAAGTGCGGCGGCCACACCTGACGTCCGAGGCCGTGGCTCTGCTGCGGGACCACCTCACCCCACGGGAGAATGCGCTGTGGACGTCGCTGGGGGACTCGTGGACCCGCCCCGGGTGAGGCGGGGGTGCGGGGCCGGGAGGCGGGGAAGGGTCGCCGCTGGGCTCCGCTGGCGGGTGCGACCCCGAGGCTACTGCACAAGCTGGGACACGTGGCGGGAGCCCACGGGAGGAAAGGGCAGACATTCGTGTGGGGCAGGGGTTGCAGCCTGAACCCCCGCCTACTGCGACGAGAAAGGCGGGCCTCCGAGGAGAGCGGTGGGGCCCGTAGGTTTGGGAAAGGGGTGCGGTCTGCGCCGGGAGGCAGCGAGCCTCCGGGGTGGGGGAGTGAGAGCAGAGCCGGACTAAGGGGAAGGAGGCGGGATGTGTGCAGAATCGGGAGATTCCGAGGCGCGACGCGGCATTGGAGTGAAGTCGGTGCATTTGCGGGTACAGTTGATGTCGGGGTGGAGCTCAGTGCGGGGCGGGCCCTGGCCACCGGCCGCGGAGGAGCTGGGCCAGCGCCCCGGGCGCAGGCCGGGAAAACCTTAGGTTAGTAATAGGAGCCCTGAGCCGTGTCGCCGCCGCAGGCTGGAGCTGCCCCCCGAGGAGGGATCCCCGTACAGCCCTGAGTTCTCCAGCGGCTGGGAGCCGCCGGCCGCCGACCCGCGCGGCCGCGCCTGGGAGGACCCAGTGGGAAAGCAGCTGCAGCGCGAGCGGCAGCGCCAGCAGGTAAGGCTCCAGCTCCGTGCGGAGCCGCGCACTCCCGCAGGGGCGCAGCGGGGCGGGTCCGGGAAGGCTGGCCCCGCCTGAGCGGCTGCTCTCCTCTCCCGCAGCAGAGCGCGCCCCAGCTGGCTGTCAATGGGTGAGTGTCGCCCCGAGGCGGGACGGGGGCTCGAGGAGGGGTGCGTCCTGGGGGTTCCAGGCGCTGACTCCACTCCTTTTTTCTGTCTTTCCTTCTGTCTCCCTGGCTCTACACAGGTGGGTGAGGTGGTGAGGAGGGAGGGCCGGGGCTGGGAGAGGGGGGAGAAGGGAGGGAGGGGGCGGGGCCCAGACTAAGGGGTCCAAGGGAGGAGGGGGCTGGGAGTGGGTCAGGTCTGAGAGGCTGGGTTGGGTTTCCCAGGGCCAGGGAAGCTCCCTGTCTGTGTCCCTAAGAAGGCAGAGCCCCAGGTGTTAGAGGGATGAGACTAGGGGATTGGGCATTTGGGTTTTGAAGAAGAGCTCAAGTCTGGTGTGTGGGGCCTTCAAGAGCCATGGGGCAAGTTTCCGGGAAAGTCAGGAAGTGGTAGTATTTCTGGGCGCTGAAAGAGGTAGCCATGGGGAGGCCGGACCCTCACTTTCCCATGGCCCATCTAAAGCAGTTGTCTCCGTTCCCGCCGAGCGTCCTACGGAGAGCCTTCGAAGGTTAGAAGTTGGGGAAATTAAGCTTTAAGACCTGGACGCCTGGGTCCCCAGGGAGGAAAGAGCTGGGGGTCTGAGTTCATGACCCCAAAAAGCAATGGGGGCACCGAAGGGGCATGGAGAAGCCAGGACTCTGGGGTCCTTGAGCAAGTGGAGGGCAGATGTGAGGGAAGCTTCGTGGATGAGAAGAAACCAAAGCAGCAAAGCTGCAGGAGCAGAAGGGGGGTCTGGGCGAGGGCCCCCGGCACAGTCTGAGCAGGGACAGCGTGCTGGGAGCTGCCAGCCCCACACAGGGGGCGCCGCGGCCCTGAAGACCCCCCCCTCTCCTTTGCACAGGTAGGCCAGATCCGGGCTGCGGTCCCCCTTCCTGGGGGATCAGAGCCAACATCTTGTCCCCCTCCCCCATCCCCTCCCCCGGCTGCCTGGTCTTGCAGAACTTCACCCATTCCCTGTGCTTCTGAATCTTGGGCTTGACCCCCCCAGCTTTTTCTTTTTCTTTTTTTTTTTAAGATTTTATTTATTTATTTGACAGAGCACAAGCAGGGGCAGTGGCAGGCAGAGGGAGAGGGAGAAGCAGGCTCCCCACTGAGCAGGCAGCCCAGTGCAGCACTGGATCCCAGGACCCTGGGGTCATGACCTGAGCTGAACAGACGCTTAACCAGCTGAGCCCCCCAGGCGCCCCACACCCACAGCTTCTAACTTCCCTGCTCTGAGCCTTTCAGAGAAAATGAGAATAATAATAATCCCTTCTTGGAGGAGTTCTACAGGCGAGCCGTTCAGACCTGCCACGGTAGAGCTCAGGTTCACACCCGGCAGCCCGCACCGTGGACCAGAATTACTCGGGTCACGGACTCTGGGCCAGCCTGCCTGGGTCTCGCTGTCTGGCCAGTGCCTCTTTCTTGCTCTGTGAACTTGACACCATTGTGCCGCCTCCTCTCCCTGTTCTTCCACTTCCTCGTCTGTAAAATAGAAAATAATAGGGTCGGGAGTGGAGAGGGGAGTCCAAGTTCAGGGTTATACCAAGGGTTGGTATAAAACCAAGTCAAAAACCAGCTTAGCAAAAAGCATAAGCCTTTGACCAGGGCTGGTCATTCGTGCTCTAGAAGTTAACTAAAAGCCAACCATTGTGTTGTAATTGTGGGTCATCCTCAGCGGGAGCCGGGTACACAGTAGGTGCTCAAAAAACAGCAGCTGTTTGTAGCTGTGTGCTGGGGGGCCGGTGATATTCTCTGAGCCTTAATGTTCTCATCTGTCGGATGGAGGTGACGTTAGTACTCCCGTCAAGTGCTTTAAAGAAGCAAAATGCATCCCAGGTGGTGTTCCCATCTCAAGTCTCCGCTAACGGTACTAACCCGGCCCGCCCCTGACCCCTGCTTGGCTCTAACCCCAGCTCACACTGGGGCCCTACTGCCCCGAGCGGCGGGGCTGGCCGCCCCCTTATCCTCAACCCTCCTCCTCCTCCACAGTCACCAAGAACCGGAGCCGGAGGCTGAGCCGCAGCAGGAGCCGGAGGGGAAGTGGGTCCTGTGTAATTACGACTTCCAGGCCCGCAACAGCAGCGAGCTGTCGGTCCAGCAGCAGGACGTGTTGGAGGTGAGAGGGGTGGGGGGCCCAGGGGCCGCAGGGGGCCCAGCCCTAGCTGCAGACACAGGCTCTGAGCCCTCCTCTCCTACCTCCCTCAGGTCCTGGATGACAGGCGCAAGTGGTGGAAGCTTCGGGACCAGCAGGGGCGGGAAGGATACGTGCCCTATAATATCCTCACACCCCACCCGCGGCCCCAGGGAAGCTGCGGCCGCAGCCCTCCTGCCAGCCTGGTGAGCCAGGGCAGACTCCGGGGGCTTAAGGATCAGGTGCCAAGGGCACGGGCAGAGGAGGGAGCGGGGCTGGGGGCTCAGAAATTAACCTCTGGAAGGGGGAGGGGCTGGGACTCAGTCCTCCGGCTCCCCTCTCTAGGAGGCTGGCACTCCCCCTCACCCACCAGCGCCGGCCCCTGCGCCTACCTCGTCTCGGCCCCACTGGGACAGTTGTGATAACCTCAACCTGGACCCCAGAGAGAAGGGTGAGTGGTGGGGGCACCCCCTCCAGGGAGCCGTCCTTGTCCTCGCTTTCCAGTCCCGGGAGCCAAGGCTCAAAAGAGGAACCAGACTCCCAACCCATCCTGAGGACGGCGGAGATCTGCCCCCTCAGGCCCCGGGACCCCGTGTCCTGAATGCACGCTCCCTCCCGGTTTTCCGCCTGCAGAGAAATTCTCCCAGATGCTCTGTGTCAACGAGGAGCTGCAGGTGCGCTTGGCCCAGGGCCGCTCCGGCCCCAGCCGCGCTGCCCCGGCTCCCCGCGCCCCGGAGCCCCAGCTCAGCCCGCACTCGGACACCGCGGAGGTCCGCGCCTGGCTGCAGGCCAAGGGATTTAGCGCCGGGTGAGTGCCTGTTGCGGGCTGGGGACCGAGATGGGGACGGGAGGGGCCCGAAGCGGGGGTCGGTCCGGGCTTGGTGGGCGTGGCCAGGGAGCTCCCGCCTCCGCCGCAAAGCTGGGCGCACGCGCCCCGCTCCTCCGCTGGGGCCCGGCCGGGGCGGGGGAGGGATGCTGGAGCAAGAACGCCGCTGTGATTGGACAGCCGGCTCGGCAGCGGGGATGTGATTGGGCGGGCTGAGGGGCTGAAGCTGGGATTGACCGGGGGCCTGACCGCTCCCCCACCGCTCGCTCAGGACCGTGGACGCGCTGGGCGTGCTGACCGGCGCGCAGCTCTTCTCGCTGCAGAAGCAGGAGCTGCGAGCCGTGAGCCCGGAGGAGGGGGCCCGCGTGTACAGCCAGGTCACGGTGCAGCGTGCGCTGCTGGAGGTGAGCCGCTGCCCGTGCCCGGCCGGGGACCCGGGGTGGGGGGGGGGGGGCCGGGCGCCCGGGGCTGGAGGCCAGGCTTCTGCTTTCCACCCCGCCCTCCAGGACAAAGAGAAAGTGTCAGAGCTGGAGGCGGTGATGGAGAAGCAGAAGAAGAAGGTGGAAGGCGACCTGGAAACGGAGGTCATCTGACCATGCCCGGCTGCTCTGCTCGAAGTTTCGAGGCAGCCCCGTGGGAGAACGGACTCTGCAGACTACCCCGACCCACGGAAGTCGACCCCTGGCGAAGGCCCCAGACCTGTGCCGGCTCTGGTCCTCCCCCGTCCCCGTGGAGTCTGAGTGAGCGGACTGGCCGTGAGTGGGAGGGGACGGGGCCACACTCGGGTGCCCTGTGCACTGTGACACGCCACCCAGTCCATAAACAGCCTCTTCGCAGGCATTGTCAACTGCTGTCCCTTCTCTACGGGGCCACCAGGGGGCCCAGAAACCTGCCCCTCGCCCCTGCTCCCCGTCCCTACCTTTTTTGGCTTCTTTCTCAGGCTTCCTCTTCCCTTCCTGGCCAGCAGGCTGTCCTCTAGTCCCGAGAGAGCTTCTGAGCACCCAGTCTCCTTCCCTGGCTCCCCAGGCCGCTGGCTAGGGCCCCAGCGCCTAGCGTTTAAGGCCTTGAGAGGTTCAGTACCTACCCTATCTCATCCCCGGCCCTACCCCATGCACTCTGGCCCTGCCCTTCTCAAACACCTCCAAACCCCTCAACCACTGGGTTTGGGCATGTTTTCTGCTGGCTGGAACAGTGGTTTCTCTGCTGTCTGGTGAGAGGCTAGTTGGCCTTCCTGCTGCAGCTCAAATACCCACTTCCAGGAAGCTGGTCCTCCTCTCCCAGCGCCCACTTCCCGTGGTCCCCCACCAACTGCTGGGGGCCCAGCCACAAAGATGGGGCTGCCTCCTGCATGCGCCGCATGCGCCCGGCCACTGTTCTCCTGTGAGATGACAGCTGTCAGGAAGCGCCCCGCCTCGGGACCAGCCAGCTCCTGTTCCCGTGGTCCAGACAGCAAGCACGGCCAGTCTGGGACGGGTTTTCTCTGGATCCCACCCTCATTCAGACTGGATGCTCCCCTAGCTTTAGGAAGACGGCCCTTTCCTCCTCAACCTGTGCCCCCCTTCCATGTCCCCAAAATGCCTACTGCCAAGCCTCCCCCCGCCATCCCCGTTCCTGCGAGCTTCTACCTAAGACCCCCACACTGCCCTCCAAAATCAGACGAGCTCAAACACAGCCCTGGGCACGTAGGAGTTCTGATTCTGCCCCCCCCCCCCCCGTGCCCCCCTCCATAACCCACCAGATAAAATCCAAGCTCCAGGGTTGGATATCTCCTCACAATTCCGCCTGTCAGGACCTGCAGGCTGCTGTCCCCTCCACTATTCCCGGACTCTCACCAGCTCCAGCCACCCCCACTTCTTGCTGAAATCAGCAGCAGGGCTCCCCCTTTCTGCCCCTCACTCTCCTCCCCCGGACTGTTGTTGATGCAGCAGCCAAAGGGACCTGCTAAAGCCTAGGTCCCACCTCACCGTTCAAGTCCTCGCCGGGGCCATCCCGACACAGCTGGCCGTCGCCTCTCCAACCTCATCCCTGCTGTTTCTGACCACACGGGCTGCTTCCTGCGCCTCCACGTTTCAGGTACAGCTCTGCCCTACGGACTCCGGACTCCGTCCCCGCCGTTCCCTTGCCTCCCTGGCTCGTGCCCGGACACCTGCAAGTGTCTGCCTCCGCCGGCTTCCCGGGGGGCTGGCCTAGAGCGGCCGGTTCGGGCTCCTGCGCACACAGACGCCCCTGCGTCCTCGGCCCCCGCTGTACCCCGAGACCCCCTCCTTTCCTCACGGCACGCCTCACGCCTCTCCTCGCACGTGTCGGGTCTTTCCCATTCCCTCACTACCGTCGCACCAGGAGGTAGGACGGGGCCTGGAAGGGACAACATGACCGCGGGTGAAAGAACGCCCCATGCTCGTGCCCAGCCCCAGCCACCTGGGGCCGTGCCAGACTGACGAGCTCCTATCCCATGCCTGGAGCCAGAAAAGCACAAATCCTAGGGTTTTTAAGGTGAATGCCCCCAAATTTTAAACGTTGGCAGTTGGCTCAAATTCGTTTCCAGAGCACTGCTGGTAAGACCCGAGCGCCGAGCCTGATGCGAGCCCGGGCCTCGGGCCAGCTGAGCGTTCCTGTGCCGCCCGCGTCCGCTGGGGGACCATGGCAGCCCTGGTTCGGGGCCACTCGCCCTGCAACCCCTTCCCCCCACCCCTCGGCACCGCACCCCCACACTCCTGGGGTCTGGCCACGGACAGGCACAGAGGAACAGGGAAGCAATACGCCCCCCCCCCCCAGAGGACACAGTCACTGGGTGGCAACTTCACGACTTTTACTTGTGGTGCCTGTGCTTTGTCACGAAAATATCTTCTCCCCCTGCCCCTGACAGTGGGTGGGGAGGGGGCAGCAAAAATAGAGACCTCCCTCCCTATTGCACACGGACCCTATACACAGGCCCGCCCGGCCCAGGCAGCCGGGACTCTTGGCACACGCTCGGATCCCTGCTCAGGAACGGGAGGGGGGACTGGGGCGGCATCACCCATGAGAGGGGCACCTCCGGGGGCCACTCTGGTCCTGGCTACTGGTCCTGGCACTTCCTGGTCCTGGGTTCCTCCCTGGTCCCACCTCCAGCCCGAGCCCCCCTCAGCGACGTCCCCCCACCTGGCTCGGCCTGTTGCCTCCGCCCTGGCCTCGGGGGCCCCCCTTGGCTCCTGGGGACTCTGTACTCCCCTCACAGTCTGGAGGCCCCGAAGGGAGGCTATGGCTTCTCAGAGACCCCCTGGGAGCCCTGTCACTCGTGCTCACACAGGGGAAGGGATGCGTGTGGCAGAAGCAGCTGGATAAATACGGGTACGGGGGCAGGTCCTCCTCCAGGGTCACTTAGAGAGTTTGCTGATGACGCGGATCAGGGCTGCGTTCTCATCCTTGAGCCTCTGGTTGTCAGCCCGGAGGTCGGACAGGGCCTGGGGGAGGGGAGGGGTCAGCCAGGTGGCCCCAGGCCAGTGGAACCCCCTGCCCACGACGCCCCCTTAGTAGTCACCTTTAGCTCCTCCTCGAGCTCGGCCGCCTTTCTCTCCAGGGCCCTGCGCTCCTGGAATAAATAGGAGGCGTGAGGCCCAGGGACTGTGGGGAGGGGTGGGGGGAACCAGTGGCCAAGTAAGGCTGGGAAGGGTGGGGAGAGGTTAGGCCAGGCCCGGTCAGTGTGGCCTTCCGCAGACCCACAATGGCTTGTAAGGCTGGGGCCACGTCGGGCCCCACTCCAGCTGCCCCTACTCACGAATCTCTCCAGCTCCAGAAGGGCTGGCCTCTCTGCAAAGCGCTCCTGCCTCTGGTGAGAACAGAGAAAACACGAGGCTCAGACATGCAAACCACAAAGACGGGGAGGGGGGACACCGGTGCGGGAGGGGGACAGCCTTCCAGGGTCCTGGAGGACCCGATCTGTCACCACTCGGCCCCGCCCCCAAGGGTCCCGGCCCCGCCCCACAGGCCCCGTCCCTGCGGCTTCCCGGGGCGTCCCTCACCGTTCAGCCCCGCCCCCAAAGGTCCCGGCCCCGCCCCGCAGGCCCCGCCCCTGCGGCTCCCCGGGGCGCCCCTCACCATTCAGCCCCGGCCCCGTTGCTCGGGCTGCCCGGCCCAGGGGTGGGCGCGGAGCCCCGGCAGGGGCGCACACGGGCCAGAACCGACCTCCGCCGCGGCCCCGAAGCCTCACCTGCGTGGCGCGCTCCAGCTCCACCTTGAGCTGTGCCAGGCGCAGCGTGGTCTCGGTCAGAGCCTCGCGAAGCCTCTCATTCTCGCTGCGCAGCTCTGAGTACAGCTGGGGGGGCCCAGGGGGAGGGGGACAGGGTCAGGCCTGCCAGCCACGAGGCTGTCAGCCGGGGCGAGGGGGGGATGTGGCAGAGCCACACACAGGCCGACTTGGAGAGGGGGGCTGCGAACCTTCCTGAAGCCTCCATCGGGCTCTTCCGAAGCTGGCTCGGGGTCCCGCTGCCTGCGAGGTGAGGGGCCGCCCTCCGAAGTGCTGGGGTGGAGGCGGTCAGGGCGTCAGCGGGGCTCTCCGCGGCCCTGCAGACAACCCCAAACCCCTCCCGGCCTGCCCTGTACCTGGACTCTGGGCTGCGGTCGGCCGGCTCCGCCTCCTCCCCCTGCGGGCGGAGGTGGGGTTCAGCCTGGTGCCGGGAGAGGAGTCTGGCCCGCCACCCCGCCTCCAAGGCCCAGCCCAGCTCGCCCCGCCCGGGCCCCACCTCTCACCTCCGCAAGCCCCCTCCACTCCTTGCCGCCTCTCCGAGGCTCCCGGGCCGCCTGTGGTCCCTGCCCCTGCCCGTCAGGCGCCTCTGCTGGGGGGAGGGACGGGAATCAGCCCAGAAACCTGTGGAGGCCCCCCCCCTCCCTCCCTGCGGGGTCCGGGTCCCTAGCCCACCCACCCCACCCCCGAAATCCGTGCAGCAGGAAGGACGAGGGGGCAGGAGGACTGCCTCCCAGAGATCAGACCTCACCTCTCTGGGCAGGGCCAGCAGAGTTCTCCACCCCAGGGACTCGGGGCCGCCGAGATGGGTCCTGGGGGAGAAGGGGCAGGGAGGTCAGAAGCCAGAGGCATCTTCCGCCACCCCGCGCCTGCTCCTGACCCTTCTCACCAGGCTCTGCAGGCGCGACTGCTCCGGCTCCGGGGCCTTCCCCGCTGCCTTCTCTGCTTCCTTCAGGTCGGTCAGAGTCACCCCCTGGCAGAGCGGGGGCAGTCAACGCTCTCCAAGCTGAGGGCCCAGCCCCTCCTCCCTCAGACCCGGGGGTCCAGACCCCCGGCCCCTCCTCCTCCCTCAGACCCAGGAGTCCAGCCCCCAGCCCCTCCTCCCTCAGACCCAGGAGTCCAGCCCCCAGCCCCTCCTCCCTCAGACCCAGGAGTCCAGGCCCTTGGGCCCTCCTCCCTCAGACCCGGGAGTCCAGGCACCCAAGCTCTCCTTCCCAGACCCACAAGAGTGGGTCTCCTTTTCCCGGAGCCCAGTCCCCCAGCCCACGCCCCCACCTGTGTGGACCTCCGAGACTGGCGCATGAGGCGAGAGCGAGCTTTCCGCTGGGATTCAGACTCCTCATCCCGCACAGGCATCTGGTAGGACCTGAGTGAATGGTCCCAATCTCAGGGAGAGTTCCTTTGAGCCCTGTTCCCGTCTCACGGCTGACGCCGTTCGGGGAAGCTTCCCACTCACAGCCGACCCTGGGACCAACTCCCCCCGAGGGAGCACCTGCCAGACGCCCTGGGGACCCAGGCGCAGGCCAGGTCCGTTTCCCCTGCTGGGAGAAAGCGGCTTCCCGCCCCCTGCCTCTTCACCTGCGCCGGTCCCGGGGGTCAGCTGGGGGCGCCGTGGAGGGTACAGGGACAGTGGGCTTCACTGGGGACTCGGGCTCCGGGATCCTGGCGGGAGGAGTGCAGTGATCCGAGGGAGGACGCCTCGAGATCTCAAACCTGTGTGAATGCATGCATCCGGCAACTATCATTACTCAAGCTCGAGCTACGTGGCAGGTGCTCGAGATGCAGCAGGGAGAAGATTCCCTCTGCCCCGACGAGTCCAATATTAAAAGATGCAGAACAAACACGAAGCGTGAAAACACGGGTACGTCATGTAATACACCAGCCGGCTAAAGGACTCTGAAGCGAAGGCAAGGGCTGCAGAGCCAAGGCCCTGGGGCAGGAGCGTGCCTGCGTCAGGAAGGGAGGGGGTGGGAGGTGCAGCCGGAGGCAATGGGAGGTCAGGTCACCGTGACCTTGCAAGATTGTGAGCTTTTACTTGATGCACTGGAGGAAAACTGGGGCCAAGAGTGGTCGGGAGCAGAGACACCCCCCCCCCCCCCCCCAGAGCAAAGGGCGTTGCTCAGGATCATGCTGACGAGGGTGGAACCCGACGCGCCTCCCACCCCGACAGCCCAGGCCCCGGGCTGTACTCACAGGGCAGAAGGCTCCGGCACCTTGCGGGAGGGCGTCGGAGTAATTCTGGCTAGACGGGGCTCCTTGGCCTGTGGAAAGAGACCAAGATCGGAGCGGACGTTCTCCGCGACCAGGCAGGGCTTGGGCCCCTGCCCCTCACCCCACTCACCTGAACGGAGCTCCCCTCCAGCCGAGAGGACGACGCTGAGCGCTGCAGCCCAGCCCCTGGGGTGCCCTCGGCCCCGGGCCTGTCCATGGGCCCCAGGGCCCCGGAGCTGCCTGTCTTCTGCAGGCCGAAGCGCCTGGAGAAGGGGGCCTCCTCCGGGGGCTGGGGAAGAGAATGGTCTCAGTTCTGCAGAGAGGATCCCTCCCAGAGACTTCAACCATTGCCCCCAGAGACCCACACAAACTACAATTCCCATCAGCCCCTGGACGGTGCAGCCAGAAAAAGCAGACAGCTGGTCCACGAACTCTGGAAACTGTAAATTCACCCTAAGCACCCTGAAAGGAGGGTGGCAGGGTTCATGGCCTCCCTCCCCTTCCCTTTCCTCCCCTCCCAAAATAGCATGACCGTCCAGGGCATCCAGACTCACCATGGGGCCCTGAGGGCTAGGGGGTGGCGGGGAAGACACTCCATTGAGAGTTCTGGATTCTGAAGAGGGTGGTTCTATGGTACAGAAAATGGAGATGCCCGCTGTCTCTCAGAACTGGCCCCTCCTCCCTCAGACCCAGAAGTCCAACCCCCAGCCCCTCCTCCCTCAGACCCTGGAGTCCAGGCCCCCTGCCCCCTCCTCCCTCAGACCCAGGAGTCCAGGCCCCCAGCCCCCTCCTCCCTCAGACCCGG
>CM052888.1:47509276-47532909 GCA_028534135.1 Potos flavus
CCAGGCCCCCGGCCCCTCCTCCCTCAGACCCAGGAGTCCAGACCCCCGGCCCCTCCTCCCTCAGACCCAGGAGTCCAGGCCCCCCAGCCCCTCCTCCCTCAGACCCAGGAATCCAGGACCCCAGCCCCCACCCCCAGCTCTCTCTTCCTAGATTCCAAAACCCAGACCCTGGCCCTCACCTGTGAGGCCTTCTTCTCCCTCATCTTCGTCCTGTATTGGGGGGCCCCCCGCACCCCCAGGCCGGCGTTCCTTGGACAGGTCCTGGAGGGAGATCTTCTCTCGGCTGCTCAGACGACACACAGAGCTCCTGGTGGGAAGGGAAGGCGGTGAGGTCCAAGCCCCGGGAGACCCCAGCGCACCCACCCAGGTGCCTGCCTACTACCTTCGGTGTTTGCTGCTGGAAGGCACCTGGGGCTCCTGGCTCCTGGTCTGGGAGGCCTCCTTCTGGTTCCGCAGCTGCAAGGGGAGAGAGCAGGCTGCTAGGAGGGCCCCACGGCCCCCTCATCCGGGGCCAGCACACAGCGCTCCGCCGGTGCGAGCCCGAGACGCTCCAGCCACGGTGCGCTCCGCTGCAGGGGTGCGCGCGGAGGGTCTGTGGGCTCGTCGGGGTGTCTTGCAGATGGCTGTGCGGCGTCTGGGTCCCTCGAGTTCTCACAGCCACCTCTGGTCTCATCCCCAGAAGGGTCTCTTAGCTCCCAGGGAGTCCGGCTCCCCCAGGACGCTGGCCTGGTTCTCAGACCCAGGAGCCCCCACCTGCTCCCCACGGCTCGCCGGGCACCGGCCCAGCCTCTGCGCAGCGGCTCCTCCCCTACGACGGCCAGTCCCCGCGCCAAGGCCCGGCTCTGGGCTGGTCCCCCTGAGCCTGGGACAGATAATCCTCATCGTCTCCCAAGGTGTGACTGGACCCCGGGCCCTGCCTCCTGCCCAGGCCCCATCCCCTCCCCCGACGGTCACCGGCTGGGGCTGGGGCTGGGGCGGAGCGGGGGGCCTCGCACGGCCGGCTGCCAGGACAGAGGGCGCCCGAGACTCACGTCCTCCTGCTTCCGGGCCAGCTCCTCCAACAGACTCAGCACCTCGTCGTCAGCCAGGTCGCAGGGACGCTGCCCCTGGGGGAGGGGGAGGAGGACGGAGGAGGTGAGGGGGGCCCCCCGCCCCTCACTCCCCCCTCCCCCCGCCCCTCACTCCCCACCCTCCCCCCCCGCCCCCCAAGCCCCCCGGCCCTCACCGCGTGGGTCAGCGAGTCCATGCCCCCGCCGTGCTCCGCCAGCAGGCGGCAGGCATCCTCCACGCCCCAGTGGGCCGCCGCGTGCAGGGGGGTCCAGCCGTCCCCATCCCGGAGCTCGGGGTCGTAGCCGGCCTGAAGGAGCAGCCTGGGGGCCAGGACGGCGCAGAGTCAGGGACCGAGACGGGGCTTCGGCACCGAGGCTGACCGGGGGCTGGCCGGTCCCGAGCAGGGGGCGACGAGCCCGTGGTGGGGCCCCTCCGCCCGCCAGCAGGCAGCCTCCGGAAACCCGCTCCCTCGACCGTCACCCCTGCTTGTGGGACAGCCAGCCCCAGGGCCGCTGAAAGGGCTGAGGCCCCAGAAGGAGAGGCCTCAGGCGGTCCTGCTCTAGGAAGCAGCCCGCAGCGTTGGTGGCGGCTCTTGGCCAGGCCACGCTGCCCGCCGGGGAGACCCGGCCATGTCTGGAGCCGCTGCTGGCGGTCCCGACCGGGGGTGCGTGCCGGGGATGCTACCCACGCCCCGCAGCGCGGAGGACGGCCCCACAGCACAGGCTCATCTGGCCCGGACGCCGCGAGCGGGGAGGCTGAGGAAGCCTGGCTTCCCTGGGCCAGCGGCCGTCGGCATCGCGGAGCGCAGGACGCGGGGGAAGGCAGGGTTCCGCCGGGGCCGCCGTGCACCCGGTCACAGCTCCGTGTCCGTGGGAACGAGCCGGCGCACGGGGGGACGATGGAGAGCGGGGGTATTTCCTAACGACGCTTTCCGGACGAAAGCTCCCGCGTGCCCTGCTGGCCCGGCCACTCGCCTTCCCGGAGCTCACTGGGCCCCCGCGACCCCCCCGAGGACGCCCCTCCGGCCCTCTGTCCGTCTGTCTGGGGGGACGGGGGCACAGGGTCAGTCACCAGCTGTCCCCAAGCCACAGCTCACGCACCCGCTCCCCCACCGCCCTGTTTATATCCTTCCAGACCCGAGGTGGTCAAGCAGGGGCGGCGCGGGCCCCCAGGGGCACTGGGCGATGGCCAACAGGGCCGGCCGTCGTCACTGCGGTGGGGGCGCTCCTGGCACCCGGCGCAGAGCCCCGGACGCCATTCAGCGTCGCACGAGGAACCCGGAGTTGTGCAGCCCCGGGTCCCCAGCGCGGCGGCTGTGGCCCTCTGACGTGGCCTGCCTCCTCGGTCACCTGTCTGCGGGCTGCACGTGGACCCGGCCCCCCGCCCCGGGTCCCCAGCCCTAAACGACGGCCTGGCACACAGCAGGTGCTCCGTGAGCCACCACCTAGCCGCACGCCGCCGTTCGTCTCCGAGGAGGGCACTGGCCGCTACGTCGTCCTCCACGTGCAGTCGGTGGGTCAGCGTCAACAGCGCCCTTCTGAGGGGCAGTAACGAAATGAGACTCCGAGCACAGGGCTGCCTCCGGAGCATTTCAGAGAGGGAGGCTGCCCCGAGTATGGACTCTCCTCCCGCTCGGGACAGGGCCGACTCTCGGCTGGACACACTGTCGCCCGGCTGCACAGGAGAGTCCCGGTCTCCCCGGCAGCTGGGGGTGGCCAGCTGAGTAACTGGGATGCGGTAAAGCCAGGCAAACGCCAGGTGGCCTGGCAAATGGGGTGTCAGCGTTAAGGGTGCATGTCCCTTCTGGATTGTTCTTCTAAAAGCTCCTTTTGCCCTCTCCTCCTTCCTGCTGTCTGGGATGCAGACACAATGGCAGGAGGCGAAGCAGCCACCTGAGACTCAGCGGTGGAAGCCGCAGGCAGAAGAGGGAAGGGCTGAGCGCATGACTGGGAGCAACCATGTACAGTAGCCCATCCCCCTCGCCACAGGGACGAGCTGAGACGGGCAGGTGCCCAAGGCGGCCTGCGAGCATCGGACCCAACCTTTTGCTGCAAGTATGGAGGACAAAGCATTCTACTTTCCGAGCAGGTGAGCGACTAGGACCTGAGCCTGGAGCTACTAGGGGTCATCTTAAGTACCTCCCTGGGAGACCTGCCTGAAAGTCCAACACAGAAGCGAGCGGAGACGAGGGATTCATCTCTACTCCACTCTCAGACTAACAATAAAATAGAAATCGATTTGCAAAGAGAGAAGAGGAAGTTTGAGGATAAGAATTGGAACCAACCACCCCAACAGAAAGGGGCGAGGCAGCCAAGCACAGACGGGGGCCAGCCGAGGACGGCAGCAAGGGAACACGCGCTGTCTGAATACACGCAGTGTAAAATACATACGCGCCAGATAACCTGGCTTTGAAATACAGAAATAAAGACTGCTAGAGCCATAAGGATGAACACGCAAAATCCACAAGCACAGGAGGAACGTTTAGGGGATGCCTGGCTGGCTCAATTGTAGAGCAGGCGACTCTTCATCTCGGGGTTGTAAATCTGAGCCGCATGCTGGATGTGGAGATCACTGAAAATCTTAAAAAAAAAAAAATGTTTTTTACGCCTCTCATAGTAACTGCCAGAGTAGGCAGGTGGAAAAAAAAAAATCGCTAAGAATATAAAGGATTTAAATAGTACGACTACAAAGCCGGCCTAATGACCTAAATAGAGTGCCGTACTTGACAGCACGGCTCTTTCCCACCTCCCACGTCCTGGGGGATAAAGCAAACGTCAGAGGATGTCAGAAACCTGGACTCACACAGAACCCACCGTCGGACCACAGTGCGACCGAGCCAGGAAACGAGCAATGAAACAATGACTGGGAAATCCCGTACGACGTCCACGACACGCTTCTAGACAGTCCACGGGTCCCGGAAGAGAGACTGCAAGCTGGAAAATGTTTCCAGCTGAATGGCCACGAAGAGCATGCACGTGAGGACGCGCGGCTCGCGGCGGCTGTCGGAAGGGAAGCACTCGGCCTACGCACTAACTCCGAACGCCCACGGGCAGGCGCGAAGCTGCGAGAAGGAAGAGACGGGCCCGAGGCGAGGGGCGGGGAAGAGGGAGGCCGACGCCAGCCCGGCTCACCTCATCACTTCGATGTAGCCCTTGGCGGCGGCCACGTGCAGGGCGGAGGCCCCCGTCCGCGGGTGCCGGGCCTCGGGCATGGCGCCCCCGTTCAGCCAGCACCGGGTGTCGTGGAGCAGCAACTCCTCCTCCGCCCGTTTGGCTGCCTCCACATCCACACCTGGGAGGACGAGAAGGGGCAGCGGGTGGGCCTTGCACCTCGGGCTCCAGGAGGCTCGGGGCCGCGGCCCGGCCCGGTCCCCTGGGACGCGAAGGACCTGGCCTTCCCCAGCAGGGTCTCGAGGCGACGGCTGCCTTCCTCCCCCGCAGCCGACCCCTGCCGTCGCCTGGGACAAGCTGCCGAGGCCAACAGGCTTCCTCATCGCTCGGTTTCGCCCTCTCCCGTGCTTTCACGGGAAAGCTGTACTGCACGGTGGAAAGCATGGACACGGGACTCAAATGCGGTCTTTCCCGGGGAACGTTCCCGCCCTCCCCTGCGGGTCTGGTAGTGTCTGCTGCTTTTGCAGCCGGGATTTCTCACGCTCGCCGAAGCGCTGCGCGGAGCTCCGCCGTCCTCAAGAGCGGTCAGCCACACGCAGCTACGGAGCCCTCGAACCACACTGGTCCGAGTTCGCGTGGCTTATGAACGTAAAGGGCGCGCTGGATTTTGATGGGGGGCAGGGGGAGCGTGCAACAACCCATGAATATATATATATATATATATTTTTTTTTTTTTGGAGAGAGTGAGGAGCGCGCAAGCCGGGTGGAGGGGCAGAGGGAGAGGGAGAGAAAAAATCTCAAGCCAGTTCCACACCCCGTGCGGACCCCAACATGGGGCTCGAGCGCACGACCCCGAGATCAAGACCTGAGCCGACACCGAGCGTCAGACGCTCAACCGACTGAGCCGCCCAGGCGCCCCTGCGTAGTTTTCTTTACACTGATGATCACGTCTTAGACATGGGCTTAAACAGAATGTATTATTAAAATTAATTTCACCTGTTTCTTTTTACCTTTTTAACTGCACCTACTTAAGAAATTTCAGTTCCGCTCGTGGCTCACGCTGGCTTTCCGCTGGACGGCGCAGGCAGAGAGCCGCCACAGCACGGCCACTTGCTGAAGCACTCAAATACGACAGAGACGACACTGCCCCTGCGCCCTCCGCACCCGCGTGCGCTCCCGGCGGCCCCCGAGGTGACCACCGCCACAGACGCGCTCTCGCGCACATGCACTCCGCGTCCTCTAACCTCTGCCCTAAGTCTCCACGCGGGACCCCAGAGCGCGCGCCCCCCCTCGGCGGCAGGAAGCCGGCGCGATCCGGCGGCCCGTGTGCGCCACCTGCTGACACCTGGGCACCTGCGCCTAACCTCCCGTGCGAGCGCCTCGGGGCTCGGTCTGGTTGGGGAGGGAATGTCTGGTGGGTGAGGGCCCACCTGCAGCCCCCAGCCAGGGTGGACTGGCCACGGGGGTGCTGGGCACTCTGGGACACTCCTCGGCCCCAACCTCCTTACAGGGAGTCCCCTTCAGTCCTACCGCGGAGGCACGTGCCTTGCTTGGGCAGGGAAGGGCAGGCTTTGCTGACCTTCTCTTCAACCGTTAGTACCCCTCGGCATGTTCATACACATCCTTCTGCAATTTGCTTTTTGCTGAAATCTGCCTGTGTTTACTGATGGAGCTCTTGACTGGGGTTGGCAAACCTGTTTGGTTTTTTACCGTTTTTGTTTTGGCGATGGTAAGATAAAGGTAACACAAAATGGGCCGATTTTGCAATTTTAAACTGTGCAATTCGGGGGCGTTTAGGAGATTCACAATGTGCAACCATCGACCCCCGTCCTTTTCCAGAACTTTCCCATCACCCCAAAAGGGAATCTCATACCCGTGAAGCAGTCATTCCCTGTGCCTCCCTCCCCGCGGCCCACAGATCCACTCCCTGACACTAAGAAGTCCTCTGTGTCTATGTTAAGTCTTACTGGAGCATGGCCATGCCCACCACTCACATACGCCCTGGCTGCGATGGGGGAAGCCGCCACAGGGGACAGTGGCAACACGACAGGACCGCCCACAAAGTCTCAAATATGTCCTGTGTGGTCCTTCACAGAGAAAGCATGCCGGCCCCGCTCAGATCATGCATTTACAGGTCACTGACTTATCCACTCTTCCGTTGGTGCAGGCCCCCGCCTCTCACGCCTGCTAACACCCAGGGGAAGGGTCTCGTCCTAGGGTGGGAGGGCCTGTCAGGTGGCTTAGGAGCGGCCCTGTCAGACGCTCCCCTCCTGCCCAGTCCCGTGTCCCTGTGGGCGACGTGGCCGGAGAGTGCTGTGTGCACAGGTCCCTGAGGCCTGTCCTGTGGCCGGGCTGGGGGCAGCATCTGCAGCTCGGCGGGGCCGCTGCTGGCCTTGCGGGCATCTACTCTTCCTCCTTTGTGACGTCTCCACTATCCTCACCCTGCGTGCATGTCACACAGCTCCAACGGGACTGCGCCCACGGCGGGGCTCCACTAACCACCCATCCCTCCGGCCCCGGCGACTGGCTCAGGGCTGGCTCAGACCGAGGGTGGTGGCTCAGACAACTGAGGAAGTCTAGTTCTGGTTCAGCTGGAGTATCAGGCTGAGCTGTGAAAAGCCGAGCTACGTACCCCGTGGAGAGACTCTGCCTAAGAATGAGTTCAGTACAGTGACGGTTTTGACATCATGCCCCTGGATCAAACCATGCCTGAAGCCTGCATAATTCCTGGACTTCAGTTACATAGCCCATAAGTTCTTTTTTTTTAACCATGGGAAAAACACATTAAAATTACCATCTTAACCCCTTTTTAAACGTGCAGTTCAGTGGTGTTAACTATGTTAACTACGTTCATACTGTTGTGCTACCACCACCACCGTCCTTCTCCAGAACTCTCTTATCCAGCGAAACCGAAACCCAGTCCCCATTAAATAGCAACTCCCCACCTGCCCCTCCGCCAGCCCCTGGCGCCCACTGTTCCACTTTATCTCTGCCGACGTGTCCGCTTTAGTCGCGTTCTTCACATAAGTTGAATCATTCGGTCTTTGTACGTTTTGTGCCTGACTCATCTCACTGAGCAGTGTCCTCGAGGCTCGTTCACACCGTAGCACGTGTCAGAATCTCTTGCCTTTTCTGGGCTGAATACTATTCCATCGCAGGCACACACCACGTACGGTTTCCCCATCCGCCGATGGGCACTCGGGCTGCATCTGTGGACAATGCCGCTGTGCCCGCGGCCATACGCACGCCCCGTGGGCCCGAGCCAGGCTGCCAAGCATCCCTCTGACGCCCTGAGGAAGGTCCTGCCCCAAATGCAGACCCGAAGCTCCCGGAGAAGCAGCAGCCTGCTGCAGGCCGAGGCACACGCTGGGTCAATGGGCCGGGCGAGGAAGGCGGGGGGAGGGCCGAGGGGGGCAGGCAGGGCCCCGCAAGGCTCCTGAACACGAGGGGAGGCCACAAGCAACAGCACAGCCTCCAGGTCCCACGGCCCACAGAGGAGTAACAATGTGACATCCTGTGTCCTTGTCGGAGGGGACAGTGGCTCCCGCGGCAGGATGGGGGTTACGGCGTCTGCAACGCGTTCTCAAGATGGCTGGGAGCAGAGAGGGGGGCAGCCAGGAAGGGGGGGAGCTACTTATGTAGTGTGGGGGGAGGGGGAGAGGCAGGGTGACTGCAGACGTGCCGAAGCAGGACCGGCCGGCCGATCTCTACCGCGATTCCATCTGTACGGAACGCCCACGACGGGCACGCGCATGGGGACAGAGAGCTCAGTGGTCTCGGGGGCCGGGGGCAGGGGGCTGCCCCTTGGCCTCAAGGATTTCTGGGGTGACTGAAGCCTTCTAAAGCAGGGCGCTGACAGGCGCAGCACCTCGACGCGCCCAAGACCTGCGGACCGCACACCCCGCGCACCTTCACCCAGAACCGCATGGGCCTCGCACCTCAGCTCCACGGAGCGCCCAAGACCCCGGCGAAGCCCGGTCAGGGTCACATGCGCACTCCCCGAGGCTGCCCCGGCCTTTCTCCAAGCTTGAAGCTTCTCAGAGCAAGATGCCAAGGAGCAGTGGGAAGCTCAGCGCTGCCTCAGCTTTGCGCATGCTCCCCCCAAGCCCCCCAACCCCGCCAAGCACAGCAGGGCGCCCAGACGCCCCCCTCCACGGGGCCCTCCAGGGACACCAGCGGTCAACCTGCCCAAGCCCAGCCAGGGATCCGGGCGTCCCCTTCAACGGCCCGGTGCCCGCCCCGCAGCAGCCTCCCTGCACCTGCCGCGTGGCCCTCCAGCCCCCCAGGCCCCACGCTCACACCTCCACGGCTGCCTCGCCGGACCTAGGCCAGTTCCCCCACCGTGTCCTCTCCTTCCAGACCCCTCAAGCCACAGCCTTCCCCACACGCCCCACGCGTCGGCTGGTCCCAGACGTCTGTTCCGGGGGACCACGTTCGGTCATAAGCCCCTCTGAGAACTGGCTAGAAACAACACACGTTCTCTCTGGAAATATGAACGAGGCAATATGCACAGTTCTGGGGGGTCCTGGGCCCCACATTAAAGACCACCGGGGTGCAGTGACCCTGTGCATAGGAAGACCCATCCCCAGACCCCCGCACGCCTCCCCTCCCCCTCAGGGAACCCACCCAAGAAGACAATCTCACCTAAGAGACCCCTGGACAAGCCTCTCCCCTCGTTTCCTCACCTACTCAAGCCATAAGGTGACAACTGGGGTCACTAGCGGGCTGGGCTCTTATTCTGTGCCCAGCGGAGGTACAAGCGCCGTATGTGATCAGTCACTCCGTGTCCCCAGCGAGCCTGGCACACACTCACGCTCGCACTGCCCAGGAAAGGGAGTCCCGGCACGTGGAGGGGCCGGCCGCGGGGCCCCGGCGGTCTGCTCCCCACGCCGCAGCCGGCCCCCGGGGGCCCACCTCGGTAGGCGATCTCCGCCTTCAGCAGCCCCTCCATGGCATCCGACTCGGCCAAGTCCAGGGGCAGGTCCCCATCGCTGTTGACGGCGGCAATGTTGGCCCCGTGGCTCAGGAGGTACCTGGGGGCAGGGGCGCGGTGGGAAGGTCAGGCCTGAGGGGGCTGAGCTCCGGGCCCCGGGGGATCCCGCGTTCCCTCCCCTGCCGCACCTGGCGATGTCCAGATAGCCACAGGAGGCGGCCACGTGCAGGGGCGTCCAGCCCTCGTTGTCCGCCTGGTTCACCGTGGCCCCCTGCTCCACCAGGAAGCGCACCACCTCCAGGTTCTCATCGATGCAGGCCTGGGGCGTGGAGGACACAGCTGTCAGCCCGTGCCCGCCCCACGCGCCGAGCGCCCAGCAAGGCAGGACGCCCGGAGGGGCCATGGGACAGATTCAGGGGACAAGCAGTGGTGACACGCAAGGGAAAGACCCCGGTGTCCCTGGGACAGAGCCTGGAATGCACCAGCCCTACCCCTGGAGCGACGCCGCTCTACACCCCTGGCTTCCCAAAGGTCAGGTTAGCCAGGCATCCGGAGCTCAACGGGGACCATGACAACACGACACCCAAATCCCTGCAAGCACGAACTGGATAAAGAGAGGGGGGCTTTTCTCCAGGTGTAGAAATCCTGAAAGGTGCTTTGCTAGATACGACGTACCCCAGGCACCAACAACACAGGGCTTCCAGTAATGGACCCCTCCTCCCTCAGACCCGGGAGTCCAGACCCCCAGCCCCTCCTCCCTCAGACCCAGGAGTCCAGACCCCCAGCCCCTCCTCCCTCAGACCCAGGAGTCCAGACCCCCAGCCCCCTCCTCCCTCAGACCCAGGAGTCCAGACCCCCAGCCCCTCCTCCCTCAGACCCAGGAGTCCAGACCCCCAGCCCCTCCTCCTCCCTCAGACCCAGGAGTCCTGACCCCCAGCCCCTCCTCCCTCAGACCCAGGAGTCCAGACCCCCAGCCCCTCCTCGCTCAGATCAGGGAGTCCAGACCCCTAGCCCCCTCCTCCCTCAGACCCAGGAGTCCAGGCCCCCAGCCCCTCCTCCCTCAGACCCGGGAGATACACTCTAGGAACTGACCATAGCCATGACTTGTACCCTGAGGGGAGAGGCCAGGCCCCTGGGACCCAAGGCTGTGCAGGGCTGGTAAAGTCACCAAGTCCCCGGGAACATGGGGCAGAATGAGGGTCCTGGACAAGACTCCTCAAGCGGTACAGACGGCTGCGTTAGCATGTGCCCGGAGCCTGGAGCCCAGACGTAGCTCCCATGCGCTGAGGACCTACTATGCACGGAGTACTGTTCCAAGGGGTCCACACTTGGGAAGATCCTCCCTGATCTTCCTGCTGTCAGGGCTCTGTACGGCGGAGGAAGAAATCAGTCTCAGGGACACAAGAGCCCTGGCCCACGTAGGCACAGCAAGTGGGGACAGAGAAGGGATTTACAGCCCAGGGCACATGCAAACACGGGGTGGGAGCTGGGACCTATGCTGGGTCAAGGGAAGGGGTGGGCCTGGATCCTGGGTTCTCAGGGTAAATTAACCCCCCAACTCCCTCACCTCTCCCAAACCGCCCATCTGGAGAAGGGAGAGCAGGCCATGAGGGCCAAGAGCATGAAGTCATGGAAACTCAGGCTGTGAAAGGGGGGCCACACGTGCCCTGGGAACGGGATGAACTGGGCTCCGTTTATTTCCACCCGGTTGTCATGGTGATGGGGGGGGTGTCGAGGAGGGAGATGGGCCTTTCCCTTTCAAGGACCTGGCCAGGCACAGGAATCCATGTGAAAGATGCCCGAGGCCTGGGCACCAGGGATTCGAGAATCCAGATGACAGCCACCCCTCCCCCCACCCAGACCCAGGAGTCCAAGCCCCTCCCCCCACCCAGACCCAGGAGTCCAAGCCCCTCCCCCCACCCAGACCCAGGAGTCCCAGCTGCCACGCTCCCTATTCAGACCTAAGAACTTTGGCTCCCAATCCCTTCTACTCCAGGCCCCAGACGTAGCCACTAACACACAAGGCGATTTTGCGGAGAGGGGAGAGGATAGCGGCTTTATCAAGTGGTGAACGAACCCACCTGAAGTAGGCACTGGGCTCTGAGAACTCCAACCGGGGCAGGGGGCTGACGCCTGGGACCCACTCCAGGGAGGATTCAGGAAGGAAACCACAGTCCCAGGACTCACGCAGACAGGCCCAGGAGCCTGGGACGGGGGATGCCTGAGACCTGGGACTTTCGCTGCTAAAACCAGACCAGTCCCGTGCAAACCACCAGGAGTTGGTCACTTCACCCCAGGCCTGACCCAACCCCAGCTCGCCCGCTTGCTGGCCATGTGACCTGAGGCGGGAACTTCCCCTCTCTGAATCTCCAAGGCCCTAACCCTTCAGGCCTCCTGCAAAGTGAGTTTACCAAGTGCTTGCCTGGAGTGGGGGAAAGAGTTCACCTGAAAAGGCGGCCTGACAGGCAAGCTCGGAGTGGCCTTTTGCAAGGGTCCAGGCCCAGGGGGATGCCGGAGAAGGGGGGTTCAGCCTGAAGAGCAGGGCCAAGCGCCCCTGAGGGAAAGACCAGGCGAGCCAAGGCGTGGATGACGGCGGAGGAAGGGGGACACGGGAGCCTGAGGCCCCTCTCCGGGACGTGCCAAGTACTCTGAGAACTTACAAGGTCTCAGGGAAGCAGGACCCTCCTCTGGGTGGGAGAAAACTTCCCAGATGGCAGGAGGGACTCTGGGGGGGACATGCCTGGGGGTTGGCGCTTAGACCCGGTGGCAGCACCTCCCCAGCTGAGCGCCTCCGCTGCCTCCTGAAGGGATTTCCTCACATGCGAGCCCCCTCCTTCTCCAGAGCCCAGCCAGGGAGGGACCGCCCGCTAGCCCTGCTGCACGGGAGAGGAAACTGAGGCAGAGAATGGACAGTAACTCAAGGCCACAGAGCTGAAGAACAATTCTGTTCTTCCTCAACTGCTCCTCTCCTCTCTGTGAAGACCTCAGAAGTGGGCTTCTTCCAACATCCCTGCCTCCCCCGCCGACCTTTCCTTCCCAGGGTCTCCTCTGGCTCCATCAATTACCAAACCCTGTGGGTTCTGGCTGGGAGGAGAGGGCTGAGGGCTGGCCCAGGAAGGAGATGGTCTCCGGGATCAGACAGGGGGCAGAGGCTCTTCCGTGGCCAGTCCTGTCCCTGGTGATCCCACCGTGGGGGAACAGTAAAGGCATCCGGAACCAGAGAGAGTCCTGGGGCATAAGGCGGCCCTGGTTCTGGGCCATGGGCATACTGGAGGCAACAATCAGCGAGTCTTGGAAAGGCACGGGGGCCAGGCTGTGGAGGAAAGGACCAGCAGGGTTCTAGAAGCCTTGTGGCGGTGACATGACGGGAGCCAGAGAGATCACACAGTCTGCGGGAGAGAAGCTGCCCAAACGCCCAGGAGAAGGCATCGGGCAGAGAAAGCAAGATGACGGAGGACAGAGAGGTGGGTGCTTTGAAGTTCCCCCGAAAAAGGCCAAGGATACAGGCCTAGCCAAGGGAAGGGGCGTGAGGACGAGGAGGTGCCCGGAGAAGGACAAACAACACACCCCACCAGGCCTACTGTGGGAGACAAGAGGTGGCACAGCCTCCGGAAAGAAAATGCAGACGGTATCAGGGTGGAAACAGGACGAAGTGACCCAGACGAGGAAACGAAGCCTAGAAGAAAGTGGCTCAAGAAAGAGCATCCTCACCCAGCCTCAGAGGACGCTGCCCAGGGGTGGGAAGGAATAGGGAAGGAGCACGAAGCCGAGAGCAGCAGCACGGACGATCTGGGCCTAGCCAAAGCGGCGGCCCAGGCCAGGGACCAGGGGAGGAAGCCCCAGAGGCGCCAGAGAGAGAGGACGATGCCGCTCGGTGAGAGTGGTACCTGCCTGGGAAGAGGAAACGGGGCTCGAGGGGGCAGACGAAACTAGTAACGCGCGCTCGGGGAAGGGAGAAGGCGGCGCGAAGTGACAACGACCAGGACCGGTGGCACGGACCAGACTGAGGCTGTCAGCAGCGGCTCGGGTCCAGAGAGTGGGCGGCGCAGGGTGGCACAGACCAGGGCCGGCTGAAGAGGCTCAAGACTGGAAGCGGCGAGCTCGAGGTGGGTGGAGGGGAAAGGGGGGCGCAGACCAGGGCTGGCAACCGTGACTCAGGCTGGGAGGACGCTCGAGGAGGCTCGGCCCCGGGGCGCTGACCTGGTGCAGGGCGCTGATGCCGTCGGCGTTGGTGGAGTCGAGCACGGCGCGGGCGGGCGGCGGGGCGGCGGGGTCGGGCTCGGCGCCGGGGCCGGGGTCCGCCGCACGCAGCATCAGGCGCGCCTCGTCCAGGTCGCCGCCCGCGCAGGCCGCCAGGAACTCGGCGGCGCGCTCGAAGCGCACGGTGCGGGCGCGCCGCTCCCCGGGGCCCGGCTCGGCGCCCGCCCGCGCCCCCCACTGCCGCAGCTGCTCCCGCCGGCGCTCGCGGGCCGCGGCCGCCGCCGCCCCCGGGCCCGCCCCCGGGCCGTCCTCGCCGGACATCGCGCCGCCCGCCCGCCCGGTGAGCGAGCGAGCGAGCGAGCGCCGAGCCCCGAGGAGGAGCAGCCGCCGCCGCCGCCGCCCGCCCGGGGCCGCCGGGAACTGCCGCTGGCCCCGCGCCGCCCGAGGACCTGTCTGCCTCCGCCCGGCGCGCTGACGTCAGGGCGCCGCCCCGGGGCGCGCTGGGAAATGGAGTCCGCAAGCAGAAGTTGCTCCTGGCAACCGGCCGGCCTCGCTCCGCCCCGAAGAACGCTGGGAAGTCCGCCGCTCCCGGGCTCCCAGGCGATGGCGGAGGGTCTGGGTGCGGGCGCTTTGGGAAACGCGGTGCTCGGTCCCGCGGGGCCGGGGAGTCGGGAAAGCTATAACGCTCTTTTTCCCATATGATTCTTTACTGTGGGTTCTTAGGTCGGTTCCCTTCAACTAGAAATACGCGGCAGGTGGACAAGGACGTTTGTCTTCTTTCCGGCGCCAGAATGGAGCCTAACAGTGCGCGATCCATGAATGAATGGATACCCGAGGTCACGGGACACGCCGGGGCGCCCCGAGAGCCTTCAGGACAATCCGAGTCCCAGCCTCCCAGGGTGACCGCCCGGGTCAAGATGGGGGAGACAGTGGGCAGACGTCACGGCCTTCGGCCCACAGCCCCAGCGCACGCCGGGAAATGTAGTCCTCAGGGCCACGCCCCTAAAGGCACAGTGGGTTCTAGGCAGAACCCCAAGCACCCCAAAAAAACAGCCCCAAGGGCAAGAGCAGCCCAGAGTCCCTCATGGTAACCCCTGGATCACATCGGTAAAGGTGCCCAAGGCGCGGGGTCCACAATGACAGCGCCCCCAGAACCTTCATTCGCCTGCCCCTCTCCCTCTCGCACCCTGGGACGTGGAGCACGCTGGGAAATGTAGTCCAGGCTTTACATCCTCGCAAGCCATGCTGGGATTTGTAGTCCTGGGTGAGGGGTTCCGTGTAGCATTTTAAAGCCTGAAACAATCCTCACTTTAAGTGTCCTGCACCTAAATCCTGGCTAGGAGAGATGCAGGCACTTTGAGGTCGGATCAAAGAGCGGGAAAAATAGCCCAGAAAGGCGCTGAAATCTGGATAGGAGCAACAGCCTTTTCCGCCAAGGGATGATGGAGGAGCCCACCCACTCGTCCTTGGGCCTGTAGGAGGAAATAAACTACAAATCCCATGAGGCCTGGAGAACGCTGGCATAGATATAAAGGGACTGGGAGCCCCGAGGGTTCTTGGGATGTGAAGTCCCTGAGCCCCACGCTTCCCACGCACGTCCACCCCCAACCTCCTTTACCAGAGAGCTTAAATGACAATTAGTATAGGTCGTGCGTACGTTTTCCGGTGTGGTTGTGGTTGTGTGTTTCAGTGCCTGTGCACAGCTGTGACACCTTATACTTGCGATCCTGGGGGGGGGGGGGGTTCTTACAGGAGCTCGTGTATATTACATCTGAAGTGTTCATGTAAATATGCTTCTCTGTTTTTGTGACTGTGACTGTTTATCCGGGGAATCTGCTCAACCCACACAACAGAGTGTGAGACGTGTTCCCACCATCAGCTCCATTAGCACTCTGCAGCACTGACTGCAGAATTCAGCCTCTATTTTACAATTCTATTCTGCTGCAATGGTGAAGAATTCCAAGTACGATTTAATCAGTCATGCGTTTGATACTTGTTTCTGCCCACTTCTCCGCTGCAGGGCCTGGGGCCCGTCGCTGCCTCCTGGAGCTGTCTGGAGTGTACAGACATTTTCATACCCCACTCGTTAACATTCTCTTCTTGTCTTTGCTTAACCAAACTGAAAGTTTTCTCACTTCCCAGGCCTGCTGTTTTCTCTTAGGGCTAGCACTGGAATTGCAATGCTTAACCTTAGAACTGCAAGCCCTCCTCGCGGGTGATGAAAATAACCTCCCCTAGATAAAAAGATGTGCCCTCTTCCCCTGCAACAGCAGAAAATCAGAGGCCCATCTGCCTCGTAAAGATGGTCCAGATAAAGGAATGATCTAAAGTATCAGGTCTGCTCTCTTGTCCTGTGTGAAAACAGGGCGAGGCATAGTATAGGTCAATTCTGATTTCTGATATTTTAAAACTGTTCTTGGCAGAGTTCTGTGCACAAAGGAAACTTTTAAATTTAAGAGAGAGATGTACTGTGAAAGACACCCCGTAACTGTCGACACACTAACATATCCCCTGGGTCTCAAACTCACACCAACAAGAAGGAGGCTTTGAATGTGTTAAGCATGCCACGAATGGTATTCTCCCAAATATCAGCACGGAAAGAAGCCCTCCGCTTACGTGTAGCATCAGGAGCCAAAGTAATTACAGAAGAGGGGTTTTATCCCAATGTGTAGAACCACGTAAGTTAACATAGGATTTCTGTTCCTACGCAATCCTCTTTTCCCTGTAGAAAAGTTTGTCTGAATTGGTATTATTACAATTCTCCGCACCTTCTCCATTGTGGATTTGTTAGGAAGGGAGACGTGTGTGTATTTATAGGATCCCAAACCAGTAGGAGGCACACCCAGGCCTGAATAATAGGGCTGGTCCGACCCCAAGAACCCGGTCTGACCACCAAGACCTGGGCTTTTGTCCTTGGGGGGTGGGCGAGTGTGTTCCGTGTGCAGGAACAGTATGTGTGGGTCGGGAAGCCAAGGCAGTGGAGTGCGTCCCGGACTACTTGCCTGCCCGTAGCTAGTGTCTCTATCCTCGAAAATAGAGCCCTGGTTTGATCTGAAGCAGCAGAGCACCCAGCTAGCTAAAGAGTGAGCCAGAGACCTAGTCCTCTTTGCAATGAGGGGTGGCCCATACGACGGGAATGAACATTGCTGGGTGGGGCTTCCGCGAATGCTCTTTAAAGGGGTCGAACCCCCGGAGTCAAGCTGCCGAAACATGAAGAGCCATCCACAGGATGACTGTGGAAGATAAACACAATTCTGGGAGCATGAGATGAGGCCGAAATGTATGAAAGAAAACCCTAGATGTCCCTCCTTAGAAAGAAAAGTGTGAGAGACCACATGGAGAGAGGGCCCAGCCATCCCAAACAGGGCCGCCCTAAACCAACCAGTCGCCCTGAGCGGGCAGAAGACCGTGGCTGCACCAGCAAGCCCGGACCAGCTCAGCCGCGCCCAGAAGAACCGTCCCGCTGAGCCCGGCACCGGCTGCCAACCGACCCACAAACTCACACGCTAAATAAAAGGCTACCACGGAAAACCAGCCAGATGTGAGGCCGCTGGATCTGCAGCACAGGCCAACCGATACAGTCGCTGGTCAGCTTCCAAGAGCCCCCGAGTCTGCTGATTGCAAGCCACATGCAGCGTGATCACACGCAGCAGAGAAAAAAATGTCAGGGGCAGAGACTTGCTTGTCCCACATGATTCATTTTCCCCTTCTACCGCTGATTTTATGCTGGGCTTCGCGAGCCACCTAGAACAAAACAACTAGAGGTCACGATATAATGAACTTCTGCCCCCGGGGGTGCGGAGGAAGCAGAGGGGGGAGCCTGTCTCCTTCCGCTTTGCCCCTTCCTGCTATCTGGAACCAGAGCTGGGGCAGCGATCTTAGTGTCCTGGTCAACTCAGGCAGCGAGGACAAACGTGGTTAAGCCGCAACCGTCCGCATCTCATGGTTCTGGAGGCTGGAGGTCTGAGGTCGGGGGTGCCTGTGTGGTCGGGTTCTGGAGACAGCCCTCCTCCTGGCTTGCAGGGGCCACCTCCCTGCTGTGTCCTCAGCGGGTGGAGAGACAGTGCTCGGGACACGAATTCCCCCCCAGGGTCCTCCTCTAAGCTCGCTTACCTCTCAGAGACCCCACCACCACACCCCATCACCTGGCCTGTGGGTTTTACGGGGACACAAAGCTGCAGCACACGCGCCTTACACCAGGGACAGACGCGACAGCCTCGGGATGAAGGAGCCGGGCCAGGGTGGCTCCACAAGACAGAGCCCCCATCTCAACTACGTGGGAGGGGTCGGCCACCTCGTCTGAGCCACTGATAGTGGCGATTTCAGGCCCAGCAGCCGGACGTACGGGTCTGGTCTCCTGAAGGTCCCAAAGGCAGAGCAGCAAATGGGGGGCACTGCTCTGTCACCGAGAGTGTTCCCTTCTCCCGTGAACAACTTGACACATTGATTGGTGTGCGTTGGTTTTGCATTTTAAAATTCAGATGTAATTCATACCAAAAGAGAAAAAAAAAAGCCTGTTTAAAGTGTACGGTTCACCGGGCGCCTGGCGGGCTCTGTTGGTAGAGCGAGCGACTCTTGACCTCAGGATTGTGAGTTCGAGCCCCAGAATGGGCGTGGAGATCACTTAAAAAATAATTTTTTTTTTAAAAGTGTACAGGGGAGCGCCTGGGGGGCTCAGTCGGTTAAGCCTTTGCCCTCGGCTCCGGTCGTGATCTCAGGGTCCTGGGATTGAGCCCCGCGTCAGGCTCCCTGCTCAGCGGGAGTCTGTTTCTCCCTCTGACCACCCCCATGCTCTCTCTCAAATAAATAATATCTTTTTTAAAAAAACAGTGCAGTTGAGTGGCCTTGCATGTTCACAAGATTGTGCGTGCCACCATCACCACTAATTCCAAGCATTTTCAGCCCCCCCCATCTGCCCTCCCCCAGCCCCTGGGAGGCCCCGATCTCCTTCCTGCCTCCACCGATTTGCCCCTTGGGACAATTCACATACAGGAAATCACTCAGTCTGGGGCCCTCTGTGTCTGGCTTCTTCACCGAGCACCAGGATTGTTTTGAGAGTCGTGGACATTGGGGCGTGTGTCACGACCTCGCCCCTTTTTAGGCCCTAACCGCCTGGGTCCCGCCCTCCAGCTGGTGGACGTCGGGACCGTTTCCACCCCTGGGCTGCTGTGAGCATTGCGGCTGCCCACCTGTGTGCCCAGCGTGCGTGCAGACCAACACGTTTTCCTTGAGGCGGGCAGACACCCCAGAGGGGAATTACTGAGCGCCTGGCTTTCTGAGGAACTACCAGACGGGTTTCCAAACCGGGCCCTACCCTGTGGCAGTCCCTGCAGGGCAGGGTTCAAGGTTACCTACCACCGCCGCCATGACCGTGCGGGCTCTCCAGTCTCGAAGTCAGAGTAACCGCGGAGCCTGGTGGGAATGACAGCCAGAGAACTCAGCAGCTGTCTGCACAGGGCGCGTTTATTTCAACCACAGATGGGACCCACACTCCTACGGGGGATCCGAGCCTCACGGCGCGCACAACCCTGGGTCCTCACTTCCAGCGGCCTCCGACGCGGCCCTTCCCTGCTCCCTTCCGGCTGTAGGAGAAAAGGGAGACGGTGTCAGGAAGGAGGGGCTCCGCCAACCTCTGAGATGGGTCCTGCCCTCAACTCAGAAGTCCGCCCCCCCAAATGCCGGCTCTCCCTGCCCAGAGGAAGGGGCAGGCGAGTGCGTTCCCCGCTCAGGGGCGAGGGTGGTGTGGTTGCTGGTCTGCGGGCGGCTGCCACGCACCTGCGGGAGCTGACGTTGGGGGGTGAGCTCAGGATGTTCCCGTGGGTGCTGATGGATGTCGAGGAGGAGGGGCTGGGGGGAAGGGAGGGATGGGTGACGCGAGTGGGTAGCACGGAAGAGGGGCCAAGGCTGGGGTGAAAGAGACGGAAAGTGGGAGACAGGGAGAGATGAACAGCGAGCAGGAGAAGGGGAGCAGGGGGAGGCAGAGCAAGAAACAGAAGTTCCACGGGGTTCTCAGCCTTTGACCCTCGGGGCAGGGGCTGTCCTGGGCACTGCAGGGTGTTGAGGACCGAGGGCGCACGGGGGGGGGGTCAGGGAAGGAGAGACACCCCAGAGTCTGGGGAGGCACACTTACAACTTCTGCGCGTGGCTGATGCGGTTGTACAGAACGTTGATCTGCAAGGGAAAGAGGGAGATGCTGGGAGGACAGCCACGGGGACGCGCCGCTCCCCCCTGCCCTGCGCCCCGCCCCTGCCCTGCGCCACTGTCCTCCCCGGGAGGTGAGTCTCACCTCGTACTTCTGCTGCTTCAGCTTCTCCATCAGGTCAAACTTCTCAGACTCCAGTTGGTGGATCCAGTCCGACAGTTCCTGGGCCTTCTCCCTGGTAGCGCAGAAGGGCTGTCGGGGAGGGGGCCGGCCCACGCCCCCAGCCCAGACAGAACCACCCAAGGCCCCACCGCGAGTCAATGCGGCATCACTGCTGCCATTTTGTTAATATCCGAGGCCGAAACATTCAAAGTGAATGGAAGGAAAGGGTCCTTAAGTCCCTGCCCACTGCTTCCATATTCAAAATTTCTATTTCCCCAAGGGAGAACAATGTCATGGTTAAGGACCCAGGCTCTGGAGTCAGGAAGCACTGCTTCAAATCCCAGCTTTGCCATTCTCTGGTTTGTGACTTTTGCCAAGTAACCTCCCCTAGGATCCTGTTTCCCTCTCTGTAAAACTGTGGCTGCCTGCTCTATACAGCTTCTCCCGTTCTTCCTTAGAAATAACCTTTTGCAACAGGCCCAGTTAAAAAGCCACGGTTTGAAATCTCCCGTGCAGGTAAGAGTGGCCCATGGGATGGATGAAAACAGGTCACTGAGTAGGGCTTCCTGGAAAGCCTTTTGTGGCTCCCCCCGTGGGACTTCTTCCTGCTGTTTGGATGTGTTGCCTGGAGCCCCAGCAGCCACATTGGACCACGAGGTGATTTTGAGGATGGAACTATCGGGCTAGGGGTGGTGGAGCAGAGAAACAGGAGTCTGGGACTCCAGTGATTTTTCTAGAGTTTTATACCAACTAGTCTCAGATTTCTCCCATGTGAGAAAATAAACCTCTGTATTTTAGGCTGCTATGGACAGATGTCTTCACTAGAGGTCAAACTTATTCTTAACTGATAAAAATCTTTTGCACAGAACTGTTATAGGCCGTATAATGCAAAATAGTAAACACTCAATAAAGTCCGTGTTACGGTTCATTTTATTATTAGTAGTATTGCTTGTTTTTGTCTTGCTAGTTACCAGCTTCCCACTGCCCTCTCCTCTGGGGCGCATTTTTATTTAAAAAATGTTATAAACCCTCACATGACCTTTAACGAATACAACTGAGGTAACTGGACCTAACTGTTAGTGGATCCAAGTTAGGAGTGGACGTGTGGTGGAGGAAAAGGGGGAAATGAATGCCAGCCACATGTCACTTTATGCCGGCCCAGTGATAATGCGCTCGGAAGGGAGCGCGCACAGCGAGCCGGGCCCTGGAGCCGTGCAAACGCCTCCGAGAGCCGACCCTGACCCTGTGCGTCTTTTCCGGCACGCAGACCCCTCACACTGATAGTTTGAAATCCGCATGGTGGGAATAGCTACAGCACAGAAACGGGCAAGTGCTACAATCAGGACTTTTTGCCCCTGGAGAGCTGGCTGTTAAACATCCACCACTTTATAACACCAGCGGTGAGGATGGGCTGCTGCCCCAGACCTCCCCGGGGTTCAAATCCCAGCTCTTCCACTTGCAGCTGTGCAAGCCTGGAGAGGTTACTTAACCTCTCTGTGCCTCAGGGCCCTCATCTTTAACAGGAGGATAATCATAGTATCTACCTCACAGGGTTGTAAGCCCTCCATAGGGCATGGCTGCGGCAGCCACTGCCATCACCATCATCATCACCATCAATCGTCATCACCTCACTGACCTGTCACAGGTGTATGAGGTAGAATTTATCATCATCATCATCACCTCACTGACCTTCCACTGGTGTATGAGGTAGAATTTGTTATCATCAATCATCACCTCACTGACCTTCCACTGGTGTATGAGGTAGAATTTGTTATCATCAATCATCACCTCATTGACCTTTCACAGCTGTATGAGGTAGAATTTGTTATCATCATCATCATCAATCATCACCTCACTGACCTTCCACTGGTGTATGAGGTAGAATTTGTTATCATCATCACCTCACTGACCTTCCACTGGTGTATGAGGTAGAATTTGTTATCATCATCACCTCACTGACCTTCCACTGGTGTATGAGGTAGAATCTGTTATCATCATCACCTCACTGACCTTTCACAGGTGTATGAGGTAGAATTTGTCATCATCATCATCAATCATCACCTCACTGACCTTCCACTGGTGTATGAGGTAGAATTTGTCATCATCATCATCAATCATCACCTCACTGACCTTTCACTGGTGTATGAGGTAGAATTTGTTATCATCATCACTATCATAACCTCACTGACCTTTCACAGGTATATGAAGTAGAATTTGTCGTCATCATCATCAATCATCACCTCACTGACCTTCCGCTGGTGTATGAGGTAGAATTTATCATCATCATCACCTCACTGACCTTCCACTGGTGTATGAGGTAGAATCTGTTATCATCACCTCACTGACCTTTCACAGGTGTATGAGGTAGAATTTGTCATCATCATCATCAATCATCATCTCACTGACCTTTCACTGGTGTATGAGGTAGAATTTGTTATCATCATCACTATCATAACCTCACTGACCTTTCACAGGTATATGAAGTAGAATTTGTCGTCATCATCATCAATCATCACCTCACTGACCTTTCACTGGTGTATGAGGTAGAATTTGTCATCATCATCATCAATCATCATCTCACTGACCTTTCACTGGTGTATGAGGTAGAATTTGTTATCATCATCACTATCATAACCTCACTGACCTTTCACAGGTATATGAAGTAGAATTTGTCGTCATCATCATCAATCATCACCTCACTGACCTTCCGCTGGTGTATGAGGTAGAATTTATCGTCATCATCGCCTCACTGACCTTTCACAGCTGTATGAGGTAGACTTCCGTTATCCTGGCCTCATTTTACCAGTAAGGAAAGTGAGGCTCGGAGAAACTACATAACGTGCCGAAGCTCACACAGCTGGTAAGTGGCGGAGCGGGCACTGAGCTCCGGGCCCCCTCACTGTGCTGCCTCTGGGGAGGTGGGGGTTTCGGACTTTATGAGTCGTGCCCAGACCAGAGAACAGCAAGCTACCACTGAGGCCCCAGAAGGAAAAGCTGTCTGCAGCCTTCCCTCTGGCGGCTCATCAAGAGACGTGGGCTGTCCTGTGAATGGGAGGTAAACGGGTACATAGAGTCCCACAGGGCAGAGACTTGGCTGGAAAGTTCTTGCCAGCATGTCTGGCTTTAATTCACGTAAAGATGAGGCCTTCCTGAATTTCCGAGGGACATCAATAGGTCAACATAATCTAACTTTTAGTCAGCCATCTTGTCTGGCTTCCCGCCATATCACCTCCCAGACGCTACAGGTCATGATACCCACAAAATGTGGGTCCTAAATCGATGACATGTTTCCCAGGGAAGACAACAGGGGCCCAGAGAGGGGGACATGCTTACCAAAGTCACACAGCACCAGGGCTCAGACCTGCGCTTCTGCCCTCCCAGAACTGAGTAGAGGACCCCTTATCTCGCTGTCTTCCAACCAGCCCCCTCCCACCTTGACCCCCCATCCCACCTACCGGAGCTGCTCTTCTCCCATGTGGTCGATGTTCAGAGGCTTTTTACGCTCAGACAGGATGCGCACTTTCATCTCCCGTCCTGTCTGGCGCTTACCTCGCTTTTGTTCTGCCTGAGGGTAGGGAAGGGGACATACTGAAGTGTGGGATAGACCAGAACCCAGGGGCTGAGCTCCTCACCACCTTGTCACTACACCCAGGGGTCCAGACCTGCCCAGCCCCTCCTCCTCCCTTAGACCCAGGAGTCCAGAACTGCAGCCTCACCTCCTCCCTCAGACCCAGGAGTCCAGTCCCCCAGCCCCCTCCTCCCTCAGACCCAGGAGTCCAGACCCCAGCCCCCTCCTCCTCTCTCAGACCCAGGAGTCCAGAACTGCAGCCTCACCTCCTCCCTCAGACCCAGGAGTCCAGTCCCCCAGCCCCCTTCTCCCTCAGACCCAGGAGTACAGACCCCAGCCCCCTATTCCCTCAGACCCAGGAGTCCAGACCCACCCAGCAGCCCCTCCTCCTCCCTCAGACCAAGGACCCAGCCCCCAGCCCCTCCTCCCTCAGACCCAGGAGTCCAGACCCCCAGCCCCTCCTCCCTC